>OZ004602.1:1047406-1647406 GCA_963924605.1 Malthinus seriepunctatus
ATTAGGAGCACCTTTCAATTCCACCATTGTTTCAATTATGTCAAAAAAACTTAAAATTGTTGCAAATAGTTGACAAAATACATTTTTTTAAATTAACTCAAATGATTGTAAGTTTTACAAGTTCAAAAACTTCATATAAACAACAAAAGCTATAATTAATTTTTTCCAATTAAGCGCAACAGTGGTGGAATTGATCTCCTACATTTAAAAAATCGCATGCGCAAATATTCAAAAACCATTAAATTTTTCTTAATTTTTAATATTTAAAATCAATGATACAAGCAACAATTTAACTAATTTCAGTTTATAGGAAAATAAGACTGTAAAATTCCTTGATAAATTTTTTCGTCTGTATCTAAGAACAAACAAAAAATAATTCTATCCACAGAGTCGCTGTTACTTTCAAGATACTTCCTAACTTCCATAGTTGCTACATGAGCAGCCGCTTCGGCTGGATACCCATAAACTCCTGTAGAAATGCAAGGGAATGCGACTGTACGTAAACTTTTCGATTTCAATAAGCTCAGGCTGTTCTTATAGCAAGCGGACAAAAGTTGTGGCTTTTCTCCTTGCGGACCAACAGTTTGGATAATGTCTAAAATACATTATTACTCAAAAGTAATTTCGTTTAACGTACTTACATTTTGCTGGTAATTGATATCCTCCGGTGAGTTTTGCTTCCCCTTCTTGACAACCACCTAAACTATTACACTCTGCCTGAAGACTTTCTCCTGCTGATCGATGAATAGCTCCATCGACACCACCACCACGTTTTAAGCGACTATTTGCGGCATTTACTATAGCGTCGATCTATAAAATTTAGTTGAATAACTGTCCAATAAACAAATTATAATTTTACCTCTAAAGCTGTTATGTCTCCTTTAAATATTGATACTTTTTTTGCAAGTTGATCATTTTGAGATTCGTTAATATTATTGCCCTTTAACAGGGGGATTTTCTCTGGAAGTTTGCTTACTTTAGCGTATTCGGTCCAAGTCGGTATGTCGTGAACTTGAACGTAGTCTTTAGTTTTGTAATGTTTGCGTTTCTCGCCGATGTTCATAGACACAAATTTTGACTTTTCTGTTTCCCAACCGGCCATTTTTCCTACAGGTTCTAAACGACCGCTAAAATTTCGCAATGTAGGTAAATTGGAAAGAAATATTACACTAACTGTGGAAATGCGCAAAATATTTAAGGACATTATTGACAGTTTTTCTTACATGTAATGGATGAAATCAAACTCTTCTTACACAATATAAATCGACAATTACTTCTAAAGCGGCTTTATTTAACGTACAACATAACCTACCACTCCAGACGCCTTTTGCCCAAAGTCCAGGAACCTAACCTCAAAGTTTAACCATCAACAATGCGAAGAAGAGTTGTAATTACAGGAATGGGAGTGTTATGTCCTGTAGGATTAAATTTATTAGACTCTTGGACAAATATTATAGCAGGAAAGAGTGGAATCGTAAAATTAGAAGATCCAAGATATGCGAAATTGCCAAGTAGGATAGCCGGATTGGTTCGTGAAAGTGGCGCCAAATACGAATTGGAAAAATATTTTTCAAAAAGCGATTTGCGTTCGATCGGTCCGGCAACTGCTTACGCTTTGTTAGCCGCAAAGGAAGCCGTTACAAATGCAAAATTAGATTCCATGTCCGATGAAGAAAAATTAACTGCAGGTGTGGCCGTCGGTATGGGAATGGTCGATTTGGCCGACGTATGTGATACTAACAATGCATTCACTAAGAGTTATAACCAAGTTAGTCCATTTTTTGTTCCTAGAATATTACTTAATATGGCAGCAGGTCAAATTAGCATAAAATTTGGTTTACGTGGGCCAAATCACTCGGTGTCTACAGCTTGTGCGACCGGAGCTCATGCTATTGGAGACGCACTTCGGTTTATACGTAATGGAGATGCTAATATAATGGTTTGTGGAGGAACAGAAGCGTCTATTTCGCCTCTTTCTATAGCCGGTTTCTGTAGGCTACGCGCTTTAAGTACGTCTTTTAATGATACACCTGAGTTAGCATCTAGGCCGTTTGATAAAAAAAGAGAAGGTTTTGTAATGGGAGAAGGAAGCGCAATTTTAGTGTTGGAAGAACTTTCACAAGCGTCAGCAAGAGGTGCTAATATTTATGCTGAAGTTTTAGGGTACGGTTTATCGGGCGATGCGTCTCATTTAACGGCACCTAGTCCAGATGGTAGTGGCGCTATGCTTGCCATGACGAGAGCAATGAAGGATGCTGACGTAAGTCCTGATGAAATTGGATATGTAAATGCTCACGCTACGTCTACACCTATGGGAGATTCTATCGAAACCAAAGCTATAAAGAATGTTTTTCAAGATCACGCTAAGAATATTGCTGTTTCATCAACTAAAGGAGCTCACGGACACTTATTGGGTGCTGCAGGAAATTTAGAGACAGTTTTTACTGTTAAAGCTATTCAAGAAGGGGTAATTCCTCCTACGATTAATTTACACGAACCGGACGATCTTGAAATGAATTATGTAGCTCTTAAAAGCAAAAATTGGGAAGGAAATAAGCGTAGAATAGCTTTAAAGAATGCGTTTGGATTTGGAGGGACTAATGCTTGTTTGTGTATTGGACAATATTCTCATTAAGTCTTTATTAATATTTTTATTTTATTATTAATACATAGAATTTTGCGCATATTTAAATAATGTCTTTATAAAAAAATCTATAACAATAACATTTGTGGAATGCAACAAATACATACAAGTTAGGATATAACAAATGTTTGTTTTGTACTTTAAACTATGCATCGAAGCCTTAAAAAATGAACGATAATTGTGAACACCTAATAAATTAATATTTGAAAAACCAAACTTTTGTTTTATCCCGTATATGCAAACTAAATGGTTTTATGAGCACAAACTTTCATAATTGCCAAATGTTGAAAAAAATTGATTAAAGCCACGCGTTTATTCAACAAGAAATGCAACAGCATTTGGCTCGAAAATTAGGATTTTAAATAATCACAAACGCTTAATGATCTATTAAAAGAGAAAATAAAAAATGTGTTTTAATAATTTCCTTTAAATGTTACATAATAGAAATTCTGTGACTGAAAATAAAACAAAGTACATAACGTAAGTTTCCTTCTATAGTTTAACAACGTTCAAATCAATTTGATTACAGGTTGAATAAAAAAAACAAAATATCTTAAACCATAACCAAACGACCGGTCAAAAATTATTGGTACAATCAATCTGAAGAATACTTACTTTGCACAAGTAATCGAGGCACTTGCAACGGTCCATTTACACAGAGCTGTGCAAATTTTGTCTGCAACGTCTCCCGTAACTGTTGACGCTTTTCAATAAGCTGACCTTTATTACTGTGAAATTCTCGAAGTTCCTCTGCAGTTATATAGCAATCACTGTCATTATCACAATAAAATTGATCCTTCAAAAAAAAAATTTTTAAATTAAATTAGACAATTAAAAAATGACTTACGTCCAACATTTCTTGTAGACTAAGTTGTTGACCGTTGCCGTACGCAAATCTCGAAATTGGCACACACTCCCTATCTAACTGACAACACCCATCGGAACATGCCAATTCTGAACCTTCGGGAGAACTCGGTAAACTCGAAGGAACAGATCCAATCTCGCAAAACCCATTTATATGCTCAGAAGAATATCCACAATCGTGTGAATGGTCACTAGATGAACAATCTTTTCTACCGTAGTCGGTCGACAAGTAATTATTTAATTTACAATGCTTACATTTACAAAGCCATAGTTCTTTATCGATTTTATGCTCATTTCTAGACTTATTTTTTTCTGTACATAATTCGTCATTTTTATCTAACGCGATTACCATGCAGGAACAATCTTGATCATCTTTATCATCAAAATCACACTCGTTACAATTTTCTTTACCGTCTGCATCACCGGCTCGTTCTTTCTTTCTCTTACGTTTTAATTTCTTTTGTTCTTTGCGTATTTGTTTATTTTGCTCTTCTTTTGTTAGTTCGGCATACAATAGTTCTAATTGTGATACACCTTGTATACGTTCAATTGTAGTTTCAAAATTTCGATACAAAGCATCTACAGCAACGGCCGCAAATACTCTACAAGTACATTCTTCTTCGCGCATTCTCATATACATACGATGTAACCTTTCGTACATACAAATTCCCAAACACGTTAAAACTTCCTCTTGGGCAATTTCTAGAGTTTTTGCGTGCCTTTCTCTACGACTAAAATTCGAGAGTTATTTCAAATAAACCTACGACATATTCTTACCTTCCCAGCAGCTCAGGTTCTGCTCGATTAATAAGATCCGTTATATATTCAGTCTTGCTGCATAAATGTATGTGTTTTTTCTCTAAACATCGTTCCATTCCACTGTACAACGAAGGAACGTATCCTTTCTCCTTACAAGGTTCTGGATCTTCCATTAATAAAGCGTAAGCTACCATTTAAAAAACGTTACTAAAGAATTAAACAAAAAGCAAAAGCACAAACCTTTGAGGACCTTAGTACGACATTCTCCGCAGAAACGATGTTTACGTAAATAAGTTTCTAAAGTAGCATGAAGACTAGTAGCGTCAACTCTACAAATAGCCTTTTTACATTCATCTCTCATGCACTTCCAAACTTCTAGCCAAACGGGCGTTATAGGTCGACTACGTTGGGATTCCAAAGAGTGCAAAAGACAACGATGACTTTTCTTGTTTCTTCGTATTTGATTTTCAACTAAATTAGTCAACCTGGCACTACAAATAACAACTAAGCTCGCAAAGTTAAAAATTAGTGAACAAACACACCTGTGACCGTGAAACAAACTACAAAGTACTTGTGGTATTTGTTTATCTTCTCGAATTGTTATAATTCCATCTGACTTAACAACTATTGGATCTAACGTAGGATAACCATACTTAAAAAGTTGATAATATAAACGCTCAACACTAAAAATACGTTATGTAATTACGAAATGTGTACAACAATACCGTTTTACCTTCTTCTACATCCGACACAAGGCACAGCCTGATTTAAAACTCGTAACATATCGGAACGAGTAACTTGTAATGCGGCAACTAAATCGTACTCGTTAAGTATACTTATTTTACGAGCAAATTCGTCCAGTACCTTGCTCTTAACGTGTCGATTATCATGAATTAATCCCATCGATTTAAAATCCATAACCATCTGTAAAGTAAATTAGGTTATGAGTATTACGTTTATGAAAGTAGGGCAAAAGGGTAATTTAACGTTTTAAGAGTTTATAAGTTAATAAATTGTAAATATTAAAGTATTATTTAAAAATTACCGTTAAAGTTTCGTCCACTACAAGGGGTAACTGTCTTGGATCTATTGGCTTTTTTGAATCGTAAACATTTACCAATTTAGCCATTTCTTAAACGAATAAAAAAATTAATAATTATTAATTAACGTTAATTTTTTTAAATACCTATTGTGGTTTGTAATAAGTGTAATTAGAAAATTAACAACACACGAGTTGCCATTCGTATACCATACGTCAATTGAATTGACAGTTACATATAGAGGGCAGCACCATGCAGCACTGGAAAAAATTTCTAATTTATACAGGATGAAACATAATTAATTGACTGTTTTAATTGTTATAAAGCAGATTCTAGAGAAATTATCTAATTATAATTATGCTATTTCTTATATAAATTATTATAGGCGTGTAAGCAAACCTTTATCCATCTTTTATCTTCCAACTACTTCTGTTTTCAGAAACTATGACATCATGAACATCTAATTAATTTAATTATTCTTATATGAGTTTTTACCAAGATATTAAAGCTATAGATGATTATCTGAATATAATTATATTGGTAGCTATCCTGCTGCACAAGATACACAATCAGCTTGGTTCTGTTGTCTACAAGGAAATTTGAATCAAAATTCACAATATGTAGAATATTATGTAAGTGCACATAAGTAATTGTGTGCTAATTATCTGAGTGTAAATAACGTTACAGAAGGGTTTTCACAAAGGGTCATCCACTTTCGGCAGTCAATTTAGAAAAATGAAGCAGTCATCGGCTGTCTGTCTAAAACTTTAGAAAGCCAGCCGTATAATGAAATGAAATTGTGTTAAAAGTTAAAGCAAAACAGTATTAAAACATAATTTAATAGTATATAATTTACAGTACAATTACACTTATTAAATACTAATACATAATACTTACACTATGAGAATAGAAAATACTAAATTATAAAACATCCTATGCGATTATTTTAAAATTCACTACAGATTTCTTAATCCTACAATTTACTTGTATATAAAACTACAATCAAAATCACAATCTTATATTTTGATCTTTGAAAATAATTGAGAAATTAAGATAAATTGCTAAAATAATGGCTTTTTGATCCTTTTCAATTTTTTAAATGTTGGCTGATATAGCTATACCATTCGAGTCTGAAAATTCATAAAATAGTGTACTTTCAAAATTATAGAATTTTGGCACATTTACAACGAAAAGCTAGAAAGTGGCTAGAAACAAATTCTAACGCCAAGTACTACAATAAAGCGTTGTATTAGCTTAATTCGTCAATTAATTAAAGTAGAACTTTTTATTTGTTCTTCCAGATAATATTCAATACTATTTTCTCAAAAACAGCTGTCGACAGATCCAATTAATTGTAACTCGACATGAAAGTGTTACAGTACCTGCTGTAACAGCTGGAAGAACAAATAGCAAGTTCCATGTTGAGTTTAATTGTCGAACTAGGCTAATCTCAAGCTTTATAGAACTCGGCTTAAATCAAATTGAGTGTCAATGGTGAGCAAACATTATTAATCACTAAATATTTATCTTTGGACAGAAAAACGTTTGATGGCAGTCCTCATTTTTGTACATAGTTCTAAAATGTATAAAACATTGATTCAAATAAACGTTTATCAAATTTCATTATTTAAATAATATGGAAGCTCAAAGTTTGAAAATTTTAAACTAAATTAAATTATACATTAAATCAATGTATCTTAAGTCTACAACCTTTTTGTATATTTTTCATTAATTACAAATATTAAAATTTTAATAAAATCTAAATCACATCCGGTATAATTAAAAACTAAAAGTATTATTTAAAAGCCACTTGGCAGGTTGTAATTCAGAAACGTGTAAAATTTATTAATTTATCTACAATTTACAAGTCTTTTGATTGAGATTTTTTAAAATTCATAAAATGAGCAGAGTATTACTTAAAATATTTAACGTTTTACAAACATTATGTAAAAAGTACATAAAAGCACAAAAAACATGTAAGTGTACATTACACATAAAAATAAGTAGCTCCAGAATTATTCCGTAAGCACATACAAGTTAAATTATCTTAAACACACTGCAACAAGGACTTTACATTTTACAAATAAACCCTAGGCCCGTTAGCCTTATATGCAATATTTCAACTAGCCCACCTTGATTTTTGCAAATCTATTTGGCCCTCTAAGGTTTTCGCTAAATAAATTACAAATAATTGTGACAGGGCAATTCCTAAAGCTATTCCAGCAATAAAATAAAGATTTCTTTCGGCCCAAGACCTCACAATTTCGATACACCCAGACGTCCATACCTTTTTACTCGCTTCGGCAACCTTTAAATTTACAATTTAAAATTAAACAAACACAACATAGACAACACTTACCGATAACATTTGTACTCCGTAACCACACATAATATTGACAAGACCGGAACTAATATCAGTTGCATTGATGCAGCAAGAATATGGAACACCACAACGTTCTACGCTAGGTGAAGAACAATTAAAATATTCGTTTTTTGCCCAATCCATGTAACCTTCTGAACTTAAACCGCAACAACGAAATTCTTGTTGAGCAAAGTCAATAAAATTCTGTAAATCAGGGTCATCGCGATATGTATGAATTATTTTATCTGTGAAATTTTCTTCTAACATCGATTGCATTTTGTGAGGAAAAACAAAACCGACTATTGCAATTGCCATTTCCAATAAAAAAAATATTAACAAACAAAGAGAGTACTGAAAATAAAGAAACGTTAATTGTGTAGGTTGAAAAAATGTTTATTTTAAGCAAAATACGTTCAATTTAGAAAACAATATGGAGTTATACTTACAAACTTGAGAAGACACGTATTTTCTCTTAATGCACCCACACAGCCAGCAAAGCTAACAATAAAAACAACTCCACCCATAATGAACATTACCAAAGATATGTTTAATATCACATCATACACGGTATCTAACTTGACCCATCCTGTTAACTGCCACTTATCAACAAATGCGTACAGACCGATTCCAATCAGTAAACCTCCGAATAACTGCAAAAACAAATTTTAATTTTACTATTTTCTTAGTACTTGCAATATAAACTTACCCAAAACACAAAATTGAGTACAAATATGAGATATTTAACGCAAGAGCTCACGTAAGTGAAATTACTGTGGTGAGGTCTTCTTCGGTGCATTTTGTCAATTTTGTAAAAATGGTACTGCCACTACAATATTTGAATGCTAATTTATTAATAAATTAAACTACACATTATAACCAAAATATTATTGTTCGATAACCCTGATTAATTTGAGCACACGCCTACATTAACGTAATATTTGTGCACAAAAAATGCAAACAATGCATCTGTCAATTTTGACAGAAAATTGACAACTACAATTATACAGGATGTACCAAAACAATTTGTTCCATTAAAATACAGGATGGCCTCATTAAGATTTTGTGAAATAATAATTTATATCCAGTATTTTAAGTGAGATTAGTGTAGGGATTCGCTAACTTTTTCTATAGCGAGCGATATCGTTAACTAGCGATTGAGGTTATAAAAATTATTAAAAAAAAATCATTTTATTTTTTGAAGCTTATTAATAAAGCGAAACGTTAAATAAATAAATATTAAATACATTAATTTGGCTATAATTACTCCAAATAAAATAATTATAATAAGCCAAAAAATAAAATTATATAAAAAAAATTATTGAGGTTATGTTTCGATTTTGTAACTCAAAGTTTTCGATTTCTGAGGATAGCTACCGAAAATCGTTAATTTATGGCTATTTTCTCGGTACCTAACGACATATTTATCCACATAAATCTCTAACTTTGAATTACAAAATTTGTATGGTGACAAGCTATCTAATCTAATTAGTGAATCCAGGTCCAGGTAAAGAACCGGAAAAATAGTTTAATAAGACTATAGAATATAGACCCTGGACCCATAACTACATAATTACTCAGGCCCTTGTCTTGGGAATAAGCTATTTGGGTGCCACTGAATAAGAAAATCTGGTTGGTTGCCCTGGGCACAGGCTTAAGGCCTGTTAGAGAAGGAAAAAGTAAGAAACATTACAGTATTTGGGATGCAACTTTGACATTTGTTCATTCTTATAAAAAGGATAGACATAAAAATTTGGCTACTCTCTGCAATAGCTCAGCGTGAGCGTGGCAGCAGGACTGAAATTAACGTCTTTATACTACACACATAATCATAAACTGTTGCCCTGGGTTGCCCACTGGCAAAGTAACTACTTTCTATATAAAAAGTAAGATTTTACTTATCATTACTCAGGTATCACTCACCCTCCTCATTAACTAAAAGTTTATCAATAACAGTCCTGAGGTCTTAAGCCAGTGCACAGGGAACTGAATCTAATTTTTGTGTATGGTGGTGAATAAAGTAGGTACTTGATTCGACTACCCTCTTTTCCCATCTTTCCTAGAATAGATCTGGACTAGTTTAGATATTTAATAGAATATAGAAAACGAAACAAACCATTGTACTTACAATCTAAATTTTATTATATTAAAATTTATCTTTGCACTTAATAACAAAATCATCAAAAAATTATACAATTAACAACACAAGACTAGATTTTATTGTAACTTTCACTTTTACAGTGTACGTATTTAAAAAACTGTAGCGGGAAAAGTTTAAAAAAATAGTATATATTTTAAATAACTTTTTCATATTTCTGAGGCACCATAACAAAACTCATTATCCAGTCGATAATAAAGATTAGAAACAAAGATTCGTAAAAATCTACCATCTGTTCAATTTTAAGACATATAGACAGCGCGCACAATCTAATAATTAATTCGAGTACCTTATCAAACCTTACAAATTAAAAAATTTAAATAACCATTTACAGCAAAAATTTGAAAAATTTAAAGTAAAATTTAGTATACATTTCTTGACATCTATAAAAATACACTCATTTGATTTATAACTAGACGTTGAACAAATTTCAACAGCAATTTTAAGCTAAAACACAAATTACTACCTAATTATTTAAAGTCGAAATTTAAAAAAATTCAAAATGTGATTTGAAATACACTTTTGCCATTGAAACTTGTACAATTCATTGTAACATGCTTTGAGTTTCTCAAAATGTGCTCACGATGTATTTATATGTAACTAGGAATGAAAGTTAGAATTCTAACTTAATTTGGTGTTTATATTTAAATAAGGAGGTTCGTAGTCGATCGACTCTTGTATAAATTCGTCCCTGATAAGAGATGGTCTCGCAAATTATATATTACAAAATACCGTATAGCTTACAAAGTTCTATTTTGCCATTACTTTATCTTTACTTAAGCATTACGCTACAATCGGTGTAACTCTAACTCTAATCCCAATTCGCAGGATGTTCACAAAATAATTTCATTCCAGGTTAGTACTATATGAACACCCTATACACTATGCTACAAAGCATCTTGTAATTTTGATTTACACGATGTAACTTAAATCAATTTAACGCACCCTATATACCGACATTTAAAGAAGAAAATTCAACAAACACACGATCAGAATTTTATCTTTTAAATTCAATTGCGTGCAACTTTATACAGAGGATACACATTACACTTAGTTGTACTAGTTAAGAGGAATAATCATATACCCTGCGTTTTTGTTTTACAAATTCAATATTTTACATTTTAATGGATGGATTACACTTTTGAGCAAAGTTTTTAAATCTATTTGTAAGAATATTTTACATTAAGCCATTATCGGAAATTGAATTACTTATTAACAATTTTAATTTTAAATAAGAACAGGAACTAAAATACTGCCGCGCTCGTTTTTAAAAGTTTTTGAACAAATAAAATATTCTTATAAATACGAGTGCCCACGCAAATTCACAGTTTCGATGAAAACCATACAAGGATCCAATAATTTAATAAAATAGTTTAATGAATTGCGGCTAAAATAATTTCGAACAATCTTTATACCAAATAAATACAACGAATAAGACTAAAAGACACAATTTGCAAAGTTAAATTACATATATACACATAATACTTGTTACACGTAATATTTCTGACGGCACTTTTACATGTGTATAGATTGCACAGTTTTAAACATCAAAACACACTTCTTCGAACAATTTTCATCAAGTCCTTAACATCAATTTATGAAAAAGGAATCCCTTTTATCAATAATTTATATTTAAAACGCTCATTCTTGTATAAAAAAATTAATAAATAGCGTTTGCAAAACTTAACGTAAAAACAAAATAAATGTGCTAACGAAAAATTATATACTTTGTTTCGTGAGTAAGCTAGCTAATCTTCATCCGTTTAGACGAGTTGTGGTTTTCTGACGGGCTTACACAACCCAACTTAGAAGGTTGTAAGTTTACATCTCCATTACATATTTCATTATTGTACATACTCACATTATTATGTTGCATATCTTGTTTCTAAAACAAATATAATAATAAAAACAACGGATGTGGCCATATGAGGAACTTTTACCCACCAGTCAAATTTTGTATTTTTTTAAATTAAAATTTAATTTGATATTTTCAGAAAGCTAATTTTACGAGCTTTCAAAATATTAAAAAATATACAAAGTGTTCCTAAAAATTTTAATTTTTTTGTATTTTCCGGTTTAACCGGAAGTGTCAAATAATAGATATTTACAGGATTGATACATATACCCATTTTCCAGTTTTCATTTTTATTACAAAAGGAATTAGAGATTTTTCAAGTTTTGACATTCAAAAAATCATTACTCCAAAACGGCTCGAGCGATTTTGATAAAAATTTATATTTTGATAGAGAATTACGTTGTCTACAACATACCCAAAAAGGAAGAAATATGGCAGAGGAAATTTTGACAAAATCCATTTCAAAGTTTTGACCTACTTTGACCCCTTTAAAGTAAGCAATTTTGAAACAATTTTAAAAATCGACTTGGTTAGTACGAAAGTCCTATATTTTGGTTGTACAATGTCGTTTTGAATATTTTATAAAAATAATTACCGGCCAAGTTATAAGGGAAAATCACAAAATACCCATTTTCAAGTATTAATTTTTATTACAAAAGGAATCACAGATTTATAAAATTTTTACATTCAAAAAATCATAACTCCAAAACGGCTCGAGCGATTTAGATAAAAATTTATATTTCAATAGAGAATTATGTTGTCTGTAACATATCCAAAAAAAAAAATATGGTAGAGGAAATTTTGAGAAACTCCATTTTAAAATTTTGACCTATTTTGACCCCTTTAAAGTAGGCAATTTTGAAACAATTTTAAAAATCAAGTTTGTTAACACGAAAGCCCTACATTTTGGCTATACAATGCCGTTTTGAATATTTTATAAAAATAATTACCGGCCAAGTTATAAGGGAAAACCACAAAATACCCATTTTCAAGTTTTCATTTTTATTACAAAAGGAATCAGATTTATCAAATTTTGACATTAAAAAAATCATAACTCCAAAACGGCTCGAGCGATTTAGATAAAAATTTATATTTCAATAGAGAATTGCGTTGTCTGTAACATATCCAAAAATAAATAAATATTGTAGAGGAAATTTTGAGAAAATTCATTTTAAAGTTTGACCTATTTTGACCCCTTTAAAGTAGGCAATTTTGAAACAATTTTAAAAATCGACTTTGTTCGGACGAAATACAGGGTAATTTATTAGCTAACCAACAAACTTTGTCATATGAATGCTGATGTAATTTTAAGAGAAAAACATATGTCGGATTTTGCTTATTTTAGGAATTAGAAGACTTCAAAGTTTGTTGGTGAGCTAATAAATCACCCTGTATTTTGACTGTACAATGCAGTTTTAAATATTTTATAAAAATAATTAACGGCCATGTTATAATGGAAAAACCACAAAATGGGACAATCGTTCTATTGGCCTCCATTTTGAATAGAAAAATTTCAAATTTTTGTTTTTCAATTGGGGCTAAGTAAAAATGAATTTGGCCCAAATTTGCAAATATGCGCCCAAAATAACCACATTAATTATACTAATTTATAAGTTTTGTAATACTTACAATTCCTTCCACCATTACGGCAATTGGAACTACACCGGTAACTTCGGCAACTTGATGTTCAATTAAATAGAACATATACTCATCATAAAGCAACCTAATTAAATGAAAAGATCCAAAACTAGCTGCAGAACGTAAAGTTAAATCTCGTATTACCATAGAACTGCAAAAAATTACTTAAAACGTACAATTTCCATTAAATAGAAAAATACCTGTAAAAACTCCACTTAAGTAAAAACTGTCTTGCAGCTTTTGAAAAGTTAGGTTTGCCTTCATACGGTTTTAGAGCACTTTTGACAACATTCTTCAACCAAGATGCCCATTGTTCGAGAGAATTTTGTTGTTGTAAAGTTAATTTAAAATCAGATTCGAAACGTGCAACGACATCGTGATCACACTGACATACCCACGAAGCTTGCTCTCTTACACTATGAAAATCAACCCTATTGAGATCCGCTAACATTTGAGCTATTTGTGTTCCATTATGTAAAACGGCTCGAGCCGCTTGAGCTAAGTGATTTAAAGATGTGTAACGTCGCAAACTCGAACCAAAAGCCGTTACGGCCGCTAATTTAGAGCTTAACATTGCACTAGGAGCACCCGTCATCGCCACAGTTAACCAACTTTCGAGACCTACAAATTAAAATTTATACATTGAAAACTTGAATTTTAAATTTTACTTTTAGCAAAATTTCTGATGGACTGCGTTAGAGTGGCAGGAATTGGTTTTAGTACATCAGGCACAAGAACTTGGATTAAATTTTGATAGAACAATAAGTCGATTTGACGAACAAACATCTGTATCGGTTCCAAATTGCATAACGCAAACAATTTAGATCTACAAAAGTGAAATATTTAGATCAAGTTATTAAAAAAAGTGAATAAGGGCATACTTGGATAAATATTTTTCTTCTTCGCATTCGTCACCATTGTTATTATCTTGAGATCTCCAAAATTCTCTCCACAAAGACTCCACAGTTTGAAATTCTAAACTCATAATAGCATCTAAGAATGCTTCGAGATGTTCTCGATAAATTGATCTGAAAGAATTTGTAATTAATTTCTATTTAACGCCAAAAATTAATCTAATTACTTAAATGTATCGACATCATCGATACTACATTCTTCAGGAAGGCCGCTTACGAAATGAGTGTCGGGAAAATTAGGTATGGCGTTACTACCGTCACCGAGATATGACAAGTGTTGCGTTATAACGCTCACAGAAATTGAGGTATCACTTGAATCGCAACTTCTTTTAAAACCGCGACTTCCATTTCCAGATCCTTTGGTAGACATCCCACTGGAGCCCGACAAATTTTTTGATACATGTTCTTCTATGACTGTTAACGACGATCCCGGTTTAACTCGAATGCCGTAATAATGATATTTCGAATTTCCCCTAAAAATTAAAATAAATATTTCTGTATCATAGAAAGTCAGAAAGCTAAATACTTATATTTTGAGACTCTAAAGACTTGCTCAAAAGTCTCATACTATTGCGTGTCTGTGTGTCAAGATATTCAAGGTCAATGGACACAAAAATCCTTTTCTGCAAATATCTCGTTTTCTATGCATCATGCGTCATTAGAGGTTATTATAGGTTTGTTCCTACAAACAATCGAACCAGTTCAGAACGGTTCAGAACTGAACAGAGCATGCGCACATTGAAGTTGGCAATACAAATTTCAATCTGCGCACACTCCGCCCAGTTACGAACTAGTTCGAGCTTTGTAGGAACAAACCTTATAAAACTTGTAGATCAAAAAATTCTCTACAAATTTGATCTAATTAATTTTTTTGTGCAATCAACCGTTCTCGAAATATAGCGCAGAGAGTGGGAGGCGCGTAAGCTTATATAGGATATAGAATAACGTAAAAAGCATCAACGATAGGTATAGGGAATGGTAATGAAAAACGATAGTAAATTTATTTGTGCATCCAAAACTGTCAAAAAATACAGGGTGTTCCATTTAAAATTAAAGTTTTTTAAGTTTGAAATATTCTCTAAAGAGTCAGCACTTTTTGAACACCCTGTAAATTATTAGAGAAAAATTGTAACATCAGAGCTTAGTCTAAGGTTCTTATAAGAAAAATATCTGAAAATTGCCTAGCTCCTGCTATCATCATAACGTCAGTATGCAATTTTCAAGAAAGGCGCGCAAACGTCACTATTTTTAGAAAATTCAAGTTTCTCCGCGCACTATTTCGAGAACGGTTGATGCACAAAAAATGAATTACATCAAATTTGTAGAGAATTTTATGATCTACAAGTTTTATAAGAACGTCTAATGAGGTAGGATGTATAGGAAACGAGATATTTGCAAAAAAAACGATTTTTGTGACTTCTGACCTTGAATATCTTGATTGTATGAGACTTTTGATCAACTCCTTAGAACGTTAAAACATAGGTTTATGCAAATATTTAGCTTTGTGACTTTCTTATATTGCAAATTTTTGTAACACAATTCTGAACTTTTAAAGCAAAATTTTAAAGTAATTACCTTGTACCCAGTCTTCGTGTTCTCAATCCCAGAAAAACAGATCTTATCAATTTCCCAAATGAAGCTGCATTTACAGGTTCTAGTTTGTTATCTCCACAATGTCTTAAATAATGAGCGTAGAGCGTAGATCTGGGCAGTGATACACCCTCTGCCGTTTCATAATTTTCTAAAAGCCATTGCACCTGAAGGAAAAAAAATATAAAAACGGCACAAACGGTAAGAAAAAGTAGACAGAGGTTAATTGAGAAAGTAAAGATATTAGTCGAAAACTTACAGTGGCAGGTGAAACGCGAGTTGCATGTCCTAAAGCGGATCCGTTATCGTCGGACACTTGACTAGAAGAAGACGACGCATGCACGGTTGCAGTTGCCACATAACTGGTTTCCTGTTATACAATTAGTTAAATCCACAACCAGTAAACATTAGTAAATTAAGAACGAAATTGTTAACTTTGTTAGTACGATAAATAAAATAAACTTACAGCGGCACTAGTAGTTTGAGGAGAATTTCTTGTCGAAGCGATGAGTGTTTCTGCATCTACGGTTTGTTGTACTAAGTAATGTGTTCCGGTTGTACCGTAACCGACTGCTGTAGCATTGGCGGTTGTACCGGTGTTTGTAGCATAATATTGACCCTGATTGGCATATAATGTGCCCGACTCACCCACCGTGTAAACCGGATACGCCCTAACAAAATATTTTAATATTTAAAAAATTGTTAAAATTTAACTTACATTTGTGTTTGCCCGCCGTTAGTTTGAGCAGCGTACATTTCTGGTTCCACATACTGTACGTGATATCCTTGATGAGAAGCCACCGTGTCACCTTCTTGAGCAACTACAAACAATCAAATTAATTTGTATTTTAAAATTTGATCGAATAAACTAACGTGAATTTTTATACGAGAAAGTATTAAATCCTAACATACTGATAACACTCGAGCAACTAATTCAAATTTGGTTTGAAGTGCAGGTGAACCCCACATATTTTGGATTAATACTTGGAGGTACACGAACTACTATTATTACATATAATGAAGATGCAATCATGCGTTAATAATCTGGATACAATGTAATAAACCCTACCTGTTGAAAAAAGCACCCCATACATGTTACACAGTATAAAAGATCGTAATAAGAATTGATTTCACGTGATGAGGGGGATGTGAGAATTTGAGATCAAATAAGACATGTGAGATTTGATCGTGTGCAGGTGCACGTGCTCTACATCATTACTTAATTATGAAAATACGTAATTGCTAAAGCCTCTAGTTTCAGAATAATGCTCGCGACAAAGAATAATATAAAAGCAGAAAAATAAAATAAATAAAAGTGCTTCATTGTGGAGGCTTCTCCACAACAGAAGGTGTGAATTGTGTATATCAAAATTACGTTCAAAAATAGGTAGTAAAATGAAAGGTCTGAAGCAAGAGGAAAAACACACAACATTGCCAAAGAGAACAACAAACAAACATAACAGAAAAACATAGAAATGATAAAACTTCCACAATGGAACGACGACATTTAAAATAATAAAGAAGTGGGGCTCAGGTTTAAAAGGCCAAACACGCCACAAACAAGATGAGATTGACAAGAATATAGAAGACGCTTTGAGGAGAACCGCAATAGCCGCGAGGTTGTGGGTGAGAACCATTATACCACTCCCAGAGCCACTATAAAAAGGAAACGTAACAATCGGTAAATGGACAAACGAAATATTCAACCAAACGTTAAACAAGGTCAAATGCGGTAAAATTGGAATAAGGAGAAACGACTGAGAAAGTATTGGCAAAACTTGAAGATAAACAAGCATATTTTCGCCTCGAGCGACAGCCATAGCATTTATAGATTGAGAGCAATAATACAAAAACAGTAAACGCCGAGTATTTCAACCGAGGTTTAATCTTAAGCGTAGCTTTGAGCTGACCTTCAACCAATAAAAATGCACCAAACTGTAGTAAAACTCAACGCTACACTTGGGTTTAAACCTCAATTGAAATATTTCGTCTAATAATATTACGCTTACATGCAATCGCTAAAGCGGTTTTAACTAAATCGCTTTACCGTAGAACGATTCCAAAATAACATGTAAACGCTCCTAAAACGCTTTAGTTAATACGATTTAAAAATGACCCATCCGTTGCAGGGGTTAAGTAAGTAAACGGCTAATCCGCGTTTCCATTAAAAAGTAAATAATATTTTGAGAGCGTTTTAGAAGAATTACTTAACGCTAGCCAACATAATAGTATAGGAGCTAGCAACGTGAAAACCTCCATAATTTTGCCATCAAAATTTTAAGTGAACTGGTGCTCTAAAACCTTTCTCAGCCACTCATCCAAAGTGCCCAATTTAATTGGCGCACGTTGAGAATTTAGAAACGGTAAGAGATAGCTGATTGGTGAACTGAGAGAAAGTGTCTTATGGTCTGACCAAATAGACTGTATGCTAGCAACGTGAAAACCTCCAGAAGTTTGTCATGATAATGTTAATGGAACTAGTGCTCTAAAACCTTTCTCAGCCACTTATCCAAGATGCCCATTTTTATTAACCCACCATGAGAATTTCGAAACGGTAAGAGATAGCTAATTGGTGAACTCAGAGAGAGTGTCTTATGGTCTGGCCAAATAGGACTATGCTAGCAACGAGAATACCTCCATAATTTTATCATGAAAATTTTAAGTGAACTCGTGCTCTAAAACCTTTCTCACCCACTCATCCAAAATTCACAATTTAATTGGCGCACGTTGAGAATTTCGAAACGGTAAGAGATAGCTGATTTGTGAACTGAGAGAAAGTGTCTTATGGTCTGACCAAATAGACTGTATGCTAGCAACGTGAAAACCTCCAGAAGTTTGTCATGATAATTTTAATGGAACTAGTGCTCTAAAACCTTTCTCAGCCACTTATCCAAGATGCCCATTTTTATTAACCCACCATGAGAATTTCGAAACGGTAAGAGATAGCTAATTGGTGAACTCAGAGAGAGTGTCTTATGGTCTGGCCAAATAGGACTATGCTAGCAACGAGAATACCTCCATAATTTTATCATGAAAATTTTAAGTGAACTCGTGCTCTAAAACCTTTCTCACCCACTCATCCAAAATTCACAATTTAATTGGCGCACGTTGAGAATTTCGAAACGGTAAGAGATAGCTGATTTGTGAACTGAGAGAAAGTGTCTTATGGTCTGACCAAATAGACTGTATGCTAGCAACGTGAAAACCTCCAGAAGTTTGTCATGATAATTTTAATGGAACTAGTGCTCTAAAACCTTTCTCAGCCACTTATCCAAGATGCCCATTTTTATTAACCCACCATGAGAATTTCGAAACGGTAAGAGATAGCTAATTGGTGAACTCAGAGAGAGTGTCTTATGGTCTGGCCAAATAGGACTATGCTAGCAACGAGAATACCTCCATAATTTTATCATGAAAATTTTAAGTGAACTGGTGCTCTAAAACCTTTGTCAGCCACTCATCCAAAATTCACAATTTAATTGGCGCACGTTGAGAATTTAGAAATGGTAAGAGATAGCTGAATAGCTGATTGGTGGACTTAGAGAAAGGGTCTTATGGTCTGGTCATCGTGGGTTGTATGCTAGTAACGTGGGAACTTACAAAATTTTGATATAAAAGCGACTTCCGTTGCGTTTGAACAGGGTGGCTAATTCAACGATAGAGAGTTCCGAGACGGTAAGAGATAGCCAGTTAGGTCATTGAGAGAAAATGTGTCTTATTTTCTGTCCTAACCACTCTCTAGCATGGCACTTAGTACAAGCACCGAAACAATAAACAATGCGTTGTTCTATATGAGACTGGCATTGAAGCCTAGCAGCCCCGCCTACAAACAATGCTTTATTTGTTTTTTCGGTGCGGTGCTAGGGGCAGTACAGCGCGCGGTGCGTCGAATTGGCCACCTACTGAAACGTTATCCTTACACGAACTTACAAGGTATTGTTTCCTAACCGCGAACAAAACCTAAAATGGTAGTTTCGTTGGATTAAACCAGAAAGAGGTACAAAAACTATATTTGAAATGAAAATAGAAGATTCAAGGGCAAAAAGTAGATCCACAATCCTATCGAAAGACAGCATCAAGAAACTCGCTATAGTAGCAAGAATAATAAGCAAAGGAGAGAAGGCTCCAGCGCTGTAAAAGTGTAAAGAATAAGTGAGACAGAGAAAGTAGATGAAGCTGCACGGTAACACTTTGTAAATTTCTAGGCTCCAAAAGATCTACTTGTAGATATTTCAGACAAAACTTTCATGAACAAGCCTTCGATCATTCATAAATACTTGAAAAGTGATGAAAAGATCAACTGCAAGCGTCGTAAAGGACAAATCCAAATGTGCAGATGATAAGAAATTTTACTTTTTAAAAACAGTTGCAAATTTTTGCCAATTAATTAGTTCTCTTTAAGAGGTTTAACACCACTCGGAGTACATGGGAACTTTTAAAAGCACAAGCACTTATCCTTTATTTACTTTTTAAAATGAATTTTGATTATGGTAACCTAACTATTGTTATAAAACAAGACTGATGCAACAAAACACATTTAAAGACAAGTCTTATGTGCTTACCTACTGCAGGTTGCACAGGTGTTAATGAAGCATACGATCTAGCTGCAGCTTCTAGCAGCGTTAAAAAAAATTTAGTACAGAAAAACAAACAATTTTAGAAAATATAAGTGCAACAATGTGTTAAAAAACAAACAGGACATAACACAATTTTTGTAATTAAACACTCGACAAACTTAAGACTTGATATAGGCTATTAAAAGAATATTCTATTTACAAAAAATGTATTTTCTTCAAAAATACTACTATAGTTTTAAAATATGTCACCGAGCATCTTATAAACCTTAACAATATAAGTCTTAAACCGTGGGTGCTTTATTGACGATAACAATAAATTAGTGTCGATTATGTCCTATTTTCTATTAAAATAAGTCATGCATTAAAAATAAAACGATAAATGTATCTTTAAACTACCTGTAACTGTTATAAACTGAGGTGACGATTGGTTCAGTGGATCCGTTTCGTGTGTATCTCCTTGTGCTTCAGTTGTAGCCGAACTTTCGTTGCTAGAATCTGCCGCTTGCTCTAATGCAGAAACGTCAATAACTGGGACACCATTTACTATAGCGGCACTACTATTTGACTGCAAAAATTTAATTTTAGTTTATATCACTTAAAACTTAAAAAACAAACTCAACAATTAATTCACTAAAACAAAGCAACTTGACTTTATAAGATAAAATATCTAATTGTAATCTAAGCAGATAAAATTTGACGAGATGAAATCAATAAAAAAAATCCGAAATGGTCAACTGCGCAATCAATAAATAAGAGAAAGACTAAGCGATGTTATAAGTTACAAATTACCTGATGTAGACTAGCAGGGAGAACTATAAGCTGCGTAGGCTGCGGCTGGGTTGGAGGCGTAGTAGCCGGAGTTGGTGTGGAGGGGCTGCTACTTCCTCCTGAAGCGAACCGAGCTGTCGTTGCCATGGCTCTTGTCACCCTGGCTACACCTGCCCTCTGAAATGGCCAATATAAAATTTGAGCAAATTTACATCGATGTTACGACTAAACTTATAACTACTAAAGAATTTATCAAATAACTTTTAATAAAGCCCAAATTGAATTCCCACAAATAATAATTTATTTTCTAAACATCAAAAAAATATTTTCCCCACAAATTTCATCTACAAGTATAATTATTATTTTTTAAACTCTCCTCGATGACTTAAATAATAAAATTCCTTTTAGGTACTTAAAAATAATAAAAACCTACTTTTGAATGTATTTGTACTTAATTTAAAGAATCGACCTTCGAATTGATTTAAATTTTAATTGTTAGAACTTCAAAGAAATAAGAAGCCAACGAAAACCCTTCGATTAATTATCTCACGAAATAGCGATATAATCCTCTTATAGAAATAAGTAACATACATAAAGCACCTTCATCAAACAACTGAATATAAACAACCCTAATAAACAAACTAATGACGCCACCCCCCCCTATTGCATAAATATAATAGGAAATAACAAAGTATGTAATACTATCTTTACATGCACCTGGTTTTGTTGATTATATTGTGACATTTGCATACAATGTACATAAGGGTGAAAGTGGTAAAAAAATAATTACCTTGATCCACCTGGCTATTAGATAATTGTGCATGAGTCATGTGACTGCCACAAGACACATGTGGGGTGAAAATAATTTTTTTGGGATTATTTAGGGTGCATTACCTGGTACAAAGTGATACAAAAAATCGTTTAAAACGAAACAATTAAATAATACTCCTAACAAAATCTCCGAGAAAATTTAAACTAAAATTTTATGCCTATTACAACTGGGAGACTAGAAATAAAAAAAGATGAACTCTCGATTGTACGAAAACACCATGAAAGTGATTGCTATAGCGACTAACCATAGCAACAAAGCTGGGGTTCACTCGCTTTCACTTCTTAGCTGTACCACTTGTCGTAAATCGATGCATCAACCTTGATGTTCCTACATCTAAAATTATCCTCTCGTCATCTCTTCTTAATTTACCTTATCTCAAAAACTTTGCACGTTCAAAATGCGTCTCTTTGAAATTCTTATCTTAGATTTTATAAAAAGTGAAAGGAATTTGATCAGATATCCAGGTGGTCACTTCTCACAAGTGTTTAGGGTTTGAAAAAATGATCTTTTACATCAAAGCAACCACCACACCACATAAACACAATAGGAGTTTAGAAAATTCTTTCAAATAAAGTCTTCAAAGAAATTTATGTGCGAAGGTTGTTGTCTGAAAGTAAAACCTCGTTAAAATTAATTGTAACATTATTAATCGTAATCAGTTGCTCTTTTGTAAGAAATTCCCTTAATATCAGTCACGTGTTTAGATAAAACACTTACATAATAACTTTGATGAAAAAATTACTTCAATAGAGAAATTAAGATACAAACGAAGGATAATGAAAGAAAATCAGAAAATTACACGAATTCGAATTAACTCGAAAAGGTTATTTTATAAATTAGTTTGAAATATAAGCAAATGGTAAAGTTATTTAGAAACCTTAATTTGCTCATCCCCTAGTTAGTAATTTAAAGCCCCCTTTTACATTTGAGAAACTAATTAAAGTTACCTGTGTGCAAATAAAATTGTAATTAAGCTTGTGCACAAGTCCTGGTAGTCGTCATTTTGTTATCTACAAGTATAAAAAGCAATTAAATACTCTACACGAAAAATGATTTAAGAATTTTTTTACTGACAAAAATGGGAGCCATTTTTAAAAGGTGAAAATTAAAATGTGCAATTAACCTACCATTAAAAAGGTGCTGCATCTATTGTAAAATAAATGCGGTAATCGAATGAAAAATATCCTACGGCACTATAATTACCACTAATGAAAATTATTACAAGAAGAAAAACATTTATTTTTACCTGCGTATATTCGAGTTGTTGTATCGGTCACCAAGGATACGAGCACTAAAATTCCAACGCTTTTGACAGCTGACTTATTATAAGAATCGAAAACAAATTATCTCCATTAGAATAGTAATTCTACTTAAGTAACGAGAAACATTAATTTTTTTGCATTAAATATATTTTATCAAATAGGTATATCCATATCTTACAAAACTCAAATAATCTGATCGATTATTTAATTTTAGCCAATACCACTTGATTGATAACATCGTAACCTGCAATTTGGTTTGAAACTTGGCTAAATCGGAATTTCTCGCTTTTTCCATATCCGCATGCAAATCAATACTTTCTTTTCACATTTTATGATTTAATATTTTATATTTATTTTATTTTACATACTAATAATAATAATTTCTTTAAAACAATTAATTAAATTCGTAAAACACATTTTTTAACAATTTTTATAGCTTTTGTCGTTTTTTCTCATTATTAAATAAAAATATGTTCTAATCTAATCCTTTTTATTGTTCTTTTTCTTGATATGATACATATACATAATTAAATCAATACTTTAACGATTCATGTAAATCAGCTTTATTACATGGTCACATGGTCTTAGGCATGTATAATCATTTTTTCGATTATTATTTAAACATAAACTTATTGTACTAGAAGTTTTAACAATTTAGGATCTCTTTATAAAAAATTTCATACTATAAATTAATTGAGAAATTGTTTGACAGTTGCTGCTCATTACCTATTGAGAACCGCTGGTTTTCGTTTGACAGTTGGACACAGTTTGACAGCAATTTGACGTTTGCAAAAGTGACGTCTCTAATCAACAAAATGTATTTTATAAACATTTAATACAAAATGGAAAGCATACAAGAAATTTCTATGTTTACATTATTTTATATTTTATTATGTGGTTGTATTATTTATCCTCCAATTGAATTTATAACTGCGGGTTTGACGATAGAAGCAATATTTGCATCACTTTTACAGTCCGAATCGGAGCAGTTTGTTTTATATCATATAAAGCGATCTATTTTAAACATTTTTATTTACTCTCTACTACCTTTAGGCTATGTCCTAGGACTATGGTTATTTAATTATAATGAAGAGGTAAGCGTTACCGTTTGCTTGAAACTTGCCTAAAAGCTTTTTTTGTAGGTTATGTTGTTGTGGTCATTCGATAGATCACTTTTCTTTCAACTCTTTAGCACTTCAGCTTTTATTTTACCTTTATTAGCTTTATATCAAATTAAAAGTTGGTCTCGCGATAACTGGAGTGAACATCCAATAGTAAAAAATATTGGCAAGTTTTGTAATAATAATTCCGATTGGCTGACTGTAGCTTCAGACATCAATAACGAATTTAGAAGGTAATTTAAATAGTACTGACGTTTCAAAAATTTCTAAATTTAAACCATTTTAGGATAGACAAAATTTGTATTCGTAGTAATGCCGTTTGCAAAGTAATTGCAACTGAAAATTGGATAATGAAAGTTACTCCAATAACAATTTTTGTAATTCACCAAACTGATGCTACGTTAGAAGTTAATCAAAGTGATACTCATCACATATCTCAAGATAATACGGGCCATGTGCAATATGTAAATATCGAAGTTAAAAGTTCTAGAGAAAATATAAATCCTTTTACAATAAGACTTAATGCTTTGGATTTTAAAGATTTAAGTGATCGTGTAGCACGAACTATAGTAATTTTGCCAAATGTGTCATTCCATAAAAGTTTAATGGATAAGTTTATAGATGCTTTTAAAGACGTTATTTCAGAAAATGCTCGTTATATTTGTCAACAGGTACCTAATGTTTAATTTTTTGCGATGTAGTTTTATATTTGAAATTTTTTAAGGAACTTGAAAATTGTATTGGCTGCATGCAAACCAGAGCTAATGTGAAACTACAAAAATTATGCATTGACAATGAAGCAGAAAGATGTATTACATGTTATTGTAGACCTATGTGGTGTGTTGATTGTATGGCTCGATGGTTTGCTTCGAGACAAGATAATCAACAAGTTGAAACGTGGCTATCTTCAAAATGTACCTGTCCTATGTGTCGTGCAACGTTTTGTGTATTAGATGTTAGTCTTGTACAAGTAAATTAATATTTATTAGAAATAATATTACACATGCAAAATAAATATTAGAATGGAGATTGTAGGATTTGATCTATTCCTTCAATTATACCGCTTTTATCAATTTCTTCTGTTTTTGGTATTTCTTTCTTAATGTCGGATTTTCTAGAAAATACTTCAGGTACTATATTACGTTTTTTATTTAATTCTTGTAATCTGCTAGTTTGGGAAACGGAAAGACGCTTTTTAACTTCACCATCATTTTCCTCAGGTGGTTCTTTTTTTCTGGACAAAAAATTCCAAAAAAAATTTCGTGACATTGTCAGTTTAAATTAAATCAAAATTTGTTTGAAGTTTTATCATAGCTGAACTGATTATTTTAAATACGAAAATAAACTGAAATGAAAGACTTGCACTAAAACTCTGAAGCAAAACAAAATAGGCGAAATCAAGGAGGTAAAGCAACAGGTTATCTTTTGTCCAAGTTTTGGTATTCTGGACGGCATTTAAATTCTAGAGTACCGCCCTGTTTTACCAAAAATTACCTAACGCAACCTGTGAAACACCTTTGTAACGTGCACACGAAATAATCTATATTCTAGGCGCAGTTTATTTCTTTTCACCACCTCGGCTGATAGCTCTGCGTGGCTCTGATACAGATTCAGTTTGCTACAGAGAGAATGTAGATCATCTTAACAAAATTATATTTGCAGTCAGGGCCGGATCAACGAACGTCGGGGCCAGAGGTGCTAATTTTTTTCGGGACCATCCAAAAATACACTGCAGTCTACAAAACTTTACACTCTAGTTCTAGTGAAGGAAGGTGTTATACCTAGAGAACATGAAAAAAGGTGAATTTTTTTTTCACGAATGTGTTTGGAATAGTTAAGAGGTAAAAGATGAAAATACGAAAAGTTCCCGGTCATAGCTGCATGGCTAAGGGTTGGAGAGAGGTGAAATTTGAAACGGTCCCGTTTTGGAGGTTTTCGCTTATATCTCAAAAACCGTAGATCCTAGGCAAAAAATTATTCTTAACAAAATGAAAGCTTATCAAATTTCCTACAAGATTATTTTTATTAATGTTTTGTCTATTCCTTTAGTTTTAGAGACATTCGCCCGCAAAAATTGTTAATGTATGAAACAAATTTTTGCTTCTTGTGTTTCATGAAACTTTTGCCTCTAGCACCTCAGCCTTTCGTTTTACAGTAAGAGTTTGCAGAAAAGAAGTTGTAGAGCATTAAATTTTCTTTACTATTTTATGTGAAACAATTTTTTTTTTCATACATTAACGATTTTTGCGGGCAGATATCTCGAAAACTAGAAGGAATAGAAAAAAACACTTGTAAGGAATTTGATAAACTTTCATTTTGCTCAAAGTAATTTTGTCCTAGGACAAACCTTTTTCGAGTTCAATCCTATAGATTTTTTGAGTTTTTTCCTTTCATCCGGCCCTTCTCAACACCTAAGTCACCGGGTCTTGAAGCTCGCGCGTCGCGCTTCATGCGTTTCATGGATAATCCAGTCCTGTTTGTAGTTACGATTTTAAGAATTTTCATCAACTATTAGTATTACAATAAATATCAGGTTTATTGAAAATTGTTAACTTTTAAAAGTAGTTTAAAGTATATTTTAAAAAATTTATTGCATCCTGTGGAGTTGAGAATTTTTATGTTTTATTTTACATCTACAATCTCTTCCGCCTACACAAATACACTGGAAATTTTCAAGTAAATTAATTATTTAAATATAATTAAAATCTACTATTTGCAATACTAATACAAGTTTTTGCTTTTAATTTTATATTTTAGCGAAGTTGAGAAAAGCAGAAAATGGAGGGCAAAAATGATCAAATTTTTGTATTTTCTGGTGCATGTTGGTTATTAAGGGTTAATTACTCTAAACTTGCAAACTTAAGTGGTCCAATTTCGGAACATCCCCATCACTGTAGATGGACTTTCAAATTTCCAATATAAATTAAAAGTATTGGAATTCTGATCTTTATAAATTTATAAAAAAGTAACTGTTATAAATAGTCGACCAATTATTCAAAACGAGCCCTAATACCCGCTTTCGGTTATCAAAAATATAATAAAAGTCAATGAATTAACGGATAGTGTGTATCTAGAAGAATTTCGGTTGTTTTTTTTCTCTTACCAAACGTTGACCTATTATTATTCGAGACACATTTTTTTTCCTGGGTGAAAGACCTATTTTGATTTTATCCTAAATACAGTTATATTTTAATGGTGAACTATATCAAAGAAACCGTTTGAAATTAAGAACTTATCGAACTCAAATGCATTCTTAACTGTGGAAAGTTTTAAAGGGTTCATCATTCTCGGGTCTCGAGAGGACGATTAATTAGAATTATTAATAGATAAATTTATTTATAATTTATAAATACACGATTAATATTCTAGAAGCGTTAAAAATGATTTGCATGCAACAAAATAAATGGAATAAAAAGAAAGTTGCAATTTTGTTTTGAAATTCCAAATTTGGATTTTGTCGAGTGGATCGAGAAGAGAGCAAAAAACTAAAATCTGCACGAGCTAAATCTCTACACATTGTTTGCTTTCTTAAAAGACACAATTAAAATGAATATATCGGTATTGTGCTATATATGGCACATATTACTAAAATAGTATGGCAGAGTTTTTATTTCTTTTTTGAGTTTTTGCACGAACGTCTAGTAGACTTAATTTGGAGACGACGGACAATTCGAGCGATGTGCCAAAGCGTGCTCGTTTTATAACCAAATTTGGATACTTCTATCATTTTGTAAAAGTGCATTTTATTAGTGACGAAAATTTGCATTATAAAAAGTTGGCGCACGTTCAAGAAGACCGACTTTGGATAGACAATTTTTTTTGTTTGGAGACAATTTTAGTTAAATTTAACTCAAAGGCCCCATCTAAAACTTACACCACACATAAATTTGTGCTTTACATGAATTATTCATTTATAAAAATCAAAAAGAAGCTTGTTTTTGTATTACATATCCACGTGCTATAAGCTCACCGACTGAATTTTAAATTAAGTCAACAAAAATAATGGATTTTTACTTTTTATTTTATTACCTATTTTGTAGGTAAAACCATAGATGGTACTTATTTTATCAACAAGTACCAAATTCAAATCAGTTCGTCTGCTTCTTACTCGAAGTGACTACTAAATGGTTTGTTCTCTACAAAATTGCAAAAACAAATTAAATTATTATCAGTTTAAATGTGGATTGTAGAGTGGATTCTTAGTCCATTTTCCATAAACTTGAACCTCTAACAAATTAGCAACAGGACGGGACCATTTTTAAAATTTTTCATTTCGTGGGTATAAACAGGAGTAAAGAAGTCTACCGTTTTTTTCGCATAAAGTTATAGGCCATCTAAGAAAAAGAGGAAGCTTTTTAGTAATTTTTTGCAAAATACTTGAAAAAGAAGTCAAATATCGATAAAATGTATATGACCAATCTTGTTGACCATAAAAGTACTAATAAAAAACCATTTTTGGATCTATTCTGGATATTTTCTGGGTAATAATATACCAGCGAAATTATAATGCTAGCCACACTTATTTCATCGCAAAAAGACTAATTAGGAGCTTTTTATTAGTTTCATGGTAATTTAACACATTTAACTATTTTAGCACAATATTTTGAAAATTTTTGAAAATCCATCAGCTTCCAAATACTTTTTAAAATAAAATACTCTTAAGAGAAGCATTAAAAAATATTTGAGGACAACCATTTCGAGTTCATCTGAAGTTTGCAGTAGGCCAGATGACCTTTAGATCTATGGAAAATTTCGTACACATTAAAACAATTAATATTTGCTCGAGAAGCATTACTGATCAAACAAATCGTAGGTGTAAGGAGAAGTCAAAAAATTGTACCTACTTGTAAGAAATGCAAAACTTGTTGGTCAAAACTCCTTTTTCACGCTTGTATAAAAATTAGGTATACACTCAAATAGACTAAAATTACATAATGTGTAGTTAAGCATCATAAAACAGATTTGCTTTTAAATTGTTTAAGTTCATAAATTATTTTTACATACAAACGCCTAAACCAGTTTTTAAACTTTTCATCAACGGAGCCTTAATTTTGCCAAATTAATGATTATAAATACAAATTTTGCATAAACCGGTTTTTTAATGTTAATTTCACTTGTTTAGTTTAATAATTAAATTTTGCAAAGACTGTTTTAGATCATTTTCAAGAAAAGCTCTAAACAAATTCAATTTAACCGAAAATTAGCAAATTGACCCTTGTTGGGCTCTTGAGCATCAAGTCTTGTGAAGTTCAATGGGGGCGTCCTCATTTTTCATTGTCTCAGATGATTAAGTATTTAAGAAGTTGGATGACTTTGTTGGAATGGCTTTTTTACCAAGCTCTCAAGAACAGAAGCTTTCAGGAAAGCTGGAATTCTGTTATGGACTGAGGTATAGTCTGAAAATACATATAAGAACCCGACTTCTATAAGTCAACAGTTGCTCATTAGATTATGCCAATATACAATAACCAACCCAATCGTAAATTATACATGGTGGCTGACAATCACTAGTGGCGTAAGTAACGGGCCACTACATAACAAAACATGGTTTAGTATCCAAATTTGTTATAAAATCGATTTGTGGTCAAATAGAATGATTATTAACGGTGGATAGAGACCCCACCCTGAATATTGCGAGAGGGCCCCCAAATTCTTAGTTACGCCACTGTCAGTAATATTCCAGTAGTGCCCTCGAATAAACCTACTGGCTTCGGCAAATATCTAAAAAAGTACCTAACTTAACAATTGTCACAGTGCAATGGATGACTTACGATAGGGTTGGTTATCGTGTACTGGCATAAGCCGATGAGCAAATGTTGACTTATAGAAGTCGGGTTCTTATATGTATTTTCAGACTATACAGTCTATACAACGGAAACTTGAAGTAATAAAAGTTGCCTTCTTGCCTTTCACTGTTGTGAATCATAAATCATAAAAAAATTTGACATTTTTTCCTTAAATTTGTTTATCAAAAAAATTTTAAAAGAGAAGAAAAACATGTGGTAACAATCGTAGTAAACCAAGTCGTAAAGCCGTTTTAAGGAAACTATTTTGGTACATCTCATTTTTTGGTATTGGTGTTAATGATCATTAATTAGTAATTAAGTAAAGTATAAAAACCACCAAATTGGCATAGACAGTTAAGTGTATTTGAAAGCCTCCAGATAGTTAATTTTACGAGCTTTCAAAATATTGAAAAATATACAGGGTGTTCCATTAAAATTAAGAAAGTTGTTTATATTTCCGGTTAAACCGGAAATCAAAATATAAAGTCTTTGGTATCGTATAACAGCTAATTGTACAAGCCTTCAAAATATTTAAAAATATACAGGGTGTTCAAAAAAGATTTGATATTTTTGTAATTTCCGGTTTAACCGGAAGGGTTTTGTTAACCGAAAATAGTGTCAAATATAATAGATACTCATTATTTAATGTCAAATGATGAGATTGATGCATTTATGAATTTTTAAGTTTTCATTTTTATTACAAGAGAAATAAGAGATTTTTAAAATTTTGACATTCAAAATATCATAACTCCGCTTCCGGTGGGTAGAAGTTAATAAAAAAAACACAGTTCGATAGAGAATTACGTTGTCTATAACATATCAAAAAAATGGAAAAAATTGTTTGAGAAAATTACCCCTTAAAGGAAGTTAATTTTAAAAAATGTAAAAATTGGTTATGTTAGGACGAAAGCCCTATATTTTGGCTGTACAATGCCGTTTTGAAACTTTATATTTATAAGTTATAAGAGAAAAATCACAAAAAAAGTTTAAAATATGAATAATATCGTTTAATATTGAAGAATGCCAGGGTTTTGAAATACCCTATACTTGCACAAACAAATGAAGTTTTTGCATGCATTTGAGTATCTACTGTATCTAGCAATAAATTAACTAATTATAAATTGAAAAAAAAAAGAATTTTTGTGGTTACAAATATAGTAATGGCCTCTATTAATAAATTTGACAACTTCCGCAAGTTGACTCAGTGAACGTTTTAACGTTTTAATATATTATTATTATTATTAAAAATTAAAACCACAACTTTTTTGATGCAAAAATTATTTGTTGTACGTTTAACAAACGTTAAATTTTTCATTTTTTTAAAAAAATATTTATTCCTTATACCTGTATTTTGTGGTTTTAAAAAACTTATATTAATAAGAAAGCAAAATTATCGAAACCATCGCTTCCGCCCCACATTTGGGAACCACAAAAAACTGTACTTAATTATGTGGAAAAAATTTCACACAGTAGTAAGAAAATCTGATTATAAACTACTGAAACATCGCAGAGCCCACCTGACACCGTTTCGATATAAACCTAACATTAATCAAAAGAAGGGACCAAAAAGATACCATCGGAAGCTAAACAGAGAGAGCGATTTGAAAAAAAAATAAAAGTGACGAAGAAAGTGAATTTTTGATGATAGATACGATTGCTTCCTACGAACCTTCGAGGGTTGTTCTCTTTTTTAAACTCCGCTTAAAAAATAAATTAAGTTTTTAACATTCTCACATAATATACAGCGTGTTTTTTGCTAAAAACTAATTAAAAGAAAGTGCATACAAAGTACAAATAGCGACGTGATTTTTTAAATCCTTGGCCTTCATTAATGGCGCCGCGTCGTATTAAAGCCAAACAATCAGAACTCGACGCGGCGCCAACCCGGAAGACTAATTAATAATTATAATTACTGGCTCTTTGTTTTATTTTACAAATAATTAAGTTCATAAACCTTACGTAAACTGTAAGAAGATGAATCGGTAGGAAAAAATTCTATGAATCGAATTAGGTTAGTGGTTTCATCTCGAGCTTTTTTTTATCATCCTTTGGGTATTAAATTAAATTTTTGTGGATTAATTTTGGTAGCAATGCACTTGTTGATTATAAACAAACGCTCGGTTACCTTGACCATTACAAGGTTTTCAAGGTTGTCAAGGTGTTTTTGAGAGTACCTATCTTAAAAAGTTATGTTAAGATAGGGTAGTAAAGAAAGTTACGTAATATTAACTGTTTCTGTTAGATTAACAATTATTATTAATCGTCCTTAATTTTTATAAATGGAAAAATAATGTAAAATTACTCCTTTTGAGCGCACTACCAATAATTTTACATTATAGTGCTTGAGTTGCGAATTCAGAAGAGATGAAAAAGGTGATGTTTTTGTTACGAAAAAAAATCAGCAAAAGACTGATATAGACCAGACATCTTCTATAATAAAAATTTTAATAGGATATAGTCTGGTAATGCTAGAAGAGGTTAGGAAACACCCGGGTAGATCCATGAGGTCATGAGAGGACAAAAAAGTTTGAATAGGCCAGTGAACCTTCAGAAAAATTAAAAAAATCTTTATGTAAACTCGTGGAAAGACAAGTTCAGATATAGCTGTTGAAAGGGCGCTAAAAGGTTTTGAAAAGACGTAGAGGGTCTTTAGAAGAAATGTAACTGCTCCAAGAGGGTGGTTACTAAGGGGAGCTTCTCTATCGTTTTTCTGATAATTTCAGTGCAAAAAAGGTCTTATTTTAAATATTAGGGCTTCTTGAACTAGTCTTTTGGAAAGATGGAGTTTGCTTAATTGTTAATTCCACAAATCTTGAGCTCATTATTTTTTGTTTGAGAATCTCAATGGACGAAAGTCGAGTTATGTAAAGTAGATTTGATCTATTGAGTAGAAGAGAGGTCTATTGAATCTTGGTTTTCAGTTTTTAGAAGATATATAAGTATTCCAAGAGGATGGTAACTGAGGAGAGCTCCCCTATCGTTTTTCTGATTATTTCAGTGCATGAAGGATGGAGTTTGCTTAATTCCACAAGTCCTAAGCTCATTTCTTTTCTGTTTGGGATTCCAAAGAACGATAGTCGCATTATGTTTAGTAGATTTGATCTATTGAGTGGAAGAGAGGTCTCATGAATCTTTATTTTTTGTTTTCAGAAGATATATAACTGTTCCAAGAGGGTGGTAACTGAGGAGAGCTCCCCTATCGTTTTTCTGATTATTTCAGTGCATGAAGGATGGAGTTTGCTTAATTCCACAAGTCCTAAGCTCATTTCTTTTCTGTTTGGAATTCCAAAGAACGATAGTCGCATTATGTTTAGTAGATTTGATCTATTGAGTGGAAGAGAGGTCTAATGAATCTTTACTTTTTGTTTTCAGAAGATATATAACTGTTCCAAGAGGGTGGTAACTGAGGAAAGCTCCCCTATCGTTTTTCTGATTATTTCAGTGCATGAAGGATGGAGTTTGCTTAATTCCACAAGTCCTAAGCTCATTTCTTTTCTGTTTGGGATTCCAAAGAACGATAGTCGCATTATGTTTAGTAGATTTGATCTATTGAGTGGAAGAGAGGTCTAATGAATCTTTATTTTTTGTTTTCAGAAGATATATAACTGTTCCAAGAGGGTGGTAACTGAGGAGAGCTCCCCTATCGTTTTTCTGATTATTTCAGTGCATGAAGGATGGAGTTTGCTTAATTCCACAAGTCCTAAGCTCATTTCTTTTCTGTTTGGGATTCCAAAGAACGATAGTCGCATTATGTTTAGTAGATTTGATCTATTGAGTGGAAGAGAGGTCTAATGAATCTTTACTTTTTGTTTTCAGAAGATATATAACTGTTCCAAGAGGGTGGTAACTGAGGAGAGCTCCCCTATCGTTTTTCTGATTATTTCAGTGCATGAAGGATGGAGTTTGCTTAATTCCACAAGTCCTAAGCTCATTTCTTTTCTGTTTGGGATTCCAAAGAACGATAGTCGCATTATGTTTAGTAGATTTGATCTATTGAGTGGAAGAGAGGTCTAATGAATCTTTATTTTTTGTTTTCAGAAGATATATAACTGTTCCAAGAGGGTGGTAACTGAGGAGAGCTCCCCTATCGTTTTTCTGATTATTTCAGTGCATGAAGGATGGAGTTTGCTTAATTCCACAAGTCCTAAGCTCATTTCTTTTCTGTTTGGAATTCCAAAGAACGATAGTCGCATTATGTTTAGTAGATTTGATCTATTGAGTGGAAGAGAGGTCTAATGAATCTTTACTTTTTGTTTTCAGAAGATATATAACTGTTCCAAGAGGGTGGTAACTGAGGAAAGCTCCCCTATCGTTTTTCTGATTATTTCAGTGCATGAAGAATGGCGTTTGCTTAATTCCACAAGTCCTAAGCTCATTTCTTTTCTGTTTGGGATTCCAAAGAACGATAGTCGCATTATGTTTAGTAGATTTGATCTATTGAGTGGAAGAGAGGTCTAATGAATCTTTATTTTTTGTTTTCAGAAGATATATAACTGTTCCAAGAGGGTGGTAACTGAGGAGAGCTCCCCTATCGTTTTTCTGATTATTTCAGTGCATGAAGGATGGAGTTTGCTTAATTCCACAAGTCCTAAGCTCATTTCTTTTCTGTTTGGAATTCCAAAGAACGATAGTCGCATTATGTTTAGTAGATTTGATCTATTGAGTGGAAGAGAGGTCTAATGAATCTTTACTTTTTGTTTTCAGAAGATATATAACTGTTCCAAGAGGGTGGTAACTGAGGAAAGCTCCCCTATCGTTTTTCTGATTATTTCAGTGCATGAAGGATGGAGTTTGCTTAATTCCACAAGTCCTAAGCTCATTTCTTTTCTGTTTGGGATTCCAAAGAACGATAGTCGCATTATGTTTAGTAGATTTGATCTATTGAGTGGAAGAGAGGTCTAATGAATCTTTATTTTTTGTTTTCAGAAGATATATAACTGTTCCAAGAGGGTGGTAACTGAGGAGAGCTCCCCTATCGTTTTTCTGATTATTTCAGTGCATGAAGGATGGAGTTTGCTTAATTCCACAAGTCCTAAGCTCATTTCTTTTCTGTTTGGAATTCCAAAGAACGATAGTCGCATTATGTTTAGTAGATTTGATCTATTGAGTGGAAGAGAGGTCTAATGAATCTTTACTTTTTGTTTTCAGAAGATATATAACTGTTCCAAGAGGGTGGTAACTGAGGAAAGCTCCCCTATCGTTTTTCTGATTATTTCAGTGCATGAAGGATGGAGTTTGCTTAATTCCACAAGTCCTAAGCTCATTTCTTTTCTGTTTGGGATTCCAAAGAACGATAGTCGCATTATGTTTAGTAGATTTGATCTATTGAGTGGAAGAGAGGTCTAATGAATCTTTATTTTTTGTTTTCAGAAGATATATAACTGTTCCAAGAGGGTGGTAACTGAGAAGAGCTCCCCTATCGTTTTTCTGATTATTTCAGTGCATGAAGAATGGAGTTTGCTTAATTCCACAAGTCCTAAGCTCATTTCTTTTCTGTTTGGGATTCCAAAGAACGATAGTCGCATTATGTTTAGTAGATTTGATCTATTGAGTGGAAGAGGGGTCTAATGAATCTTTACTTTTTGTTTTCAGAAGATATATAACTGTTCCAAGAGGGTGGTAACTGAGGAAAGCTCCCCTATCGTTTTTCTGATTATTTCAGTGCATGAAGAATGGAGTTTGCTTAATTCCACAAGTCCTAAGCTCATTTCTTTTCTGTTTGGGATTCCAAAGAACGATAGTCGCATTATGTTTAGTAGATTTGATCTATTGAGTGGAAGAGGGGTCTATTGAATCGTCGTTTTCTGTTTTCAGAAGATATATAAGTGTTCCAAGAGGATGGTAACTGAGGGGAGCTTCCCTATCGTTTTTCTGATTATTTCAGTGCATAAAGGGCCTCCTTTTTAATTTGAGGGCTTCTTGAACTAGTCTTTTGGAACGATGGAATTTTCTTAACTCCACAAGCCCTGAGCTAATTTTCTATGTGAAGTAGATTTGACCTATTGATTGGAAGAGAGGTCTGCTGAAACTTTGAGCAAAAGTTCTGTTGAGAGTTTGATTATGTACTCGTTGGATGTAACTCAAAGTGAAAAATTTTAATTTTGTCATTAGTTTTAGATTAAATCACGTTTTTCGAAACAATCGATTCTTGTTATCTTACCTTGATCTATTGGTGAAAAAAATCTGATATGTATTATACATGGAAAATATTGTAATATAAACAGAATGCTTTAAAATTTGTTGTTTTTCCTCTTTTATTCTATAAATTAAAGTTTTTTGAATACTAAATACGTACAAGGCGTGTCGACGATTAGACGACTGAACGATTTACTTAAATTATTATAATTTAAAATAAATTATGTATTTTTTCCACTTTTGGTTACCTTTTGACATTTTATTTTTTTTAAAATCCCGGATATAGTAGTTATAATAGTATCGGTTAATAAAAGGTCACAATATGATTCAACTATAATTTATCAAAAAATGCATCTATTTTAAATAATTTTCTAATAAATAATTTTATTGTTATAATTAGTAATTGTTATAATATTAATAAAAGATGGTGATATGCAGAAAATGAATGTCGAGCGAATAATACACTCACCCTGTATTTTTTTCAATTTCGCTATAGAACTCATCCCACGCCTTCACTATCGTATTTCTAAATTGTATAAAAAAAATTTCGAACCCCACACGGTTCGATATAAAAAACTGAAACAAAAAATAAGAAAAATTGCCCAAGGTTACCGTTCAAGGAAACCAAACAGCTTTAGCCGAAGAGAGGTATATAGCAAATGTCAAAAAAGGGTTGTATAGTACTAACCTACCCTAAAGAGATGGCCCGTTATTGTACCCCATTATTGGTGGAACCTTCCGCATTCCTTTACTCGAATGGGTTAGGCCAACTATTGTACAATCTGTAGGTGAAGTAAAAAAGTAATAATTTTTTTTTCAAATCATAAATGCATAATTTCTTATCTGCATCATTTCAAGATTAACGAGCTAATAGCATTTCAATTTTTGAACCTTCAAGAATAGGTAATAAACGCTAGTCGATTATTAAAAACATGACGCGTTACAATTTGCTTTCAAATCTTTGCTTCACACAATAATTTTTGAAAATATTACAAAAATCACCCTCTCAACAAATACAATTAAATCGCTAAAAAAATTTTCTACAAACTTAAAATTGTCGATATTTTTATACCTCACCTCTGATTTGTACAAGCCCTTAGGTACGTAAGGGCATTATAAAACAACCTGGACCAGGTGGGTCATTGGCCTGTTAAAAACACGACCATTGCCTTGGTTTTTTGTACGTTTTATATATTTTTTTATCTCTTACAACACACAACGTGAATTGATTCAACTTAAGTTGCTTTAACTAAACAACCCTTAATTACTCTCATTAAATTCGCAAGCTAATTACCTTCTTTTTTCAACATGTATAAAAACTAGGCAATTGGTAAATAATTAAAAATTTAAATCGACCACTTAAAAAGTTAAAATGAGAAAAGTTAAGTAACCCTTTTTTTATTTTTTTTCCGAAAGGTATTTTTCGCATGTAGAACAAACTTTATTTTATGTGAAAGTTTTTAACCTCAATTGATTTAATTTTTATTTGTGCAAATAAAAGAGTGTTTATGTTTATTTGTGAAGAAAGTTATCCTGGAATTTTTTAATTTTTTATAAACAAATAAATTTGAAACGAGCGATTAAAATGACCGGAGCTAGAAGTACCGGACTTTCAAGATTATAGAATCATTAAATTTTGACTTAAAATTCTTATAAATTTAATTTTGCTTCATTTTTTTTACACCAAAAGGTCATTTGTGGACTTATCACCTATAGGGCATCACGCCGAGAAAGGGTTTCCAAGTTTAATGTAGCATTGAAATCTCCAGACGATTAAGTCACTTAATTAATTATTAATCAACAAATAAAATTTTGCACTTATCTGAACAATAAATTTCATTTAAATTAACTTATTAAAATTTTAAAACGTCATCGTGATGAGGTTTGTGGTTTAGCCTTTACTTTAACGCAACTTCCAAGTTTCCACAATTATGTATTCAAATTATCTATGAAAATGATCTGTTTATATTATACGAAACTGCCTCTATGTATACACGTAGGTAGATATTTAAAATAATAATTCGAATATTCAAAATGGCGACTCCAATATGGCGGACACGAAACACTAACTGTGATTAATTACATAAGTTAGCCTATTTAATATACGGATAGAAAATTGTTCTTGAAAGAAATTAAAATTATTGTTCAAAATGTTCAGGTGTTAGGTTAGGTCGTGTAGCGTTAGGTTAGGTTAGGATATATTTTAAATTTCTTAAAAACTCAACTCGATTATGCCCTTTAAGACAAGGAGAAAAACAAACAGAGCTCTACGCAAGAACAGGGTTACAAGGTTACGACCATATCTGATACTTCAATCTCCAAATTAACCCCTTCTACGTCTACATAATTTGTTGATCACAAAATGCTATTACGACCCCTTTCATTTGGTATAATTAATCCAGCCCTGTCTAAGGGTCTGAATAGTCTCTAACAACGAGGCGGTTCTTTGGCTGTGACTTTGTATTTATTTCAAATGCTACTAAATGTCCTTAAGGAATTAAAATCGCCAACCTCCATTAATATCTGTCAAGCATCTCATTTTGGAAACCTTGCGAAATACTGTTACGAGGTAATCTACAGCAAAAGACATTTTGTTAAGACCTTACCGACCAAAGAAACATCGTTTAGGTTTTTTTACAAATTATTAGCACCGACAAACAACTTCAGTTTGCTTAAGAATATCTGAATCTGACTCCAGATGGCAAAAGGTTTTGTTTCCTTTGCTATGACTTGATAATAATAAGTGTCTAGCTTAGATACTTTAAGAAATACAATCGTAGTTTGTTGCATCAAAATCTGTGACTTCTAGAAGAAAGAAGAAGTCTGTTATATCGAAAATATAGAAACTTCCATAAAAATCCAGTCTGCTTCTATGTGTACCATGTGAAACTCTAGACAACTTAATATCATGCAACAATCATTCAACCAGTAATGACTTACGTCTGTAAGTCACATACACTTACGTCAGAATGGTAAAGAAGAAATCTGTTGCATCGAAAATATAGAAACGTCCAGAAGAATCCAGTCTGCATCTATGTGTACCATGTGAAACTCTAGACAACTTAATACCATGCAACAATCATTTAACCAGTAATGACTTACGTCTGTAAGTCACAGACACTTACGTCAGAATGGTAAAGAAGAAGTCTGTTGCATCGAAAATATAGAAACTTCCAGAAGAATCCAGTCTGCATCTATGTGTACCATGTGAAACTCTAGACAACTTAATACCACGCAACAATCATTCAACCAGTAATGACTTACGTCTGTAAGTCACAGACACAACCTCGTCAGAATGGTAAAGAAGAAGTCTGTTGCATCGAAAATATAGAAACTTCCAGAAGAATCCAGTCTGCATCTATGTGTACCATGTGAAACTCTAGACAACTTAATACCATGCAACAATCATTCAACCAGTAATTGCTTACGTCTGTAAGTCACATACACTTACGTCAGAATGGTAAAGAAGAAGTCTGTTGCATCGAAAATATAGAAACTTCCAGAAGAATCCAGTCTGCATCTATGTGTACCATGTGAAACTCTGGACAACTTAATATCATGCAACAATCATTCAACCAGTAATGACTTACGTCTGTAAGTCACATACACTTACGTCAGAATGGTAAAGAAGAAATCTGTTGCATCGAAAATATAGAAACGTCCAGAAGAATCCAGTCTGCATCTATGTGTACCATGTGAAACTCTAGACAACTTAATACCATGCAACAATCATTTAACCAGTAATGACTTACGTCTGTAAGTCACAGACACTTACGTCAGAATGGTAAAGAAGAAGTCTGTTGCATCGAAAATATAGAAACTTCCAGAAGAATCCAGTCTGCATCTATGTGTACCATGTGAAACTCTAGACAACTTAATACCATGCAACAATCATTTAACCAGTAATGACTTACGTCTGTAAGTCACAGACACTTACGTCAGAATGGTAAAGAAGAAGTCTGTTGCATCGAAAATATAGAAACTTCCAGAAGAATCCAGTCTGCATCTATGTGTACCATGTGAAACTCTAGACAACTTAATACCATGCAACAATCATTTAACCAGTAATGACTTACGTCTGTAAGTCACAGACACTTACGTCAGAATGGTAAAGAAGAAGTCTGTTGCATCGAAAATATAGAAACTTCCAGAAGAATCCAGTCTGCATCTATGTGTACCATGTGAAACTCTAGACAACTTAATACCATGCAACAATCATTTAACCAGTAATGACTTACGTCTGTAAGTCACAGACACTTACGTCAGAATGGTAAAGAAGAAGTCTGTTGCATCGAAAATATAGAAACTTCCAGAAGAATCCAGTCTGCATCTATGTGTACCATGTGAAACTCTAGACAACTTAATACCATGCAACAATCATTCAACCAGTAATGACTTACGTCTGTAAGTCACAGACACTTACGTCAGAATGGTAAAGAAGAAGTCTGTTGCATCGAAAATATAGAAACTTCCAGAAGAATCCAGTCTGCATCTATGTGTACCATGTGACACTCTAGACAACTTAATACCATGCAACAATCATTTAACCAGTAATGACTTACGTCTCTAAGTCACAGACACTTACGTCAGAATGGTAAAGAAGAAGTCTGTTGCATCGAAAATATAGAAACTTCCAGAAGAATACAGTCTGCATCTATGTGTACCATGTGAAACTCTAGACAACTTAATACCATGCAACAATCATTCAACCAGTAATGACTTACGTCTGTAAGTCACAGACACTTACGTCAGAATGGTAAAGAAGAAGTCTGTTGCATCGAAAATATAGAAACTTCCAGAAGAATCCAGTCTGCATCTATGTGTACCATGTGAAACTCTAGACAACTTAATACCATGCAACAATCATTTAACCAGTAATGACTTACGTCTGTAAGTCACAGACACTTACGTCAGAATGGTAAAGAAGAAGTCTGTTGCATCGAAAATATAGAAACTTCCAGAAGAATCCAGTCTGCATCTATGTGTACCATGTGAAACTCTAGACAACTTAATACCATGCAACAATCATTTAACCAGTAATGACTTACGTCTGTAAGTCACAGACACTTACGTCAGAATGGTAAAGAAGAAGTCTGTTGCATCGAAAATATAGAAACTTCCAGAAGAATCCAGTCTGCATCTATGTGTACCATGTGAAACTCTAGACAACTTAATACCACGCAACAATCATTCAACCAGTAATGACTTACGTCTGTAAGTCACAGACACTTACGTCAGAATGGTAAAGAAGAAGTCTGTTGCATCGAAAATATAGAAACTTCCAGAAGAATCCAGTCTGCATCTATGTGTACCATGTGAAACTCTAGACAACTTAATACCACGCAACAATCATTCAACCAGTAATGACTTACGTCTGTAAGTCACAGACACTTACGTCAGAATGGTAAAGAAGAAGTCTGTTGCATCGAAAATATAGAAACTTCCAGAAGAATCCAGTCTGCATCTATGTGTACCATGTGAAACTCTAGACAACTTAATACCATGCAACAATCATTTAACCAGTAATGACTTACGTCTCTAAGTCACAGACACTTACGTCAGAATGGTAAAGAAGAAGTCTGTTGCATCGAAAATATAGAAACTTCCAGAAGAATCCAGTCTGCATCTATGTGTACCATGTGAAACTCTAGACAACTTAATACCATGCAACAATCATTTAACCAGTAATGACTTACGTCTCTAAGTCACAGACACTTACGTCAGAATGGTAAAGAAGAAGTCTGTTGCATCGAAAATATAGAAACTTCCAGAAGAATACAGTCTGCATCTATGTGTACCATGTGAAACTCTTGACAACTTAATACCATGCAACAATCATTCAACCAGTAATGACTTACGTCTGTAAGTCACAGACACTTACGTCAGAATGGTAAAGAAGAAGTCTGTTGCATCGAAAATATAGAAACTTCCAGAAGAATCCAGTCTGCATCTATGTGTACCATGTGAAACTCTAGACAACTTAATACCATGCAACAATCATTTAACCAGTAATGACTTACGTCTGTAAGTCACAGACACTTACGTCAGAATGGTAAAGAAGAAGTCTGTTGCATCGAAAATATAGAAACTTCCAGAAGAATCCAGTCTGCATCTATGTGTACCATGTGAAACTCTAGACAACTTAATACCACGCAACAATCATTCAACCAGTAATGACTTACGTCTGTAAGTCACAGACACTTACGTCAGAATGGTAAAGAAGAAGTCTGTTGCATCGAAAATATAGAAACTTCCAGAAGAATACAGTCTGCATCTATGTGTACCATGTGAAACTCTTGACAACTTAATACCATGCAACAATCATTCAACCAGTAATGACTTACGTCTGTAAGTCACAGACACTTACGTCAGAATGGTAAAGAAGAAGTCTGTTGCATCGAAAATATAGAAACTTCCAGAAGAATCCAGTCTGCATCTATGTGTACCATGTGAAACTCTAGACAACTTAATACCATGCAACAATCATTTAACCAGTAATGACTTACGTCTCTAAGTCACAGACACTTACGTCAGAATGGTAAAGAAGAAGTCTGTTGCATCGAAAATATAGAAACTTCCAGAAGAATACAGTCTGCATCTATGTGTACCATGTGAAACTCTTGACAACTTAATACCATGCAACAATCATTCAACCAGTAATGACTTACGTCTGTAAGTCACAGACACTTACGTCAGAATGGTAAAGAAGAAGTCTGTTGCATCGAAAATATAGAAACTTCCAGAAGAATCCAGTCTGCATCTATGTGTACCATGTGAAACTCTAGACAACTTAATACCATGCAACAATCATTTAACCAGTAATGACTTACGTCTGTAAGTCACAGACACTTACGTCAGAATGGTAAAGAAGAAGTCTGTTGCATCGAAAATATAGAAACTTCCAGAAGAATCCAGTCTGCATCTATGTGTACCATGTGAAACTCTAGACAACTTAATACCACGCAACAATCATTCAACCAGTAATGACTTACGTCTGTAAGTCACAGACACTTACGTCAGAATGGTAAAGAAGAAGTCTGTTGCATCGAAAATATAGAAACTTCCAGAAGAATCCAGTCTGCATCTATGTGTACCATGTGAAACTCTAGACAACTTAATACCATGCAACAATCATTTAACCAGTAATGACTTACGTCTCTAAGTCACAGACACTTACGTCAGAATGGTAAAGAAGAAGTCTGTTGCATCGAAAATATAGAAACTTCCAGAAGAATACAGTCTGCATCTATGTGTACCATGTGAAACTCTTGACAACTTAATACCATGCAACAATCATTCAACCAGTAATGACTTACGTCTGTAAGTCACAGACACTTACGTCAGAATGGTAAAGAAGAAGTCTGTTGCATCGAAAATATAGAAACTTCCAGAAGAATCCAGTCTGCATCTATGTGTACCATGTGAAACTCTAGACAACTTAATACCATGCAACAATCATTCAACCAGTAATGACTTACGTCTGTAAGTCACAGACACTTACGTCAGAATGGTAAAGAAGAAGTCTGTTGCATCGAAAATATAGAAACTTCCAGAAGAATACAGTCTGCATCTATGTGTACCATGTGAAACTCTTGACAACTTAATACCATGCAACAATCATTCAACCAGTAATGACTTACGTCTGTAAGTCACAGACACTTACGTCAGAATGGTAAAGAAGAAGTCTGTTGCATCGAAAATATAGAAACTTCCAGAAGAATCCAGTCTGCATCTATGTGTACCATGTGAAACTCTAGACAACTTAATACCATGCAACAATCATTCAACCAGTAATGACTTACGTCTGTAAGTCACAGACACTTACGTCAGAATGGTAAAGAAGAAGTCTGTTGCATCGAAAATATAGAAACTTCCAGAAGAATCCAGTCTGCATCTATGTGTACCATGTGAAACTCTAGACAACTTAATACCATGCAACAATCATTTAACCAGTAATGACTTACGTCTGTAAGTCACAGACACTTACGTCAGAATGGTAAAGAAGAAGTCTGTTGCATCGAAAATATAGAAACTTCCAGAAGAATCCAGTCTGCATCTATGTGTACCATGTGAAACTCTAGACAACTTAATACCATGCAACAATCATTTAACCAGTAATGACTTACGTCTGTAAGTCACAGACACTTACGTCAGAATGGTAAAGAAGAAGTCTGTTGCATCGAAAATATAGAAACTTCCAGAAGAATCCAGTCTGCATCTATGTGTACCATGTGAAACTCTAGACAACTTAATACCACGCAACAATCATTCAACCAGTAATGACTTACGTCTGTAAGTCACAGACACTTACGTCAGAATGGTAAAGAAGAAGTCTGTTGCATCGAAAATATAGAAACTTCCAGAAGAATCCAGTCTGCATCTATGTGTACCATGTGAAACTCTAGACAACTTAATACCACGCAACAATCATTCAACCAGTAATGACTTACGTCTGTAAGTCACAGACACTTACGTCAGAATGGTAAAGAAGAAGTCTGTTGCATCGAAAATATAGAAACTTCCAGAAGAATCCAGTCTGCATCTATGTGTACCATGTGAAACTCTAGACAACTTAATACCATGCAACAATCATTTAACCAGTAATGACTTACGTCTCTAAGTCACAGACACTTACGTCAGAATGGTAAAGAAGAAGTCTGTTGCATCGAAAATATAGAAACTTCCAGAAGAATCCAGTCTGCATCTATGTGTACCATGTGAAACTCTAGACAACTTAATACCATGCAACAATCATTTAACCAGTAATGACTTACGTCTCTAAGTCACAGACACTTACGTCAGAATGGTAAAGAAGAAGTCTGTTGCATCGAAAATATAGAAACTTCCAGAAGAATACAGTCTGCATCTATGTGTACCATGTGAAACTCTTGACAACTTAATACCATGCAACAATCATTCAACCAGTAATGACTTACGTCTGTAAGTCACAGACACTTACGTCAGAATGGTAAAGAAGAAGTCTGTTGCATCGAAAATATAGAAACTTCCAGAAGAATCCAGTCTGCATCTATGTGTACCATGTGAAACTCTAGACAACTTAATACCATGCAACAATCATTTAACCAGTAATGACTTACGTCTGTAAGTCACAGACACTTACGTCAGAATGGTAAAGAAGAAGTCTGTTGCATCGAAAATATAGAAACTTCCAGAAGAATCCAGTCTGCATCTATGTGTACCATGTGAAACTCTAGACAACTTAATACCACGCAACAATCATTCAACCAGTAATGACTTACGTCTGTAAGTCACAGACACTTACGTCAGAATGGTAAAGAAGAAGTCTGTTGCATCGAAAATATAGAAACTTCCAGAAGAATACAGTCTGCATCTATGTGTACCATGTGAAACTCTTGACAACTTAATACCATGCAACAATCATTCAACCAGTAATGACTTACGTCTGTAAGTCACAGACACTTACGTCAGAATGGTAAAGAAGAAGTCTGTTGCATCGAAAATATAGAAACTTCCAGAAGAATCCAGTCTGCATCTATGTGTACCATGTGAAACTCTAGACAACTTAATACCATGCAACAATCATTTAACCAGTAATGACTTACGTCTCTAAGTCACAGACACTTACGTCAGAATGGTAAAGAAGAAGTCTGTTGCATCGAAAATATAGAAACTTCCAGAAGAATACAGTCTGCATCTATGTGTACCATGTGAAACTCTTGACAACTTAATACCATGCAACAATCATTCAACCAGTAATGACTTACGTCTGTAAGTCACAGACACTTACGTCAGAATGGTAAAGAAGAAGTCTGTTGCATCGAAAATATAGAAACTTCCAGAAGAATCCAGTCTGCATCTATGTGTACCATGTGAAACTCTAGACAACTTAATACCATGCAACAATCATTTAACCAGTAATGACTTACGTCTGTAAGTCACAGACACTTACGTCAGAATGGTAAAGAAGAAGTCTGTTGCATCGAAAATATAGAAACTTCCAGAAGAATCCAGTCTGCATCTATGTGTACCATGTGAAACTCTAGACAACTTAATACCACGCAACAATCATTCAACCAGTAATGACTTACGTCTGTAAGTCACAGACACTTACGTCAGAATGGTAAAGAAGAAGTCTGTTGCATCGAAAATATAGAAACTTCCAGAAGAATCCAGTCTGCATCTATGTGTACCATGTGAAACTCTAGACAACTTAATACCATGCAACAATCATTTAACCAGTAATGACTTACGTCTCTAAGTCACAGACACTTACGTCAGAATGGTAAAGAAGAAGTCTGTTGCATCGAAAATATAGAAACTTCCAGAAGAATACAGTCTGCATCTATGTGTACCATGTGAAACTCTTGACAACTTAATACCATGCAACAATCATTCAACCAGTAATGACTTACGTCTGTAAGTCACAGACACTTACGTCAGAATGGTAAAGAAGAAGTCTGTTGCATCGAAAATATAGAAACTTCCAGAAGAATCCAGTCTGCATCTATGTGTACCATGTGAAACTCTAGACAACTTAATACCATGCAACAATCATTCAACCAGTAATGACTTACGTCTGTAAGTCACAGACACTTACGTCAGAATGGTAAAGAAGAAGTCTGTTGCATCGAAAATATAGAAACTTCCAGAAGAATCCAGTCTGCATCTATGTGTACCATGTGAAACTCTAGACAACTTAATACCATGCAACAATCATTCAACCAGTAATGACTTACGTCTGTAAGTCACAGACACTTACGTCAGAATGGTAAAGAAGAAGTCTGTTGCATCGAAAATATAGAAACTTCCAGAAGAATCCAGTCTGCATCTATGTGTACCATGTGAAACTCTAGACAACTTAATACCATGCAACAATCATTTAACCAGTAATGACTTACGTCTCTAAGTCACAGACACTTACATCAGAATGGTAAAGAAGAAGTCTGTTGCATCGAAAATATAGAAACTTCCAGAAGAATACAGTCTGCATCTATGTGTACCATGTGAAACTCTAGACAACTTAATACCATGCAACAATCATTCAACCAGTAATGACTTACGTCTGTAAGTCACAGACACTTACGTCAGAATGGTAAAGAAGAAGTCTGTTGCATCGAAAATATAGAAACTTCCAGAAGAATCCAGTCTGCATCTATGTGTACCATGTGAAACTCTAGACTACTTAATACCATGCAACAATCATTTAACCAGTAATGACTTACGTCTGTAAGTCACAGACACTTACGTCAGAATGGTAAAGAAGAAGTCTGTTGCATCGAAAATATAGAAACTTCCAGAAGAATCCAGTCTGCATCTATGTGTACCATGTGAAACTCTAGACAACTTAATACCACGCAACAATCATTCAACCAGTAATGACTTACGTCTGTAAGTCACAGACACTTACGTCAGAATGGTAAAGAAGAAGTCTGTTGCATCGAAAATATAGAAACTTCCAGAAGAATCCAGTCTGCATCTATGTGTACCATGTGAAACTCTAGACAACTTAATACCATGCAACAATCATTCAACCAGTAATGACTTACGTCTGTAAGTCACAGACACTTACGTCAGAATGGTAAAGAAGAAGTCTGTTGCATCGAAAATATAGAAACTTCCAGAAGAATCCAGTCTGCATCTATGTGTACCATGTGAAACTCTAGACAACTTAATACCACGCAACAATCATTCAACCAGTAATGACTTACGTCTGTAAGTCACAGACACAACCTCGTCAGAATGGTAAAGAAGAAGTCTGTTGCATCGAAAATATAGAAACTTCCAGAAGAATCCAGTCTGCATCTATGTGTACCATGTGAAACTCTAGACAACTTAATACCATGCAACAATCATTCAACCAGTAATTGCTTACGTCTGTAAGTCACATACACTTACGTCAGAATGGTAAAGAAGAAGTCTGTAGCATCGAAAATATAGAAACTTCCAGAAGAATCCAGTCTGCATCTATGTGTACCATGTGAAACTCTGGACAACTTAATATCATGCAACAATCATTCAACCAGTAATGACTTACGTCTGTAAGTCACATACACTTACGTCAGAATGGTAAAGAAGAAATCTGTTGCATCGAAAATATAGAAACGTCCAGAAGAATCCAGTCTGCATCTATGTGTACCATGTGAAACTCTAGACAACTTAATACCATGCAACAATCATTTAACCAGTAATGACTTACGTCTGTAAGTCACAGACACTTACGTCAGAATGGTAAAGAAGAAGTCTGTTGCATCGAAAATATAGAAACTTCCAGAAGAATCCAGTCTGCATCTATGTGTACCATGTGAAACTCTAGACAACTTAATACCATGCAACAATCATTTAACCAGTAATGACTTACGTCTGTAAGTCACAGACACTTACGTCAGAATGGTAAAGAAGAAGTCTGTTGCATCGAAAATATAGAAACTTCCAGAAGAATCCAGTCTGCATCTATGTGTACCATGTGAAACTCTAGACAACTTAATACCATGCAACAATCATTTAACCAGTAATGATTACGTCTGTAAGTCACAGACACTTACGTCAGAATGGTAAAGAAGAAGTCTGTTGCATCGAAAATATAGAAACTTCCAGAAGAATCCAGTCTGCATCTATGTGTACCATGTGAAACTCTTAGACCACCTATCACCATGCAACAGTCATTCAACCAGTAATGCTTTATCCAAGTTGAATGAATCATTAGTTATAAAGAATGAGAAGAAGGATGGATGGGTTTACATCAGACGAAATGTCACCAGAGAAGAATTCTCACAAGGTGGGGTCAGTGGTATAGAGCTGATGGGTTGGTATTGCACTATTGCAGTAATTTATACTAATTGGCTCTTCAAATTTCTATACTAAATTTCCCTTTCTCGAAGAATTAATAAAATTACGAATGAATGAAATAATTTATAATTAAAAAAACAACATTCTGATTCTACCAAATATTTGTTATGCTTATGGGGATAACGCTTTGGGTCATTTTAGTAAAGTGGTAGAGCACGTTGGTGCTCCCACGTTTTCTCCCACTTTTGAACTCTTGCTAAGTGCATGTTCACTTTATAAGTATAAGAATTTAAAAAAGATAGACTGTCGTATATAACATCCGTGGTTTTCAAAAAATTCAAGGTGAACTAGCGAGAATCCTTTAATAAAGTATAGAAAGGAAACAAACTTGATATAATATGCAATTTGAAGTTCAAGATCTTCATTTGGTCAAAGACAAAATTTCCGGTTAATTTCCTTCGATGCGCAAAACAATTGAAGTTTCGTTTACAAAAATAATTTTTTTTTAAATCGAGTAAATGAGAATTATGCAATTCTATTTATAATAAAGAATGTACAACTAATTGACACGTATTTTAATTAGATGACATTTATTTTTTCAACTTTGAATATGTTTAACATTTATTATGCATTTAATTTAATTGTGATGTCTTGTGTGTATAATATGTAAGGTATACGATGTGCTGTTTTAGATTAGGAAATTTTTGATGTTTATTTTGGAATGTAGTCTTTATTAATTTTAAAAAAATCATGCACGAATGTTATGTAATAATAATAAACCACATCACGCTGTTTTAAACACACCTACTGACAAAAGATAAAAATTTATTATTTTAAAGTGCATTTTTAAATATTAACAACTTTTTTGCTTCAAATTTGAATATTTTTGCGTCTTACAACTTGTCCAAAAAAGAATAAATTGAATAATTTCAAACTGGCGAAAAACCTTTTTACAACTTTTTACTGAATTTTTTATTATAATTTCCGTTAAAACTTAAAGATTTGTCTAATAATTAGAGAATTACATGTTTGAAATTATCAATTTGTTATTTTAAAGACGGAAATTAGATAGTTTTTAAACTGGTGAAAAACCATTTCACAACTTTTTTTGCTTCTAACGTTCGTTTGACTTGAGTTTTAATATTTGTTTTAATTAAAAATTATTTTAATTAAAAACTAAACCATTGTGAAGTTGAAAAGATTTGAAAATTTGTTTGAAAAAAATTGTTTTTTGTTGTGATTTTCTTTAGAAAAATTATATTCATATTATACCCTTTTTCATAAAAAGGCATATCTGTTGGATGAGAAATCTTTTTGTGGTTGATCTTTATTATATAAATCCCATTACTCAGCAAGTTGGAAAATTCTTTGTTACACTTTGGAATTTTCAATTAATTATAAATTACATTAAGTACTTATAAGAAGATGAAATTGAAAAATGGCAAAAAAAAATATTTTGATTGCAAATGAAGTTACTTGTCCGGTTAATGTAAGCAATAAGTGGACATAAAATATTATTTCTATATAAGTGGGCATAATTTTTGCTTGAATAGGAAATACAATTACGAAAAAAAAAATGTATTGTCAGAAAACAATCGAGTTGATGGTTGACGCATGTTGTCAGATAACGAATCCAAACTAAGACTTTGCTTTGTTCACATTATAGGCAAGAGACTACTTCTTATTTAGACACCGCAATCGGATAACCACAACCCTTTTATTGCTCTCATTTTAAACTAAACGAAGAATGTGTATCAAATTTGGATCGAAACCAAATTAGTAAATGCAGTTTTGAGACGACTATGAAACGTCAAATATGGTTAGGCACGCAGTTGTGGTTGTTGAACACGTGCTCTTTTACTCGCGAGTGGGTATTTTGCGACCCTTAACCTTGACAACAAATCCAGACCCGTCTACCATTTTGTGCAAATTGTTTTATTTTAATAAAAGTTTGAAAAATGTTTTAATAAAGCGTCTGCTCGACTTTATACAGCACAGAAGATGTTTGTTTTACGCTATGAAAACGCTAATTAGGTAGCTCCTTTTTTATCATTATTTATACGTCTTGATAAACACAAGACCGGAGTTACGCTCAATTTCGACTTTAAATAAAAAACGGCTTAAGACATATCTTTTTTAATAAAAAATATATTTACTTACATTTAAAAGAAAGTATTTAAGAGAAGGACTTACATTTTGTAATAGTGCAATTTATATACAATAAATAAAAGGAAAAAGTTAACATTATGATTTTTTTGTTTGTTCGTTTGTTTCGGAAAGAAAAAACTACAACTAATATAATTTAAAAATAACAAAAGAATTCATAGTAAAATAAAAATCAACAATGATCAGTCTTGAGGCACTTCTTAATAAGAGTGGTTTTGGGTGGTAACTTGTGTGGCAGTGTTGAATTTTTTAACATAGCGTTATCTGAAACAAAAAGAAAATTAGAAACATTTTCAACACAATATAATGGTGGCGGCGATCGCCCGTGTGCGAAGCACACTACTAATATTTAGATCCGCTACTGTTTTGAGAGATTGGTCGACCCCGATTAAAATAAAAAAAAAATGCAATCGCTAAAAAACGCAACCCATATTTTAAAATTTTAATAATATTTTTTTAAATGGTAGCGACCGCCCGTGTGCGAAGCACACTACTACCTTAATACTTAATACTAATTAAAATTATTAAAAATGCACTGGCCAAAAAAACGGAACCAATAAATTAAAATTTGGAAAATATTCTTTTAAATAGTGGCGACCGCTCGTGTGCGAAGCACACTACTACTACAGTAGAACCGCGTTATATACGAGTACTTTATTTTCTTTAGTTTCTCTAGATATGACGGTCCCATTTTAATATTTTATCTATTTATTTTGTTTTTATTACAGACTCCGGTTATAAAGTAGCAAACTTTTCGGCCCCTGATGGATGGTACGTTATAACGGGGTTCTAGTGTATTTAGATCCGCCACTGTTTTTGGAGATTGGTCGACCCTGATTAAAATTTATTAAAAATGCACTGGCGAAAAAAGCGACCTCGAAATTAAAATTTGCAAAAATATTTTTTAAAATGGCGCACTTTAATATATGAAATATCTCATTGATAGTGTTAGAAAGACTATTTTAAATAAATTATTATTTTAAGTTATTAAAATATCAAGGTGATTTTTCACAATATCAAGGTAAAACGTTAAATTTGAATAAGATTCTTTAAAACTTAATGGTGAATTGGAGCCAAATTTCTTGATGACATTGAAATGTTTTAAATTTTATAGCTTTAGTAGGTCAAACATTTTAGGCTTTCATTGTAAAAACATTAGGTATTTAAATTAGTTAAAAAGCAAAAAATGCGTAATCGCCTATAAGAACATTAAACCTATTTTCTAATTACACAGAAATTCTAAGCCCCAAGCTTTAGAGCGGTGACCTTGAAAATTGCAAATCAGGAAATGTGCATTTGCATTTGTCTCATTTATTTTAATCGGCATTGATTTAATTTTTTTTGAAATAGAACAAGTGTAAAGCCTAAGATTCAATAATCGACTTAGAGCAAGAATCTACAAACGACCTTTTATCTCCACACAATTTAAATGTCACTTGTCGACATTAAAGTACAGCAAATTTATACAAACTGATCAGTCACCTAACGCCTAATAAATATTAATTTAATTATGCCAATTAAAATTGCAAATTTAAATTAAAAGACAAGGGGATATGTTCATACGAGTAACTTTTTCCCCCAGTCAAATTTTGTATTTTTATTAATGAAAATTTAATTTAATATCTTCAGAAAGCTCATTTTACGAGTCTTCGAAATATTTAAAAAATATACAGGGTGCTCCTAAACAATTTGATATTTTTGTAATTCCCGGTTTAACCCGGAAGCGTTTTGCTAATCGAAAATAGTGTCTAATAATAGATATTTACGGGATTGATATATATACCCATTTTCAAGTTTTCATTTTTTTTTTATTACAATAGGAATTAGAGATTTTTCGAGTTTTGACAGTCAAAAAATCGTAACTCCGAAACGGCTTGAGCGATTTTGATAAAAATTTATATTCCTGTAGCGAATTAAATTGTCCATAATATATCCAAAAAAGAAAAGAAATGGCAAAGGAAATTTTGAGAAAGTTCATTGTCAAATTTTGACCAACTTTGGCCCCTTAAAGGTAGGCAATTTTAAAACAATTTTAAAAATTGACTTGGTTAGGACGAAAGCCCTATATTAGGGCTGTGCAATTACGTTGTTAAATTTTTATAATAATAATTACAAGCCACGTTATAAGGGAAAAACCACAAAATGGGACAATCGTTCTATTGGACGCCATTTTGAATTAAAAAATTTGAAATTTTTATTTTCTATTGGGGCTCAGATGTAGTATCTTGTAACCAAGTATAAATGAATTTGGCCCAAATTTGCAAAAATAACCACCTTATTTTTGGACACTCTGTATGTATTTTTTATTAAAGCCGAAATTTTTTTAAAGATGATAAAATAATTTTAAAGTGGTTAAAATTAAATTTCTTCAAAATCGCTTCAGTAGGGAGGGAGGGGTAGGGAGAACCAAAAAACATTTGCTTCAAAAAATGCAAATTTTTAATGGACGCAAGACGTCGAGAAATAAAAGGCAAAATAAAAAACCAATAAAAGAAAATTTTTTGTCGATTCTTGGAATGGAAAAAGTTGAATTGCGAGAAAAAATTAATTCATTTAAATTGTAGTTATTTTCTAGTGATAATTGAAGACTTTCACTTTCGAAAAGTCATCAAAGAAAGGTGAAATTGTCTTAGGAAACATGAGGATCTATTACTTTATGATAAAACCAGCTTTTATAATAATAATTTGCTTTTTTTTAACAAGTACCTAATAATCTTTTTATTTCGATAATCGTGCGGGTTCGTTGCTTCGGATAGCGTTGATATCACCGCATTTATTCAAATAAATTGCTAATTGAAGCGATTTTAGGGACCTTTTTCACATTAAAAAATTCAGAATTATTTTTAAATCTTTTAAAATTATTTTTTACAATTTTGAAAATCGAAAAAGTGCAAACATGTTATAATTGAAAATACAATTAAAAGTTTATTTATTTATAAAAATTGAACAATATTAAGGTTTTAATTATTCAATCAATATTGTAATTTGAATAACAAACAATAATTGTTAATATTTATAAGTAATTATAGTCAATTAACCAGTGGCGCGCCTCATAAACTTGGTGTCGCTGCTCTAATGGCTTTCCACTTATAAAGGACTATTGAGCTCCAATCAAACTTATTTTTTTACGAGCCTTAAGGGTTTAATTTATGTTTGTTAATTGCTCTAATTATGGCTTAATGGTTTTTCATTAATATAATTTTTTTTTAATTAAAAGCAATTTTTTGTTTAAACGATGGATGTAGCCATACGAGGAACTTTGTCCCGCCAGTCAAATCTTGTAATTTTTATTAATTAAAATTTGATAATTTCAGAAAGGTTATTTTACGAGCTTTCAAAATATTGAAAAATATACAGGGTGTTCCATTTAAATTAAGAAATTTTATCCCATTTTCGGTTAAACCGGAAGTCAAAATATAAAGTGTTTGGTATCGTGTTAAAGGTAATTTTATGAGCTTTCAAAATATTTAAAAATATACAAGGTGTTCCTAAAAATTTTAATATTTTTGTAATTTCCGGTTTAACCGGAAGCGTTTTGTTTATCAAAAATAGTGTTAAATAATAGATATTCATGAGGTTTACTCATATATAAATTTTCAAGTTTTCATTTTTATTGAAAAAGAAATTATAGATTTTTGAAATTTTGACATTCAAAAAATCATTATTCCGAAACGGCTTGAGCGATTTTGATAAAAATTAATATTTATATAGAGGATTACGTTGCCTGTAACATACCCAAAAAATAAAAAAATATGGCGAAGGGAATGTTGAGAAAATCAATTTAAAATTTTGACCTACTTTGGCCCCTTAAAGGTGTGCAAATTTGAAACAATTTAAAAAATCGACTTGATTAAGACGAAAGCCCTGTATTTTGGCTAAACAATGCCTTTTTGAAATTTTTATAATAATTATTTCCGGCCGAGTTATAAGAAAAAAACCACAAAATGGGACAATCGTTCTATGGGCCGCCATTTTGAAGAAAAAAATTAAAAAATTTTGTTTCAATTGAGACTCGGATCTATCTTATAGCCAAGTAAAAATGAATTTTGCCGAAATTTGCAAATATGCCTCGAAAATAACCACCTTATGTTTGGATTCCCTGTATAGATTTCTTGAAAAAGCTCAGTTTGCCGATGAAATAATTTTGAAGTGGGAAAAATCAAATTTAAATAAAATTGCTTCAGTAGTTTTTGCTTGGGGAGGGGGGTACATACAACTGTACATTTTGGTTCAAAAAATCGAAAAATTTATTTAGCATTTCTGGAATCAAGGGGGCTCAAAACGTCGAAAAATGCAATAAACTGCAAAAATGGATTTTTTCTTTTAAAAAGTTAAAAAATGATAAGTAATAGAAAAAAAGAAGTAAACATAAAATTAAAAAAGTTATGACTTGTTTAATGATGGTTATAGCTCTCGTAGAAAGTGAAATGCGAATATAAACAAACATCGGTGTTGTCTACCTACAACGGTGAGGTCAACGTTTGGAAGGCAGGAAGATAAACAAATATCGTTTAAGTTTAACAAGGATCGACTAACTAAAACTAACATTAAAGAATCTTAATCATCTAGTAAAAAAATGGTAATATAAAAGTTATAAGATTAAAATCCATTCCATAGATGTAATAGTTTAGTCTTTCCGAAATGTCCGGTCAACGTACCCACACACAAAATATGGTAATGGCACACACTATACGTTAATGCACCCAAGGGTTTTGTGTTTGTAGGTTAATAAAAGGGTCCTATCAATAAATAGCAATTTGGGCTTTTTTGGAAAATTGCGTCTGAGAAATTATAAATGAAGCTTGTGGATGTAATCGCATTACACTTGACTCGATATTACTATGCGCTTTTAATTTGTTGCCGTATCTCTGATGAGTTCGGTGTCAATGATCTCTCGATACCATAAAAGAACACCAGATTATTTTGGTGACTATAGGTGTGTTTTGAATTCATACTAGAGAGTCGTCCTTTTTGTATGTTAAACAACCGACGTCAAGAATTTACAAAGAATTTAAAAATAAGCATAAAAATTATTGCGTTTAGCAAACTTGAAATTTTCATTGGCGTGGGAAAAATTTTTCCCATCGAAATTTTCTATACTTAAACTAAATGTGGATAATTTAAAAGAGTAAATGAAGATGCGTGTGTGCAATATGCAAGTAACACGAGGGCGGGCCAATCTCTCGAAGTAGGCGGTCATGATTGAAACTGCGGTCAACAACCGAAGAGTTTGAACATACGGAAGTACTTACCGGAGTCTTTTGCGTCGACAGCTAGAAGTCTCTTGACGGCCTCCGTCGCCTCCGTCGCGGTGCCACATTAGTAGAGCCCCGTAGGATCTAAAGTCTTGCCTCCGTTGTACATCATGTTGATCGATTTTTTTATCGGAATTTGACAAATTGTCGATACGAGAAAAAATTTCACAAAAATTTAATACAAGCCAGTTGGGTCTAATTGCTTGCCGCCGTTCATTTTGAAATAATTTTAATTTAAACACTCGAGTTGAAATTAAAAAAAAATAACCGTTGGACACTAAAGCCAAAATCAAAATTCGATGTACTTGTGTAAGTTAAGAGTACACGAAGAGAGAACGTTCTGAGAATGAGCCGATCACCTTCCGAGTCTGCTTTAAATGTAGCTTGGCGATGGAGTGGGGGCGTTTGTCGCCGGGACGCATCCCTGACCCACTCACGTTACCGATAAACCCCTTCGCAAAATAATACATTTGCAACACCTTTGAAGATTTCTATACTTATCCGCCTCTTTTCAACCACCGCATTTAAAAAAAGGGTTTACCGCTCTTTACCGAGAAAAATCGCCAACAAAGAGTGGAAAATATCTGACGTGTTGCTAGAATCGATTTCCAATTAATAATGGAATATTTAGAAGACGCGAGATTACTAATCGACTTTCGCGAAAGTTTTTTTAAAATTGTGAAAGTTTAGGAGAAATGCGCGGTGAAAGTTAGCAATTTTCTTCAGCGCGTAATTTTAGGGTGGAGAAATAGATAATGATTAATCGAACAAGTAGTAAAATTTGTGATTGCAAGGAGGGTCGTTGGCCTCGGTTAGTCACCCTTACCCCAGTGAACCGTCGGCCACTCGCACACTGACCGCGGCTCTAGGTCGACCTCGGCCTCGTCCCGCACACCCTCTTCCCTGTAATGCGGAACCGCGACATATACCCGACCTGACCTACATCGACACCAGGAAGCCGTGCGTCGCGATGTCGTGATGTAGTGTCATCGAACTTATGTGCAGATCAGCTGAATTGGAGGACATTGACTCGCTATAAACTGGGTCTTAAGTTTGGCATTTCGCCTCGCTGCGCATGCAAATGCTCGACGTGTAGGTACCACACACGAGATCGATCGAGCGGCAAGGGTTGCAGCTGAAGATATCTATTGTAATGATCTTTTAACGAAGTGGTCAGCGGATAATCCGTCACTAAAGGTGTAAGCTACACATGGTCATTTCTTGTGTAACGCGCCTCCTATAAGGCAGCTTGATTGTATAGGAAGTACGTGTTGAATAGTTTGGCCCACACCTTGCTCGGCCCTTGTCACCCCAATTAACACAAGCTCCTCACTTCATATATTCATCATAATCTCCATTGACCGCTACTGTTAAAAACCTACAATTTGTACATCTTTATAAAACCATTTGTTGTAAACCCGTCACTTTTTCTACATAAACCACCTGGACCTGGACACGACCCTTAAAAATTAATTCGATCAAAGCTCAATTTAAAAAAAAATGTAAAATCTTCCCTTATTTAACCCTGATGGGCCTTTTTTTTTCTTATTGTTGTAAGAGCCGTCGCTGTGGAATCGCGATGCATTTGGCATTTGGGATGACCGAAAGAACTGTGAAACTAGAATGGCGGATCATCAACCTCGCGAAGTTAGTAGGTCAGGGCTTTTGACGGTCAAAGACCTGCCGGTCGTGTACTCATCTGTAACTTATTCGCGAAATATTTACCTTCGGAGATGGCGTCCAATTTTCTCCACCTCCTCTTACGTTTACTTGCATTTTGAACTCGTTTTTACCATATTTTATCGTCAAAACCGACGCCCAACAACACTTTAAAGGCGAAGGACCATTTGCGATTTAAGCCTTTATAGATTGAAGCTCACCATCGAGCTCTATATATACTTCCTAGTTGCGTCACTGTTTGGAATGCTTCTCACAGATTGTTGCATTGCATAATATTTCGAAATCCATTCTTAAGTCTATGAGAAAAATGGTTAGAAAAATGTTAATTCCTATATTTTCTTAACCGTGAAACAGATGATCGTGAATTTATCATTTTTGTTACATCGTTAACACCTTTGCTAATTTAACGTTAATTAATCACTAATGTTGTATTAACTTGCATCTCGCTAATTAAATTTATCTTCTCGTGTTAGCTATATACGTAGAAGACACAAAAATTTGCATTTTATTGTTAAATTGGTTGGGAAAAATTTTTTTCTTTATACGCTTCTTCAGGTACCTAATTCGATAGGTGCCTTTTTTTGTCATTTTCTTAAGTTGTAAAGAATAGATTTACCTGTTGTTAGTTTAAGCTCAATTTAATTTACAATGACAAAATATTGAAGGTCGTTATATTATGCGGCAAAATTTAAAGAAAAACTAACTAATAAAATATGGAACCTTTTCGAAGACTTTTAAAACATTTTTTTTCAAGTTTGAAATTTTTAAACCTTCTTTTATGTGCCTCAATATAAATATTTAAAAATATGAAAAGAAGGGTTTTTTGCTCTCATGTGGGCCATCACCAATCACACCATGAGAAGACAGCATCATTTAATTTTTTTTTCTTGTACATCTACCCTCCGAGTCATCTTCTGGTTCATTTTAAATCGTATAATTTCCAATCGATATACTAAAATAACGCTATAATGTAAGCACATGTTTGACTGAGTTAAAACGTAACGTTCCTTCGGTCAAACCAAAAGCCCATTAAATTTACAAATTTAAAAAAAAATACAAAAAAAGTCGTGAACTTTAAACAAGTTTTTGTGCGTTTAAAATTATGCGTTAGAAGCAATATATAACGTTAGTCAAACAAATGAGCTTTTTGTATATACCTCTGATTAAATATTTCGGTCGTATTAACTGTTGGATTAACGGTGCATTGTGTTTTTATTAAGAAATATTAAAGTATTTATCATTAAAATATAACTTGGTCGATGAGATGTAATTTTAAATAAACGATTACTTAACGTTACTTTTATGCATCCATAGAGTTACACAATTTTTTCTTAGATACGAGTCACTGGAGTAATATTCTAATCTTTAAAAAAATATATGTACAGTTATACGTAAGTTATATAAAAGGCTTTAAAAAACAACAATTCTAGAATTTTTGTATGACTAAACATCCACCTCAATTTCAAAAGATATAAAGAAACCATTCAAAATTTTCCTCTATTATATGAACATTCCAAATTAAAATCCATATTTCTTAAACATAATTAAGTTTTATTTACTATATTAAAGTAAACGGTTACCATAAACCTATAACAATCGTCAAGTATATTTTATTCTTTTATCGCGAACATGTAGAATTCAGTTATCTAAAAATATACAGGGGTTTCATGTAAAAAAATTAAGAAAAGGCCAGTTTTTGACTTACACACAAAGTCGAACTAAACAAAAAATTAAATTATCTATATCTATGAATTGTTTGCATTAGACCTAACAAACCTCGAGTATTTTTATTGATAATTTAATGCAGAATTCAAATATGTAAAAATATACAGGGGTCTCATGTAAAAAAATTAAGAAAAGGCCAGTTTTTGACTTACACACAAAGTCGAACTAAACATAAAATTAAATTATCTATATCTATGAATTGTTTGCATTAGACCTAACAAACCTCGAGTATTTTTATTGATAATTTAATGCAGAATTCAAATATGTAAAAATATACAGGGGTCTCATGTAAAAAAATTAAGAAAAGGCCAGTTTTTGACTTACACACAAAGTCGAACTAAACATAAAATTAAATTATCTATATCTATGAATTGTTTGCATTAGACCTAACAAACCTCGAGTATTTTTATTGATAATTTAATGCAGAATTCAAATATGTAAAAATATACAGGGGTCTCATGTAAAAAAATTAAGAAAAGGCCAGTTTTTGACTTACAGACAAAGTTGAACTAAACATAAAATGAAATTATCTATATCTATGAATTGTTTGCATTCGATCTAACAAACCTCGAGTAATTTTATTGATAATTTAATGCAGAATTCAAATATGTTAAAATATACAGGATGTTTCATGTAAAAAATTGAGAAAAGGCCAGTTTTTGACTTACAGACAAAGTTGAACTAAACATAAAATTAAATTATCTATATCTATGAATTGTTTGCATTCGATCTAACAAACCTTGAGTAATTTTATTGATAATTTAATGCAGAATTCAAATATGTAAAAATATACAGGGGTTTCATGTAAAAAAATTGAGAAAAGGCCAGTTTTTGACTTACAGACAAAGTTGAACTAAACATAAAATTAAATTATCTATATCTATGAATTGTTTGCATTCGATCTAACAAACCTCGAGTAATTTTATTGATAATTTAATGCAGAATTCAAATATGTTAAAATATACAGGATGTTTCATGTAAAAAATTGAGAAAAGGCCAGTTTTTGACTTACAGACAAAGTTGAACTAAACATAAAATTAAATTATCTATATCTATGAATTGTTTGCATTCGATCTAACAAACCTCGAGTAATTTTATTGATAATTTAATGCAGAATTCAAATATGTAAAAATATACAGGGGTTTCATGTAAAAAAATTAAGAAAAGGCCAGTTTTTGACTTACAGACAAAGTTGAACTAAACATAAAATTAAATTATCTATATCTATGAATTGTTTGCATTCGATCTAACAAACCTCGAGTAATTTTATTGATAATTTAATGCAGAATTCAAATATGTTAAAATATACAGGATGTTTCATGTAAAAAATTGAGAAAAGGCCAGTTTTTGACTTACAGACAAAGTTGAACTAAACATAAAATTAAATTATCTATATCTATGAATTGTTTGCATTCGATCTAACAAACCTCGAGTATTTTTATTGATAATTTAATGCAGAATTCAAATATGTTAAAATATACAGGATGTTTCAAGTAAAAAATTGAGAAAAGGCCAGTTTTTGACTTACAGACAAAGTTGAACTAAACATAAAATGAAATTATCTATATCTATGAATTGTTTGCATTCGATCTAACAAACCTCGAGTAATTTTATTGATAATTTAATGCAGAATTCAAATATGTAAAAATATACAGGGGTTTCATGTAAAAAAATTAAGAAAAGGCCAGTTTTTGACTTACAGACAAAGTTGAACTAAACATAAAATTAAATTATCTATATCTATGAATTGTTTGCATTAGACCTAACAAACGTCGACTAATTTTATTGATAATTTAATGCAGAATTCAAATATGTAAAAATATACAGGGGTTTCATGTAAAAAAATTAAGAAAAGGCCAGTTTTTGACTTACAGACAAAGTTGAACTAAACATAAAATTAAATTATCTATATCTATGAATTGTTTGCATTAGACCTAACAAACGCCGACTAATTTTATTGATAATTTAATGCAGAATTCAAATATGTAAAAATATACAGGGGTTTCATGTAAAAAAATTAAGAAAAGGCCAGTTTTTGACTTACAGACAAAGTTGAACTAAACATAAAATTAAATTATCTATATCTATGAATTGTTTGCATTCGATCTAACAAACCTCGAGTAATTTTATTGATAATTTAATGCAGAATTCAAATATGTTAAAATATACAGGATGTTTCATGTAAAAAATTGAGAAAAGGCCAGTTTTTGACTTACAGACAAAGTTGAACTAAACATAAAATTAAATTATCTATATCTATGAATTGTTTGCATTCGATCTAACAAACCTCGAGTATTTTTATTGATAATTTAATGCAGAATTCAAATATGTAAAAATATACAGGGGTTTCATGTAAAAAAATTTAAAAAAAGGCCAGTTTTTGACTTACAGACAAAGTTGAACTAAACATAAAATTAAATTATCTATATCTATGAATTGTTTGCATTCGATCTAACAAACCTCGAGTAATTTTATTGATAATTTAATGCAGAATTCAAATATGTAAAAATATACAGGATGTTTCATGTAAAAAATTGAGAAAAGGCCAGTATTTGACTTACAGACAAAGTTGAACTAAACATAAAATTAAATTATCTATATCTATGAATTGTTTGCATTCGATCTAACAAACCTCGAGTATTTTTATTGATAATTTAATGCAGAATTCAAATATGTAAAAATATACAGGGGTTTCATGTAAAAAAATTAAGAAAAGGCCAGTTTTTGACTTACACACGAAGTTGAACTAAACATAAAATTAAATTATCTATATCTATGAATTGTTTGCATTAGACCTAACAAACCTCGAGTATTTTTATTGATAATTTAATGCAGAATTCAAATATGTAAAAATATACAGGGGTTTCATGTAAAAAAATTAAGAAAAGGCCAGTTTTTGACTTACACACGAAGTTGAACTAAACATAAAATTAAATTATCTATATCTATGAATTGTTTGCATTAGACCTAACAAACCTCGAGTATTTTTATTGATAATTTAATGCAGAATTCAAATATGTAAAAATATACAGGGGTTTCATGTAAAAAAATTAAGAAAAGGCCAGTTTTTGACTTACACACGAAGTTGAACTAAACATAAAATTAAATTATCTATATCTATGAATTGTTTGCATTCGATCTAACAAACCTCGAGTATTTTTATTGATAATTTAATGCAGAATTCAAATATGTAAAAATATACAGGGGTTTCATGTAAAAAAATTAAGAAAAGGCCAGTTTTTGACTTACACACGAAGTTGAACTAAACATAAAATTAAATTATCTATATCTATGAATTGTTTGCATTAGACCTAACAAACCTCGAGTATTTTTATTGATAATTTAATGCAGAATTCAAATATGTAAAAATATACAGGGGTTTCATGTAAAAAAATTAAGAAAAGGCCAGTTTTTGACTTACACACGAAGTTGAACTAAACATAAAATTAAATTATCTATATCTATGAATTGTTTGCATTAGACCTAACAAACCTCGAGTATTTTTATTGATAATTTAATGCAGAATTCAAATATGTAAAAATATACAGGGGTTTCATGTAAAAAAATTAAGAAAAGGCCAGTTTTTGACTTACAGACCAAGTTGAACTAAACATAAAATTAAATTATCTATATCTATGAATTGTTTGCATTAGACCTAACAAACCTCGAGTATTTTTATTGAAAATTTAATGCAGAATTCAAATATGTAAAAATATACAGGGTGTTACATATAAAAAAATATAGAAAATGCCAGTTTTAGACTTGCAGACAACTCTCCTTAAATTTGATACGTAAATTTCGTAATTTACTAAAGCAAGGAAAAATTGTATAATTCTGAAAAAAAAAACTAGATAACCTTAAGAAATTAAATTTCAACAAGTTTAAAACTACCAAAAATTAATAACAAATACATCAAAATTCCTACATTTATCATATAAATTGACTTTTCGAAACAAAATGCATCGATTGAGCAACGATTGCATCCACGTTTTTAAAACAGGATAACCTTCACCTTAAAAAATAAGTTGTTAAATTACTGAATTTTCATAAGAACGACTCTAATTGATTTCTTTTTGTATTTCTAAACTTAATAATTCTTTTCTAAAGAATTTGCATGGCGGTGCAAGGTGAAATATGTTTCGGTTTTTCGTAGAAAATTCTTTGAAAAGTATATTAGTTGAAAGTTTTTCCCTAAAGGATTAGAAATTTTTGAGAAAAACGTCGATCATAATTATTTATTGGGCTTTTTTGAGAATTTACTGCCTTAAAAGTAATTTCTAACTGTATTGAAATGTATGTCAAATTCGGTAGTAAAGGAGTAATAAAATAAATCCCACTATTAGTTATTTTGAAAAATCGTTTTGCAACCCTTTAACTTATCAGCAGGTAAAATGGTGACTTTAATTTACAATGAAACTTATACAACCATCGCAAACCACAGGACGACTTTGGTGAATTTGGGGTTTAATAATTTTTCTTTTGTCGTAGCTACTGCTTAATGATATTTTAACTGCCATTTAAGCCTTTTACGACGGTGTAAAATTTAAAAGCAATTTGTTGTAAGTTACAACCCCCGTTACTTTTCGGTCAAACACAAAACAAAAACTTTTATACTTTTCTTCGGTAAAAAGTTGTATGTCGTTTTAAAGCCAAAATGCGGTAATTTTGACTTCCTAGTATTTTTTGTGTAATGGAAATTTTGAATAATTACAAAAATAAATTGATTTATAGAAGATATGGGTCGCGATTTGCCATTGAACTAACCATGACGTTGAGGATCATTCACCTGTAACGTCACACGTGGAGAAGACTTGAGAAATCAACTCTACAGCTGATATAAGAAGTGCAAATTTATTTTTTTTTCTCAATTTTTATTTAAATTACTGTGGGTGTAATTTGCATAATAAAATTTATGCAAGTAACCATTCGAGTCTTTGTAATAAATTTTAATTTGTCTATCTCTTAATTAATTAAATGTTTCTCGGTGTGGATTAAACGTTTGTTTTTTTCGAGAAAGGCCTTTTAATTAGTTTCTATTAAAAAGTATTTTTTCTTTAGTTTATGTTTGGCGCCTGTCGTTAGAAGAAGAAGAAAAAAAACTTGTTTGAAATATAAAATTAAGTTATTATTCAAACGATGGGCTATTAATAGAATAGAGTTTTTGAAAAATTACATTTTATGCAAATTTTTGGCCAAAAATAAATTTTATTGGCGCTATTGTGGTGCGTTCTTTGATCTTTTTGAGCAACAACCGACCGGAACTTTTAAAAAGAGAGTCATAAAATTCAAATTTCTAGTGCGGTTTATTGAGTTTATATAACAAACCATAACCTAACCTAAGACCTAAAGCGTTGATTGAGGGAATACAACTCTGTCAATCAACGCCTAAAGTGTTTAAAATAAACAAAACATAAATATTAATATAGTGTATTATTTAATTCTAAGATTCTATTCTTGCGATGTACACGTCTTTCAGTAAAAGTGAAAGCACACTTTGGAATTCCAAATTGGATGCATTAAATGCACATAGTACCTTTCGATATTAGATGAGCCATTTTTTTTAAATTCAACACACAACAGATGCGAAAATATAAAGTTTCACGACAAGGAAATCTTAAAAAGCATTTAGCAACCCCCCAATTTTTTTCAACAATAAAAAATAAGCACGTGAGCTTTTTTAAAGGTTCCTATACACACATAAAAATTTCTCTTATGTTACCTACCCATTTTTTTACTACTTAAAAAAATAATAGATAGAAGACCAGGAAGCGGAAGATATATACAAAATAAATAAAATATAAAACAACATATGGCACGTGGCAAAAATTTTCGTACCTTCCAGATGATTAAAAAAATATTGATTCTATTTTTTTTTAAATAAAAATGCAAACACTTTTAAGAATATAGCAACAACTGTTGTTGTGTTGTCGGGTAGCGGAAGAGGAAATAGACGAGAAGTAACAAAGGAGCAATAAGATTAATGCACTATACTTGATTATAGCCGCTTCATTACCACCTGAATTGCTTTCACCTAGGAAATAAACCTACAAATAAGTTTTTCCATCAATTCTTATTCTTGTTCCTTTTAAAATCATTTAAAGAGTCATTTTAGCCCAGAAGAAGCTTTTTTAGCAGGACACTTCACTACGTTAATTGATGGGATGTTCCATCGAGCTAAAAGGGACATGAAAATAACTTTGATATCATCAGTCTCCAGTAAAGGGCCAAATTGGCGTTTTCTAAAAAGACTATAACAGAATAAGGTAGTTCAGTATACCAGATGTCTCCTGTAGTCCTGTATGAGCAAGAACTCCACTATCCAACTTCAAAAAATTTAATTTGATTTAATTGTGATCGGATCAAAACAAGTGTAGTCCGGAATTTATTAGAACAATTAATAGGGCGGAGCCAATGCACTATAACAATAATGTGTCTAGTACTGGAATCTTGAATTTTGAAACTGGCTATTGGAGTGCCCGGGCTCTGCCCTGTACCTCCTTCATCTGTCGGATCTGAAAATGAAAAACTTTGATTAAATGTGTTGTGAAATGAGACCGAAGTCACCGACGTTAGTCTATTATGGTGGCGGTAACGAGGTTGTTAGGCTCGGTCACGAACCAAATTGAGTCTCTTCCGAATTCTAGACTCGTTGATGTTATATTCCCATAGTCCTCGGATGGTAAGGTTGTCGTGGTCCAGTGCTGTCTCGTGGAACTTGGAGGCTGCTTCTCGGATGAAATCCTGGATGCTGATCATCTGTAGGTCTCGTTGAAGGTTGCTGTTACTGATGAACCATGGTGCGTTGACGACGATCCTCAGGATCTTGTTCTGTATGGTCTGCATCTTCTTGATGTTGGACGGTGCGGCGTAGCCCCAGGCTGGTGCGGCGTACGTCATGATGGGTCGAATGACGGTTTTGTACAGAGAGCTCTTCTGTGCGTTGACGGAAATTGGCCATTTCTTGAACCAAAACTCCAGGCTGTCGGCTGCTCGTTGTAGTCGGTATTCTACCAGGCGTGGGTCCCGGTTGCTGGCCATGAAACAGGTGTCATCTGCAAAAATATAAAGGTTAGTAGCTTCGGTTAGTGGCATATCACTTGTGAAGATGGTGAAGAGGTGCGGAGATAGGGTGGCACCTTGAGGGACACCGGCTAGGATAGGGTGTCGTCGATCTTGACTCGAGCGGTGATCATCTTGTAGAGTAGACCTTGGTTCTAGACTTTGACGAAAGCCTTGGAGACGTCCAGGAAGACGGCAGCGGCGCAGTCCTTGTAGTCGAATGCTTTGGCGACAAACTCGACTAGGCGGACGGTTTGGTGGACAGTGGAGTGAGCTAGCGAAAGCCATTTCCGGCGATCTTGCTCATGGTAGGTAGGCAGAAGACTGATCGGGCGGTATGTGTCTGGTAACATCTGGTCGCATCAATTTTAGAGACAAAGAGAGAGAGAGGGGGGGTTTTCGCTTCCTCCATCTGTACTATGCAAGATATTGGCTCCGCCCTATTGTTCTCATAAGTTTCGGATTCTACCTACTTAAAAAACACTTACACAAACGTAAAAAAATAAAGTACGAGTAGAGTTTAAAACTCCGTACCTATCAATTTTGGTGCAAGTTTCAAGAAAACTGTAATTATCAAGAACTAAGTACTTATTATTTTCCTACTTTATTTACTTCAATAAAATTAAATTACATGGTTATGCTAATTACAGTGATTGCTTAGTATTTCCAGTATTTTAATTTTACAATGGTAACAAACAATGCGTATTTCAGTATCCTTATGTTCTTCTTAAGTCACAAGACTTGAATATTCTATTCTCAAACCTATACAAGCAATAATTATTTTTGGTAAAACTCCACACAGAGCTGGACTGGGAAAATAATTAGTACCGGGAAATCTGATAGTCGAGGTTTATATTTTTGATTTTTTCAATTTATCTAAATTTTTAAACTTTAACATCAAGGGGCAATGTCAAATTCCCGGTAGCCCGCCAGGCCAGTCCAGCCCTGATTCCACAAGGCTAACTTCGATACAGTCGATAGCTAAAATCACAAATGTTCGATATTTCGACGTTTTCCGAAAAATATAATTGACGATCGCACTTTTTCAAATTTTTTCCAGCTTGGTCAGCTCTAGAAGTGAAATAAAACATAATGAAAAATTAATAAACTCTGATGTGTCCGTAACAGGACTTTTTCGTACTCATAAAAGTTATTTTTAAGCATAAAATAAGAAATTTGTTCCTATTTCCGGTTAAACTGGAAGTCAAAGTATCAAGTATTTAGTATAACCTAACATTCAATTTCACGATCTTACAAACTGTTTAAAAATGTACAGGGTGTTCTTAAATATTTTGGATAGTATTCTAGTTTCCGGTTTAACCGGAAACGTTTTATCAACCAAAATTAGAGTAAAATAATAGACATTCATGGGATTAATATATGTACCAATTTTCAAATTTTCGTTTTAATTACAAAAGAAATAATCTAGTTTTGATATTTTGACTTTCAAAAAATTATAACTCCGGTCCTGCTCCGTAGAAGTTAATAAAATATGCGGTGTTCGATGGAGAACTGCGATGTCTATAACTTAACCAAAAATGAAGAAACCGGCCAGAACCAATTTTGAGAAAACCCATTTCAAAATTGGGACCAACTTTTACCCCTTAAAGGTAGGCAATTTTAAACCAATTTTAAAGATTGATTAGATTAACACAAAAGCTTAATATTTTGGCCATTTTGGCTATAAAATGCCGTTTTGAGATTTTTATTATAAAGATTACCCGCCAAGTTATACAGGGCGATTCTTAGAAGCGACCGTCTTCGATAGCTCACTAGCCGTTTGAAACAATTCGTACTTTTAAATACAAAAGTTATTCAACACCTTATGGAGCATAACCTATAATTATTTTTATCTCTACAGGGTGTTGTATTAGTGCTCGGCGAGAATATTTTTAATTTTTTTAAATGGAACACCCTGTATATTTTTTATATTTCGACTTGGAATTAAGTCACTTACATGGCAATATTAAATTTTTTATAATTTCTCGGCGGTGTTGCTAAGTTATTAATTTTTTTCTCTAAAAATGCCCCCAACACGTGTTGCTTTATAAAATCGTGCTAAAGCCGTTGTTCAAGGAATATTAGCGAAATTTTTTTCTTAGGTTGTTATGACTATCTTCTATGTGTTAAAATTAAAAAAATTCGATGAAATTGTACAGGGTGTTTATTAAATGCGCCCAAAGTTACTCATTTTCAAATGACCATAACTCGTTATTTTCAAATGAAACACCCTGTATATTTTTACAAATCTACCATCTAAATTTTCCCAGGAATTCAAATATGTAAAAATATACATAGTGTTCTATTTAAAAATAACGAGTTATAGTCATTTGAAAATGAGTAACTTTGGGTCACTTTAATGAACACCCTGTACAATTTAATCGAACTTTTTGAATTTCATAGCATAGAGGATAGTCATCACTACTCAGGAAAAAAATTTGGTTATTATTTCTTGAACAACGGCTTTAGTACGATTTTATAAAGCAACACGTGTTGTGGGCATTTTTTAAAGATAAAAATTAATAACTTGGCAACAGTGCCAAGAAATAAAAAAGTTTAATATGACCATATAGGCGACTTAATTCCAAATCAAAATATAGAAAAATATATAGGGTGTTCCATTTAAAAAATTTAAAAATGTTCTTGCCGAGCAGTAATATAAGTTACAAGTTACTCATTTTCAAACGCACATAACTCGTTATTTTCAAGCGGAACACCCTGTATATATTTACAAATCTAGTATCTAAATTTTTCCAGGAACCCAAATATGTAAAAATATACAGGGTGTTCTATTTAAAAATAACGAGTTATAGTCATTTGAAACGACTATAATTTTTTTTTTAGTTTTTAGGCTTAGGGGGTTGTCAAAACGTCGAGAAACTAATTAAAAAATTATTTTTTTCGATCATAATAGAGGAAACTCTAATTTATTAATTTTATTAATGTAAGTAAAACTAATTAGCAGGTATAGGTACTATATTTCCACGTTCGTGGCATTTTAGCGATAATTCCTCTAGTCGTTCTTTAATTAAGGCGTCGGTCGGCTAGCTTTGCTGATAATAAATGGTGACACTACTGTGATACCCCAAAATCGCCTGAGATTGTCTAATTAATTATCTAACTAATTACCAAGAGCCAAAAATTATCTAAACATGTTTTTAATAAAGAAGGGAATGTTTAGAAATATCTTGGAATTGTATAAGCACTAATTTATAGACCCAGCATTTTTAAAAACGCAAAAACTCAACTGAGGGTGTAAGAAAGGGTTGATTTATAGCAAAGCATCGCATACATGCTTTTCGAAGCTCGAGGTCTTCAGGATAACTGTTTACTATTTTAAAAATAAGTTATACGTGTCTATAAAATAATAAAATCACACAGAAATTTTTTTGAAATTGACAAAATCGATCTATTTGTGCAAAGATACTCAAAAAGCACTAATTTTAGAGAAAATTTACAAGAGACAAAAAGTCTTAATTTTTAAATTTTCTATAAAATGATTGAAAATTTTTTGCAAGAAGTGAATTTTTAGGGGATGAAAGCCAACTCTTACCAATTAACTTTTTAGCGATGCATTTTTGAATTTTAATTTAGGATAAGAGGCCCAAACGATCTAAATTACTTCACCGAATTATTGGTAGAAATTTGTCAGGGTAATTTAATAACACTCTGTATAATTTTGACTTTTGTATTGGTCCATTAAAGCGTGCATCCCCTAAATGGCTTTTGTCATTTTTTGTTGCAATCCTCAACATTTTATTTAACCAAACATTTCCACCTATAGGTGAAAAAATAAAAACCAAAGTGTAATAAAACAATTTTACCGTTAAAAAAATTTTTTCTTTACGTATTATATATCAAACTAACAAAAGTTCTTTTTTTTCCAACTCATTTCGTGGTTATTCATCGAAAGGTCCACCCTCGTGTCCGTTCTTTTCTAAGAAAGCAACGGAATACAAGAGTATAAAAAACGCGGGGTGCATCGAGAGATATGCGGAAGAGTCCTGATGACCTAACGGTACCGTGGGCTAACAAATAAATGCATCTTTCCCATATCTTCATCTACATGATTGGTAGTTTAGACCCTCTTAAATAAGTCGGTGAAATGAGACGAGTTTTTTTTGAAATTTTTTTATAAGTTTTGAAAAGATCACGCTGGGTAAGAATTATAAAGAGTGGTTTTTGTTCTGGATGGACTTTTTGGGAAATTGTTTAATTTAATTTTTTAAGAATGAAGTTACAGCGTTGCAGGGCATTTCTGTCATTTACATTGATTTAACGTACAACAACCTTTTAGGTATGTTGCAACGCCTAACGATCATAAAAATTAACTTAACATAGTGATACAATAGGTAAGATGCGCTCTTGAGACTACAGATACTTATTAGAGCTGGATGTTAGAGAAAAAATTAAAAAAAAAAAGAAAATTTGAATTAGGTAACAGTTTATTGACTCGGGAAGCATTCCTTTACACGTTAACTTTTGAATATATAAAACATCTCGAGTGAAAATTAAGACTTAAATTAAATTTTTTTTCAAAATGTGATAATAATTCGTAATAATTACGAGCCGTTCTTAAAAATTCATTTTTTATGTTAAAATTATTTAAACTTTGAGATTTATTAAGTTTAACAAAGTTCACTGACTCCTTTCGTTATTTATTTGCGAGGTTCTCACGTAAGTATAAATTCAGGTAAAGATGAAAAATAAAAAAAATTAAATAAATACAAGGGTTGGTTTGGTTGGGTTCTTAAATTACTACCACTTCCTTATAATTTTAATCCTTTTCTCATCAAACCGCCGAGGAAAGAATTCTCATCTAACGCTCGTTCGAGAGGCTATTTTAAAAAAAAAGTTTTAGCTGCAAAATTGAAAAATAATTTCAAAAGATTTTTTATTGCTCATTTTAAAAGTTTGCAGTTTTACGACCAACAAGTATTTTTGGCAAAAATTCGATTTGAATGTCGAGTAAATTTCATTCTTCCTTTGGAAATGCCGCGTAAGGATAATAAAGTTAAAACGTTTTAAACTTTTTATTTTTTTATTATTTTATTACTTTCCATAAGGTACCTTTTTTGAGTCGTATATTTTTTTTGCTAAAAAAATTAAAAATTTCATTTATCGAGGGAAATTTATGAAGGGTGCAAATATTTATTGGGGGTGTTAAAATTGCTATTTTTTGCTACTGCTGTAAAAAAAAATGGACTTTACTTTAAATTTATGACTCCCGAAGACGTTTTTGGAATAAAAGCACAAAAATTTTATATCAGTATATAGAGAAAATAATTGAAAAGTCAGCAACAACTCAATTTCATGATCACGAAGTGATTAATTTAAAAATGATGGAAATTACAACTTAGTTATGCATTACACGAATTGTAAGTAGACGGTATGTGGTGCTTACGTTCACAGATAAAAAGCTTTAATTTCATATTACATAAATTCAATGTCTCTCCTCAATTTAAAAGCGTACAAGAAATTTAAATATCTCGCAGTATAATTCGCATTTAGTAAATTATTGTAAACGTTCGATCTGTAAACGTTTAATCGCTCAACGCTTAGGAGGAAAATAGTCACGTAATGCAGGTTAAAAAGAACAAAATATGCGGATGATCAATGAAAATTGATGAAAAGATTATTTGCTACCTGATATATTAAAAAAAATTCAAACTCTGACTCTCAAACTCTGAAGCAAGAGCTTCAAGAGGGGGGAGACAGTTTTTTCAAAATAACTCAAAAAATATTTGTTCTAGCGAAAAATTCATTCAGGTATTTTATATAGCTTATAAAATTTTCTTTGAATTGTATTTTTTTCCGTCTCATGATAAATATTAACCGAGTTATGACATTTCGAAAAAACATTTTTTAAACTTACGATTTATCGTTCCATTTTTTGAAAATAACTCCAAAAATATCAATTTTATCAAAAAATTTATAGTTATCTTTTTTAAAGCTTATAAAATTGCCTTCAATTTCGTTTATTGTCGACCCCTTTACGATAAATATTAACCAATGGGGTTGCATTTGTTTGTCACCCTGTAAAAGTAGTTAATCGAAAACGATTGAGTTGAAAATTCAAAAACGCGTTTGTTTTTGACGATTGAAACGTGTGTAAAAGGGAAAAAAAGAAAAGAATATAAATGTAAACTACTAAAATACTAACACGTTAGAAATCGGTACTTCCTAGTTTTGTTGCCAATTGGACCAGTATCACGCTCACGCACTACGTACACACCTTAACAAAACGCATAAAACCGTGACTTTGAAAACAATGTAAGCAATCGCACGTCCTCATTGTTCTTATAAAAGCACTTTGCAAATTTTAATCGAACAAAACTTGTAATTTCCAACAAGAAATAGTTACCCCCGAAGAAAGAAATTAATTTTTATTTGTTTATAATTTCTTAAATTATAGGCGCCTTTTTGACTAAGAAACAACACGGTCTAAGCACACACGATATTTTTAAAAATATTTAGCCTTCTTTGAAATCTCAAATAGCCACCTAAAAAAAATAAGATTTCATGTGAAAAACTCATAGGTACTCGCTCATGTGGCTTTCTCACTCCTATCACTTACACATTATTTCTTTTCAGTTCCACGTTATTGGCCAAACATAACTAAAATCATTTCCATTACAATTTTTAAATTTTATTCAAAATATAAATTAAAATATAAAACCTTGATTTAAATATAAAGGTAAAAATTTTGTCTTAGATCCTTGAAGTAAATGGCATATAAATATAAGCAGGAACAGGATTTTCAATTACAATTTAAGATCAAGGAGGTATGTGGCTTTATTATCAACTTACAGATAGATTATTATTACTTTATTTATCCTCGCAGTTTTAAAATGCAATAGAACAATCCTAACCTTGGAGTATTTGTACTTGCATTACTTTAAATATTTTTCAAATGCATACCTACAATTTATAACAATAATTAGCAAATTTTTATTGAATCCTTGAACTTTCCTAATGCTAAATAATGCTAAACTACTAAATAAGAACTCGCATTAGTATAAGAAATTTTATTTATAATCCACGTACAAAAACAATATTTTAATGCAAGATGAACGCATTAGTCAAAGCTATAATTGGAGCACCGGTAGCCGGATGAGGAACGTCTCCACCGGACGCTGCTATATCCAAGTGACTATACTTGAGAGGCTTGTCGTGTCCAGATCCGTGTTTATCTAATCCAGAAGCTAACATCAAGAAGGCGGCAGGTCCTAAACAATTTCAATTCTTTCTGTAAACGAGTAAAAGTATTACAAAACAACCCTCACCTTGGTGCCCTCTACTAGTTCTAGATGAAGGTAAATTGTTGGCTTGCAAAATATCTTCGCCTTCGGCCTTTCCTCTATGAAACGTAAAATCTTCTCTACGAATAGTTGAAATTTCAATAGCGTCGCCTAGCACGTGTCCAAGATTCTGTAACTTGGCTGCATTTTGTGCATTGCGTGCAGGACCATTATCCATAACTGCGAAAAATTTTGACTTTATAAAAATACGGAAATGACCTGAAAATTATTGTTGGGAGATGGCAACGACATTTAGCGTCTTCATTATTACACGAAACGGTAATTCCAAAGAAAATGGGGACATGTAACGGGGAAGTGGATAATTTTGATTGCAAATACATTCATAGTTTGTATTTTTACAGTTAAGCTATTACATGGCAATAAAAATCGTGATGTGAAATAATCTACGCACAATAATTATCTTTTTAAGAAGAGGAAAAAAACTCGACTGGATAATTAAAGTTCACATCTCGTGAAAATTTTTAATTTTAATTTTTTTGACTCTATCAACGTCGTACTTCAAAGTATCACCAATTAATTCGACAAAAACCACAAACCATTTCGAACCAAAATAAATTTTCATCGAGCATACTTACAACGGATGGGAAATTTAGAAAATTTTCAATTATTGTTCAAATAAATTTACTATTACTACACCATATTCAAATAAGAATTGAACTTCATTTGCGAATTCCTTAAATAAGACCAAAAAAGACCTACAATTTTGTATAGGGGTGCAGTTCAAATCAAAATAGTCGATTAGTTGGAAAAAGTAACCCTACTTATTTCTTTAATTAATTCTTATTTTTTTATTTGTAATTTTTAATTTGTTGAAGAAAGAAACTGAATTTCAATTTTACTTTTATTTAAATAAATCGATAATCTTATCTTTGTCACTTTTTAAAATAAAATACAATTTTTACACTACGCGCCATCTATTGGCAAGCAGGTGAACTACAATCTACAAGTTTCATCAAAAAATTTTAATTTTAATTTTTTCTCACTTTATTGGCTATATTAACGTCGTACTTCAAATGATCACCAATTAGTTTGACAAAAACCATAAATTAATTCGACCAAAAGAAATTGTTCTCGACCATACAAAAGATATGAGAAATTAAGAAAAATTTTGAATTATTGTTCAAACCAATTTACTACTATTACAGCATATTCAAATAAGAATTGGAATTCATTAGGGAATTCCTAAATTAGGACGAAAAAGACCCAAAATTGATATAATAAGGGTGCATTTCGATTCAAAATAGTTGGCTTCATTAACCCTACTTATTTCTTTAAATCATTGTTACTAATTTATTTGACGTTTTTAATTTGTTGAAAGAAGAAATTAGTTTTTGCATTTTACTTTTGTTTAAATAAATCGATAATCTTATCTTTATCACTTTTTAAAATAAAATTCAATTGTAATACACTAGGCGCCATCTATTGCCAAACGGTTAAACTACAATCAACAAGTTACATTTAAAAATTTTAATTTCTAATTTTTTGAATCTATTGCCTCTATTAAGGTGGTAAGCTCCGCCACTAATTTTAATGGGTTCGGCCACCGTAAATTCCGCCGTAATTTGTCACTGTTTTCAAAAAATTTTTTTTGCAAACTAAAGTGCAAGGTGTATTGTAGTGCGCGCCATGGCGTTTTTTAAAAATTTTTAATATTTAGCTTTTCAAATATAGTGATGAAAATTGCTTACAAGTGCCATGCTTTTGAAGCGCTTCATCAAGTACAAGAATGAAAATACCTATGTAACGCACTACAACCATGTCTATATTTTACATTTTTATAAAAAAATCGTGAAAAAGTTTTCATACTTTCTTAGAATTACATGTTAGCTAGCCCGTATTTAAGCATAATTTCGGTATACAATTGCCTATCATTCAGGGACAACTTATTTATTAGCGACCACGGCAGTCGCATGGAGATTTACACTGTAAAAACTTTTTAGATTATTGTTTTCGTACGTTTCGTTCGTCATTGAAGCATTATCTACTTTTGTATTTAAATGATTGCAAAAAAGGAATTTTAATTTAATTTAATTTACGTGATAATTTCGCGTGATATAAATTATTAAAAATAAAAAGTATTTTACCAAAATTTGGATTTAGACTAATTTGGTGATTCTGAACAAATTTTTCCAATAATTTCTTTCAAGAAAATTATGCCTATTATAACTTTTCAATTTTTGGCAATTATTTTTGATAACAGTAGATTTCTGGTTGGCAGTAAAATTATTCTAAAATTAAAAAAGTTCCTGTTTTAACGGGTTAAGTGTAGTCAACGAACCAAAATTTATCCTGATTTTCGGACTTTTTTGGCAACAGCGAGTTTTTTTCCTTAATCGGTCGAAACCATTCCTGTGAGGTTGTGTATAAAATGTCTCAGCTCAATTTTGACCGGAAGGCCCTTATTCTTCGACTTTAGTGTAAAAGTTTGACTTTTTCAAGTTTCCGTTTCACTATTTTTTGAATAACTTCGCTTGTATTGGTCGGATCGAGACCAAAAAATTTTCCTTTTGTTTGTAATGAATCTCTCTTTAAAATAGCCTGAGTTAAAATTATTTATATTAATTTCCTAACCCAAAAATAATTCAAAACTGTCGTCATTGGTAGGTAGTAGTTTTTTCTAGAGAACTTGAGTTTTAATTAATGTTATTGTATGAAACTTTAGGAAGTTACAGCTGATATAGTAATAAATCCATATTACAAGTTGGGTCCAAAAATATTAAGAACAACGGCTAAAATTTGCATTTTGGTTCAAATTTTCTTTTTCATATTTGTTGTGAGCAATTGATGGTATCCCAATAATTCTTCTCTTGAAATGTAGGAATTCATCTTTCAGATGAAAACAAAAACAATCACATCAGACCATTTTTTCTTCCGATTTCTTTGAAGATAAAAATAAAATCTTTTAACTGTTTGTCTACAAAACCAATTTTAGTGGTCGAAATTTAATTCTTCTTTTACGTATTTTTGAAAATTAATCATAAAGAACTCCTATACATTATTTTTGAACATTAAAACTGGTTTTAAAGTCAACCATTTCGACCACTAAAATTGGTTTTGTGGGTAAATAGTTGAAACATTTTATTTTTCTTTTCAACGAAATGGGGAGAAAACGTGGTCTAATGTGACTGTCTTTGGTTTCATCTGAAAGAGCATTAAATTTCCAACATTTCAAGGGAAGTATTATTACGATACCACCAATTGCTCACAACAAATATGAATTAGAAAATTTGAACCAAAATGCAAATTTTAGTCTTTGTTCTCAATATTCTTGAACCCAATTTGCAATATGGATTTGTTACTATATCAGCTACAACTTTCTAAAGTTTCATACCGTAATATTAATTATTACTCGAGTTCTCTATAAAAAAAACTACGACTCACTAATGGCGGCAGTTGTGAATTTTTTTTGGGTTAGGAAATTAATATAGATTATTTTAACCCAGGCATTTTTAAAGAGAGATTCATTAGATTACAAACAAAAGGAAAACCAATAGTCCGACCAATACAAGCGAAGTTATTCAAAAAATAGTGAAACGGAAACTTAAAAAAGTCAAAATTTTACACTAAATTCGAAAAATATGGGCCTTCCGGTCTAAATAGGGTTAATACATTTTATACACAAACTCACAGGAATGGTTTCGGCCGATTAAGATAAAAAAAATTCAAAAATTCTCACACTATCACTTTTCATTTTGTTGATTGCTACTAAACTACTGGATAATTACAATTATGTACAATTAGCTGTTACACGATACCAAACACTTTATATTTTGACTTCCGGTTTAACCGTAAATGTTAACATCTTTCTTAATTTAAATAGGAACATCCTGTATGTTTATTACTTTTTAGAAAACTCGTAAAATTAGCAACTGAAGACACCCAACACTTTATACTTTACTTGAGGTTTAACCGGAAATGGGAATATACGCAGCAAAAGTTCCCGGTATGGCCGCATCAGTTGAATTTCAAAACTACAGCTATGTAACATAATTCCGATTTTGTACCACCAAAAAATATTGTTTTTAAGGTTTTTTTAATTACCTATAATAATAATTAAATTCTTCCTTTTATGAAGTAGGTTAAAAATAGATAATTTGTGAGAAAAGTTTTAATTGTATAATACTCAAATAAGTAAAAAAAACTAATCAGTGTTGTTCGATAATAACAAAATATAGGTAGTTGGTATAAACATATTCCTTGAACTTATATTAGATTCTCGCAGGCATTTCTGTGTAATTATTTATCTAAAGACGAATTAACAAACAAAATATAAGTGATTTTATATTTCATATACAATGGGTGAAGATAATTGTATTGTAAAATAAACAAATCCTGATAACAGCATAAAACCGCTGCCATCAAGTTACATACTATCTGTGTATCCCATAGTTATTTTACGTTGTTCAAATCGACGAAACGACTGATTACCGTCGCGTTTATAACAGCGTAACTTTATCATTTAATTTACCATAAATGAACGTATTGCATCTTACTACGAACTTTACGCGCTCTCTCTTCATGTTCTGGTTGCAGGCGGGACTTTCCGCCTTAACGTCGTACCTCAAATGATTATCAATTAGTTAGTCAAAAACGACAAATTATTACGAAATATTTCTATGAATTTTCAAAATAAAATTCAATTTTACTACACTTAGCGCCATCTATTGGTCAATAGTTGAACTACAAGCTTCGAAACAAACGAATAACGCAGAATAGTTTACACTTCGAGAATCGCGTTAGTAACTGCAATTTTGAATTTTAAAATATAATTAAACGTTTTTAACAACTTTTAACACCTTAAAGTGATTAACATTAAGCATCCTCATTGTAAAGTGATAAGAAATGGCTGAATTATTTTAAAATAAATTTAATTTATGAAGTAGCAGTTTTAAATCGATGCAATTTTGTATTTTAATAAGAAGCCCTTATTAATGATCTACAAGGTAATTAATTTCTCTCAAATTAATAATTTTCAGTAATCTAACAACTATCTCTATATAGGTTCCTACTTTTATAAAGAATAAATATGCTTTAAAAGATCAACCGAAAATCCCAGCAAGTTCTACAAATGGTAATTTTGAAAAGAACCTACTACGGGCACCAGCAGTACCAGTGTTATTAGCAGAGTGATAATATAAGGTAAGTTGTTATAAGCATCTAAGCATGAAGTACATCGTTTTAAACAATTAAAATCATCATACCTATGGTGTAACCACTTCCAACAGTTAAACAGGCATGTCCTGTGAGAGTCGCAATTGTAAATAAATGGGGATTAATTTCATTAACAGCAAGTTCTTTCATCTAAAATAATATGGATAAATTTAAAACAAAATTGTTCTAGTACTACTTACTCTACACAAAACATCGGCCATAATCATACGTCCTTCAGCATCTGTATTTCCCACTCTGACTATAGCTTTAGATCTGGTAACGATATACTCGTCAGAAACATAACAATTTTCACCAACGCTATTTCTAACAAGGCTCATAGCTCCGATAACTTTCAAATTCTTAGGTTGTAGTAAACTAACAATTTTAAAAAATCCTGCTACAGCGGCAGCTCCACATTTATCACGGGACATGCCGCTCATAACACCGCCAGCTTTAATATCGGCACCACCGGTATCATAAGTGACACCTTTACCAACAAGCAGAAGCGTTTCTGTAACTTGAGATGGGGGATTGTATTCTAAGTACAAAATTCTACCACGATGCCTTTCGATAGTGCTTGCAGCTCTGTTAACTGCTTCAAATAAGGGATATTCTTTAGCGAAAGTTTCTTCATTATCGATAACTTTTATTTTAATTGAAGTGTTTGCAAAGATTTGTTCGACATATTTTTGTATGTTAATAGGAGACATGCGTTCGGGGTCTCCACCTCCAATATCACGAGCCACAAAACGTCCATGTTCAAGATTTAAGGCTAAATTTAATATTTCTTTAGTTTTTTTAATGTCGTCCCCGTAAACTCCCAAAACGTCCAATTTTATTGCTTTCGATGGATCGATTTCCCTAAGATGGATTGGCTAAAAAAAAATAATTTTAATGCATGTAAATAATAGAGGAAGATAATTGTGTGTGACTAATAGACATCAGAGTTGTAATTCCCAAGTGATTAAATTATAACCGATAATCTAATCTCATTAAAAGTTTTCAATGTCATTTTGTAAAAATATTTTAACGAGCTCTCTGGTACTTGAAATGCAAATGGGTGGGACAATAAATTAACAAATTAATATTGGGTGGTATTTTCTTTGTATTTTTTAATCAGGAAATGTCTTTTGCCTTGAGTTTAAAAATAAATTTTATCTGTAAAACCAGAGATGAGCTATAAAAAATGTTTAGATAATGGTTGTTTTAAGAAAAATAAACATCCTCTCAAAACGATACATTTTATAAGTAAAAGAAATTTGAAGTGAAATTAGAGGTAAATTTGGACTCGCGTTAATACGTTGACGCTCATGGAAATATTTCAGAGGAATTTTTTTTACTGTGGTTGTACTTTTGGAGTTTAGGGGGTGGTGTTCGCCCACAAAAACTTCCATAGTAGTTTTCTTATAATAAACATTTGAATGAGAAAGGAGATGGCTTAATAAATTCGCGCTGTTATTGTTTTAATAGTCGAACAGAGCCGGAGCGGCCTAAAAGTCAAAAAAGGTACCCTATTCGAAAAAAATTCTAGCGCGTTTCGTTTGTTAAATAATATGAACTTTAAACACTACTTTTCAATACTTAGATTAGGTACATAGGTAAATAAGTCTCAATAGGCCTCTTTAAATAGGTTTTATCAGAAATAAACAATTAATCGTATTTTAGGTACATAACAACAAGATTTGATTATTGTGTCGTGTTCGGATTTGACAGTGCGATAAAATATTTAAATAAACATTTTTTAAGTGCGCTTTTTAATTGAACTTCCACGAAAAATGCACCCCAATTACCTAATTTATTTATTTTTATATAAAAAATATTTCTTACCACATACAAAGCTTCCAAAACTCCTAACAAAGTGACCAGTTGCGAATTTTCAAAATTCGGAAATTCCTCCAAAACAACCAACAATTTTTTAATTCCAGCTTTCAAAGCCCTCTTTACACCCTTTACAGCAGTTTCTTGTAAACTCCTAACGTCATCGTAATCGGGGTCCAAAGTTCCTGTAGGAGCGTAAACGAGACGTCCTGCAGGTAGATCCGGAAGCGGTAAAATTGCAATTTCGTTTTCTAAACTGGAATCGTATTTTAAAGCGTTGGATATAATTTGTTGAAATTTGGTCGCAACTTTTAATTCTTTCAAAGGAGGCGAAACTAATAGAATTCCGTCGTAATTACTATTTGTTAAACTTGACTCTTCTACAATTTTTGCGGCTCCCAACATATACCTTTAAAATTATACAAAAATTAGGAAATTAAATTGTCAGTTATTAATAATTAAATATTTACCCTTTTTGGTCTCCCATTTTCAATTTCTTTTTGTTTGTTATTGCTTAGCAACAGCTACTTGTTTAACAAAGGTTTTCTCTGCTTTGTGGAATCGTATGCGTCCGACGTGTGTGTTTACTTGCCATGTAGTGGGAGTAATTTGCTGAACGATTCGTGTATTATTATTATTTTTGTTATCAGCAGGTTTTAAAGTAATTATAAGAACCGCTATATTATAGAAATGCGTGGATAATTTTGCTCTTTTAATAAAATATCGATAGGTGGCACGAGAAGTCTGAAATTTGGAATTTATTTCAGAAACACCTGTTGATTAAAAGTTTAGAAGTGGCCCATCACCTACTAGCAAAATACTTAATGTCGGTATTTTTCATTAAAAGAACAAAATCCATAAGAAAATTATTGAATTAATAATTTTTTTGTTTATAATAAAAGATGATATTAAAAGAAATCGTTTTTAAAATTTAAAAAACTATATTATGAAACGCTCGCTACCTCCTCTCTGTCTGTTTTTGCCTCTTCTCTATCTATGAATATCATCTTTCAGTCTAATATTATGTCACAATTATCGCCTCATCTGCCAATCTCAACTATCATCTCACTCTATCTGTCAAACTCATCTATGAGATGAGATGACATATCAAATGACAGATTTAGTGACGGGTTTAATGACAGAAATGATGACAGTTGGAATGAAATATGGAATTACTGTTATGATGACTGAATGGCAGATGAAATGACATATGGGATGACTTCCAGGGTTGGAAGATGGGTTGACAGATGGATTGGCAGATGGAATGACAGATGACTCTCCTGACATATGAAATGACAGATAAAATGATATATGTCATGACAAATCACTCCCCGCCTTTTTGGTAACATATTTTATTGATTTTGTGAAATTTGATTTTAGCCACTTTAAAATCATTTCATCCGCAAACTAAGCTTTTATAAGAAATCTATACAGGGTATCCAAAAATAAGTGGTTATTTTGGGCACATATTTGCAAATTTAGGCCAAATTCGTGTCTACTTGGCTATAAGATAGTAAGTACATCTGAGCCCCAATTGAGAAAAAAAATTTCATATTTTTTTATTCAAAATGGCGGCCAATAGAACGATTGTTCCATTTTGTGGTTCTTCCCTTATAACTTGACCGGTAATTATTATTATAAAAATTTCAAAACGGCATTGTACTGCCAAAATATAGGGATTTCGTCCTAAAAAAGTCATTTTTAAAATTGTTTCAAAATTGCCTACCTTTAAGGGGCCAAAATAGGTCAGAATTTTGAAATGGATTTTCTCAAAATTCCCTCTGCCATATTTTTTCTTTTTTGGATATGTTACAAAAAACGGAATTCTCTATCGAAATATAAATTTTTATCAAAATCGCTCGAGCCGTTTTGGAGTAATAATTTTTCGAATGTTGAAATTTCAAAAATCTCTAATTTCTTTTGTAATAAAAGTGAAAACTTAAAAATAGATATGTTTATCAATCCCATGAATATCTATTATTTGACACTATTTTCGGTTAATAAAACGCTTCCGGTTTAACCGGAAAATACAAAAATATCAACATTTTTAGGAACACCCTGTATATTTTTAAATATTTTAAAAGCACGTAAAATTAGCTATTAGACGATATCAAACACTTTATACTTTGACTTCCGGTTTAACTGGAAATGGGATCAAACTTATTAATTTAAATGGAGCATCCAGTATATTTTTCAATATTTTGAAAGCTCCTACAATTAGCTTTCTGGAGTTATCAAATAATGTATAATTTGAGTTTCAATTTATGCCAAATTAAAAAAAAATGAAATTAGATTTTAATTAGGAATTAACCTATACCTAAAAATTCTGATTACACGCAAACGTCCTAGGTTCATTATAAACTTTTAAAGAAATTCACAAAAAAAATACAACAAGAAAAAGTTCTTCGTATGGCCACATCCGTTGTTTTTAAACATATTTTTGTACTGTCAAATTAAGCAATTCATTAAGCGAATCAAAAAAGTTATTCATGTTTCCTCATCTAAAGTGAAACACACTGTATGTTTATTATAAACTTTTTTCTTCATAATATTGATTTTTCCATTTATTTTCAATTGACCCCAATTTTACTTAGCCCCACCGGCAATCGCCGGGCCAGTCCGGGCCTGAATCCGACAGTTTACTCATATTTCTATTCCACTATAAATAACTTTTCCTTAAACTTGAAAAAATGCCATAGTCAATTAATTTAAATGTATTAATTACGTGTCCTTAAATATTGATTCTTTCTGGATACTTATCAGCAACTACCTACAATAATTAATTAATTTCATATCTACCGAAGAAAACGATTATGAACAAGTTTGTTCTTTTATAGTACTTCAAGATGCATTTTAATTGCTCTGCTTTCTTAAATAAAGAATTAATAACAAATTAGCAAATCTTCTTTTACTCAAGTGCATTACAGACAGCTACAAATACACCAACAAATAATTTGTTGTTATTGAAACGCTTTAGAATTTTTTCTCCGAAGTTCGAGTTTTCGTACAGTCTCGGTCATATCTTTTCGCCACCCCGGCAATACGTTATAACAATTTGTCGGTTCAACCATCAATAACACCCCCCCCCTCTACTTAAACTGAGGGGTAACTTTATTTTGCCAACAAGTATTTAATCAACAAATTGTGTTGGTATTATGATGGTTGCCCCCACAAATCGTGTAAACGTATTGCCGGGGTGGCCAAAAGCTATGACCGAGACTGTACATTGAAATATTTTGAAATGAAGAACTGAATTATATAAACCAAACTAAACATATTTTAAACAAGCGACTTTAACATAATTTTATTCCATATTCCTTACATTTATTAAATTAAATTAAATTATTATATTAACTCAATAATTAGTCACATGTCGTTCAAGATTTGTGAAATCAACGAACTGAATTATTGAATTATATAAACCAAACTAAACATACTTTAAACAAGCGACTTTAACATAATTTTATTCCATATTCCTTTACATTTATTGTTGAAAAAGAAATGCTAAACAATTTTTTTTGTAAATATCTACCTTTACAACTTTCTAGCAATTTTAAAACTTTATAAGAACATAAACCAGGTTTGAATGTCTGATGTTCACTTGTATAATAAGAGTATCTTTTCGTGAGCATTTATATTTGCATCATCATCATCACACTGAAAAAGATTTGTTTCTGTAATGTTTCATCATGTGATTAGTTAACTTTGATTTTATTGAACATTTATATTTGCACACATAGCACTGAAAAAATTTTTCTCTTGTATGTTTCAACATGTGTCTCTTTAAGTCTGATTTTTGTGAAGATTTATACTCGCACACATCACAGTGAAACGGTTTTTCAGCGGTATGTGTCATCATGTGTCTGTTTAATCTTGATTTACGTGAAAATTTATATTCGCACACACCACACTGAAACGGGTTTTCGCCTGTATGGGCCATGTTGTGTACCTCTAAGTTTGACTTTATTGAAGATTTATAATTGCACACATCACACTGAAACTGTTTTTTGCCTGTATGTGTCATCATGTGTTTCTTTAATTTTGATTTTAGTGAACATTTATATTCGCACACATTACACTGATGTGGTTTTTCGCCTGTATGTATCATTATGTGTTTCTTTAAGTTTGATTTTAGTGAACATTTATATTCGCACACATTACACTGATGTGGTTTTTCGCCTGTATGTATCATTATGTGTTTCTTTAAGTTTGATTTTTGTGAAAATTTATATTCGCACACACCACACTGAAACGGTTTTTCACCTCTATGTGTCTTAATGTGTGCCTTTAAGTTTGATTTTCCTGAAGATTTATACTCGCACACACCACACTGAAATGGTTTTTCGCCTGTATGGGCCTTCTTGTGTAACATTAAGTTTGACTTTATTGAAGATTTATAATTGCACACATCACAGTGAAACGGTTTTTCACCTCTATGTGTCCTAATGTGTACCTTTAAGTTTGATTTTTGTGAAGATTTATACTCGCACACATCACAGTGAAACGGTTTTTCAGCGGTATGTGTCATCATGTGTATGTTTAATCTTGATTTACGTGAAAATTTATATTCGCACACACCACACTGAAACGGGTTTTCACCTCTATGTGTCTTAATGTGTGCCTTTAAGTTTGATTTTTGTGAAGATTTATACTCGCACACATCACAGTGAAACGGTTTTTCACCGGTATGTGTCATCATGTGTCTGTTTAACATTGATTTACGTGAAAATTTATATTCGCACACACCACACTGAAACGGTTTTTCACCTCTATGGGTCTTAATGTGTGCCTTTAAATTTGATTTTCCTGAAGATTTATACTCGCACACACCAGACTGAAATGGTTTTTCGCCTGTATGGGCCTTCTTGTGTAACATTAAGTTTGACTTTATTGAAGATTTATAATTGCACACATCACACTGAAACGGTTTTTCGCCTGTATGTATCATTATGTGTTTCTTTAAGTTTGATTTTCGTGAAGATTTATACTCGCACACATCACAGTGAAACGGTTTTTCACCGGTATGTGTCATCATGTGTTGCTTTAATTTTGATTTATGTGAACCTTTATATCCGCATACACCACATTGAAAAGTATTTGTGCTTCTGTGATTCAACATAATATGCGAGTTTAAAGTTGACGTACACGAAGTTTTGTATTTGCACATTGTACAGCGATTCATGTGAGTTTGCAGATGGGCTCTTAAATTACCTTTTTTAGAACACTTAAAATCACAGTTATCACAGTAGTAGACTCCGTTGAAATTTAAACTGTTTTCTTCTCGGTTTTCTTCTACTTTTTCTATTTTAACATCTTCTAGAATTGATTCCTCCAGATCGTGTTCTTCTATTTTAATTGAACCTTAAAATTTTTTACATTATTATTAAATAGTTTTAAGATCTTAAAAATAGGCACTTATAATCGAATAAAGTAGGCGTTAATAAATGAATACCTACTAATACAACACCCAAGATATAGCTACTTACCAGAATCGTCAAAGCGTTCTTCTATTTCTTCTATTTTCACATTTTCTAGATTAGATTCCTCCAGTTCGTGTTTTTCTGTTTTGATTGAACCTTAAAGTTTTTTATATTATTATTATTATTTATTAGTATTAAAAACATGCTCAAAAGCGGTCAAAAGAACATGCAGGTATGTCAGCGCGCATGTAGACTGTCTTTGCACATTCTTGCATATAGCTACTATACAGGGTGGTTGGGGTTTCATTGTCCAGTTAATATCTGCTTAAATATTAAAGATACAAAAAAAGTTAAGTTAGAAACTTTTCAAACAACACCTCATTTACAAAATAGCGTAAACAATTTTTTCCATAGCCTACTTGTTTTCCGGAAAAATATGTAACTTTGTTTTTTTAAATAGAACATCCTGTATATTTTTACAGAATCGTATTTTAAATCAATTTCTCTTTACAACGGTATATCACATGTACCATTTTGCTTTCTAATTATGCCCAATATTTAAAAAAATAACAGGATGAGTGTTGCAGAAAGAGAAAACATAGTCAAAGAGAGCCAAAAAATGTTGAATTCCATGGTCGACAATCTGAACAATCATTATAATACATTGCGTATTAAATTTTGTTCCGAAATTTCTTAGTTTGTTAGTAAGTAAATAAATTAATGTTTATCAAGAGTCACTACTACAACCCTCATTGTTCCTTTTATTGAAATTTTTGGCATAATTATTAGAAAGCAAAATGGTACTTGTGATAAACCGTTGTAAAGAGAAATTGATTTAGAATACGATTCTATTTAAAAAACCAAAGTTACATATTTTTTCGGAAAACAAGTAGGCCACGGAAAAAAATTGTTTCCCCCTTTCTGTAGATGAGGTGTTGTTTGAAAAGTTGCTAATTTAACTTTTTATTTCATCTTCAATATTTAAGCAGATATTAGCTGGACAATGAAAAACCAACCACCCTGTATAAAAGGCAGCTGACTCGTTAGCCATCTTGAGGCTTATGTCAAAGTGACGTTTAATGTAATAAACCGTCGTCTGCGTTGATCTGTCGTAGTTGACTCTACTATCAAGCCATACCAATCCAATAAATTGCAACTAGAGGCGCTAGTGGGCTAGTGCATCAGGGAACAATGGAAACTGTAATAACATGTTTTTCACTGGAATAATGTCATCATACTGTCACTGTCTATTTGACAACGACAAAATTAAAGCTACATTCAGAAAACAGCGACTGTACCCCCTCCTTTCATAGAGTACGGGATATATTTAACTGTGCTGTGTCTAAATGTCTAATTGACTAACGATAAAATAAATTCCTATGTTCCCTGAAGTGGAGTCATCTACCTTATTTTCACAGCATATGTCATCGCACGATTTTGAGCGATTGGTATGACTTTATAGTAGAGTTAACTACGACCACTACGACAGATCAACGCAGACGACGTAATAAACATACAAACTTAGTAATCAACCAGTGAACTGTTTTATCGGCCTTACGCAAATGTCACTTTGACATTAGCAACAAGATGGCTGACGAGTCAGCTACTATTTATCTAGTACTATAGTTGTATTATGAATACCAATTTAAACCAATGTTGAAAATGCTTATTTTCCCTTTTTGGAATATTTTGTTTAAAATACATTTTAGTGCTTTGTTCAAAGTTTATTGATTTTTAAATTTTGAAAAATTTTGATAAATTTAGACAATTCGTGTTTTTCTGTGTTAAATCTCTAGCCCCCCCCCCCGCACACCTAATCGGAGCTTCCTTTATATCGATTGAGGTAGAGAGAAGATTTTCGGTTTAGAAATACGCTTACAACAGACTACAATCTTTTTCAATGAATAATTTGGAAAATACATATAAGTAATTAATTTGCTTTCAAAATGATAATTCAAATTTTGATCCTCAATTTTGGATTTTTAGTGCTCTTTAAAAGCTTTTTTGACTTTTTAAAAGCTTTTTTTTGGACTTTTTTAAGCGCTTATTTTGAAATAATAAATGCTTATAAATCCGAGCTATAGTGATAATAAATACTTAAAAGTAGAAACTAGTAGCACCTGCAACCTGCAACAATGGAGTTTTTTTCAAATAGAGGGATGGTTTACACATTAAAGTCCATAAATGGATGTAATAAAAAAAAAGCTCTTTGTGTATACCGGGTGTCCCACTTAGCATGCTCACCATGGGGATCTCGTAAACTGTAAGAGATACGAAGTCGGTTAAATGACACCAAATGTAGCCTCTTTTATAGCCAACTCGATCGTACTTTTGTTTTTTGAAAAATATTATTAGCACTCTAGATATTTAGAAAAAACTGAAAAAGTTCATTTTCTTTAAATGCCTATAACTTTTTAATTAATCAAGATAATTTTAATTTTTAAAAAAAGGATAATAGGCATTACTAAAACCTATAAATTTTATACACAAAAAAATTTTTTTATTAGGCCGTTTTGGAGATATGATGCAAAGTTATATTTTTTAAATGCAAACCTAGTATTAATATTATGTTATTGCATATCTAATTTTTTTTTCTTTTCAAAAATATAAGGGTTGATAGGCTTCATTTTTCAAATTCTTGTTTGGTAACATAAAATTAAATAATAAATTTGTTATTTAATGTTAAAAAAATTTTTTTAAATCAAATATCCCTTGAAACAATCGAATAAAAAAAAACAATTGAAATTAAATATAAGAATATCAAAAAAAAGTGTAAATAAAATTCATAATAAAATACTAAAAAATTTAAAAAATTTAAAAAAGTATATTTTTGAAAAGAGAAAGAAATTAGCTTTACAACAACATAAAATTGAGGTTAGGTTTACATTAAAAAAAATGTAACTTTACATCATATATCCAAAACGGCCTTATAAAAAAATTCTTTTATTTATTAAATTTATTGGCTTTAGTAGTGCCTATTATTCCTTTTTTGAAAATTAAAATTATTTTGATTAATAAAAAAGTTATAGGCATTTAAAGAAAATGAACTTTTTCAGTTTTTTCCAAATATCTAGAGTGCTAATAATATTTTTCAAAAAACAAAAGTACGATCGAGTTGGCCATGAAAGAGACTACATTTGATGTCATTTAACCGACTTCGGATCTCTTACAGTTTACGAGATCCCCATGGTGAACATACTAAGTGGGACACCCTGTAGATAGAAATGTGAAAAATTTTAGTTTTTAGCCTGTCTTGAATTTTTTTGAGTCTACGAAAGGTTAATAAATTAATTCTAAAACGCACTACTTACCAGAATCGTCGAAGTTGCCAGACTTCTCTTCTTTGATTGTAACGCTCATTCTTGATTGTTACATATATTTTTAATTTTATGCACCAACTTAAACTGTCACGTGCAAGATTACATGCACGAGACAAGGTAAGTAACAGAACTGTCAAGCAAGTGGATCACATAGAAAACACCAATGTTTGAAACTAAAACAACTGATAACCTTCGGCAATATTTTTCATTCTAGAGAGGGGTTAAAGTGTTGAATTTAACGTTGTTGGTGATTTAATATCATCAACCAATTTCGCGTTTTGTGATTTTTTTGCTCTTTTGAAGATTCATAAAATCCAAATGTTTGATTTTAAATGCTCAATATTTTTTTGTAAATATAAAGGGTGTTCCAACTGTGCGTGACCGGAAGATTATACTTATACTATTAGCTATAAAAGCGGCAAGAAAAAATTAACGCTTTCAGTTATAGTTGTCCTAAGAGTTGCACTTTTTAAAACTTTTTTTACAGGGTGCTCCAATTCTAAGGTATGTACAGATAAAACTTGCTTTTTTAGGTGGGACACCCTGTATATTATTGCATTTTTGGATTATCTTTAAGACAACGGCCAAAATTATAATGAGTTTAATGGGTCTGTGATGGGTCGAGACCAAGATATTAGGCATTTTATGCCCACTATAAGTCATAACATTACATTTTGCATGACCAGCTCCATCATATAAACCCATTAACCGATATATCATTTTAATCGTTATTTAAAGAAGAATCCAAATATGCAACAAAAGGTGTCGGACACCCGGTGTTCCATTTAAAATAATCAAGTTTGATTTTTACCTTGTATTGGACCAGCCTGTATATGTAAAACATTTTCAAGAAGTCCAGCTATCAAACATTATGATTTTATCAATCATCAAAAGATAAAAAAAAAATCACGAAACGTTTAAAATTAAAATTAAAAGTTAAATGCAGTGCTTTAACTAGAATGAAAAGTATTAAGTTTAGAGCTTTGCGCTCATGAAGACTTTTGATCAGAAGGCTCTAATCTACATCATAGGTACTAAATGTTTGGAAAAATTAACCGGGAACCATAAGGATTAGCGGGGCGTTTTAACAATTTTCACTTAATTTAATTAAACCCAATACGACAGTAAGCAAAATGGCCGTCGAGAGGTTTTTTGGAAATTTTGTTTTTGGAAAAGATCGAAATTCGTATCAGTTTTAGCAATTTAGAGTCAAACATGATCTGAGACACTAGGGGGGAGACACAACTAAGCCATCCTTAGACTGCAAGAGTCCAAATTTGGGAGGGATGTGAGACACACCCCCGGCTATCTCCTCTTCAAATTTCGAACCGATCCGAAGGTTCGTATCTTTTTTATAGGTTTCCATTGGCCAAAAATCAAAATAGCCGAATCGATTCCAAAATCGAGATTCGGGTACTCTCGCGAGTTCCTATATACGCCAAAATCATAGTTTCCAAAAATCGCGAAAGTTGGCCATGCAGCGGCTTTGCCAAAATTTTTAAAATCGCACAGCGAAAAGTACGCAAAAAGTCAAAAATTCAGGGGGTAGTCGGAATTATACAGACATTTTGATGAGTATCGTTTTGTTTAATAACAACCAAAAAGTGTCACTACATGGTCCATTTTGATATTTTTTTATAATTTCAATTTCGGGATATTTATCTAATTTTTGAGCTTTATAAAGTTTGGATTTTTATTTAATTTCTATGAATTTTATAAAATTATATCTTCGAACAAGAATTGAATCAGCAACATACGTATTCTATTCTTGAACCTCTAAAGTTGAAAAATAATGAAAACTTATAAAATTGTGCTTTATTATAAACAATCAACAACTATTTTTGCTTTGGTGAAAAATAAATAGAGCTATCAAAATATTTTATTTTTACAATAAATAAATTATCACTATATCTTATGGAGGTGTTTATGGTCTTGTTGTAGAAGAACTCATTGCCCCTGGGTAATATCCAGAATAAGCCATACTTTGTGATTCGCTATTTGGACTCCATACACGCGAATAGGGACCACCCGTGTTAGGTTCCCATCCAGGTTCGTAGGAGCTTGGTGGCGACGTCGACATCGGTGCTCCATAAAGTGACATCGGAGGTTCTGTTATTGCGGGCATCATACTCATAGGCATAGCCATACCTTCAAAATTTAAATTTAATTGAGCATTGAGCGATTGAATTGAATTTCTCCACGTAAATCAACTTACCCGATTTTGTTAAATATTGGTAAATTATAAATCCTAAAACAATTCCAATAGCCAATTTGCTCAAAATTAAAGCTTTGAGCGATTTTAGTCCAATTAAAGCAACAAAAATGGGCATCAAAGCTTTGAATTTTAACTTCAATAGTAAAAGTATGGGTAAAAATAATTTCTTCTTAAGTAAACCGCGAGCTGCAATTATAATTAAATTAATAAGAATTAAATTTAATTTTGTAATTACCTTCTCCGTCAGTACTTGTAACATCTAATCCTCTTTTTGGGTTGTACACCAATTCTGTTTTATCAAAAAACATTTCGGGTAAAGTTACGCGAAATTCGTGCGTTTTCAAAATTTTAGCCACTCGCTTAAATATCGTTACGTCGATATTCTGCAAAAGAAAATTTAAATTTCCATTGCTTACATAAATGTAAGATTAATTACCTTAATTTTTCTACTTTTTTCGCTGTTTTTATTCAAAACTGTATCTAAATAAGTCAAAACGTCCTCTTTAACACAATCCATGGTGAGACATTTCGTAATCACGGAAGAAACTAAATTTTCACCCGTCTCAATTTCACCCCCGTTAATTGAAACTACAACCGTAGTTATTGTTACAATTAAAAGTGTTAACTTCCACATAATGAAAACAAATTAATGAACGATAAAGCGTGTGGGTGCGGTTATATATTGGTTTAACAGGTTAGGGGATCGTGTTGCGTATTGTTTATTAATTAATACCCAAATAAAATACGTGAATTATCATTTTATTATATGGTTTGGTTCCGTTTTGTTCTATTCCGGTGTATCCTTTACGCACTGGATTGCGTATTACTTTTTCTTATTTAAAGAAAATTAGGTTGAAGAAATTTTTAAAACACTTTTCATTGAATTTGTACTTTTTATTTATCGTTATTATTTACGTACTACTTTTAAAACACAAGCACGTAAATGGTGGAAAATTTCTTATCTATAACTTAAAGAATAACGTAAGATATAACATCGAATTGTAGAAATAAAATATATTTGAGGCTAAGGCTGGAAGATAAGTTAACTCCTTTGTAAGACTATCATCTCAATAGGGAGGTTAGATCGTCTGATTTTGATCTCAGAAAATATTATGGTTAGGCATTTCTGTGTCTAACGATTAAAGTTACTGCTTAGATCTTTACATCAAAATATAAAATTAGGCCTGAAATTCATTAAGTAGCTAGCATTGATCAAAGAGTGCGCCAGGAGATTTCCAATACCGATAGGGAATATATATTTTTCTTCAAACGTCAAAAAAAGTTTACATTTTGTTACTGAACAAGTAAGGTTAAAGTTCTACTTTTACATAGAGGTAAAAGTAAATTCTAACCCTAAATATTTACAACAAATTGTAACGTAAAATGATGTTTCTAAGCATTTGTAATGTAAAAAGGTAATGTTTTTATAAATTTTCTGTTATAATTTATTCGTTGCGTTTAATAATTAGCTTCTTTTTACAAGTTAAAGTTAATTTTTTAAAATATTTGACAATTGAACTACAAATAATTTTCAAGAGATGGCGACACTTCAAAATTTTTATTTTCGGTTTTTATAAGTTTTACGTTTGAAGAAAAAATTAAATGTTTCATTAGTTGTCAGACTCAAATTCGTTTCGTCTGCCAAGCCCTACTGACTTGCCTAAAAAAAGTGACATTTTTCTCCTAATAAAACAAACTACTGTTTTAATACCGGAACTCTCGGTCATAAGGATTTAACATCTCTACGACTTTATTGAATTTATGACTAAAATAAAAATCTTTAAATAAAAGTTTTAGAGCATCAAATCCTGCATCTTTTGGATGCTTTATGAGGTCAGAAATTTAATTTTAAAATTTTGAAGATTAGAAGAAATTAAAATTAAGAAAGAGCGCCGACAGACCTTAAGCGCGCCGACAGAGTGCCGATGGATAGTCGACAGACTGTCGACTTGATCTTTACTTGATCTTCAACTTGCCCTTAGCTTGAATTTAACTTGATCTCTACTTGACTTCCAATTTACCTCTGCTTTGACCTCCACTTCACACCTACAAGACCTCTATTAGACCTTCACCTGAACACCACGTTTATTTGCCGAAAGATATAAGAAACCGAAAGAGTGCCTAAGCGCGCCGACAGAGTGCCGATAGATAGTCAATAGAGTGCTGACTTGACCTCTACCAGAACTCCACTTAACCTTTACTTGATCTTCAACTTGCCCTTTACTTGAATTTAACTTGATCTCTACTTGACTTCCAATTTACCTCTGCTTTGACCTCCACTTCACACCTACAAGACCTCTATTAGACCTTCACCTGAACACCACGTTTATTTGCCGAAAGATATAAGAAACCGAAAGAGTGCCTAAGCGCGCCGACAGAGTGCCGATAGATAGTCAATAGAGTGCTGACTTGACCTCTACCAGAACTCCACTTAACCTTTACTTGATCTTCAACTTGCTCTTTACTTGTCCTTCACTTGATCTCCACTTGACCTCCAATTTACCTCTGATTTGACCTTCAACTTGCCTTTTACATCACCTTTACTTGATCTCCACTCGACCTCTTTATGACCTCCAATTTACCTCTGATTTGACCTTTACTTGACCTCCACTTCATATCTACAAGACCTCTAGCTGACTTTTACCTGAGTACCACGTTTACCTGTAGAAAGATATAAGAAGCCGAAAGAGAACCTTCAGAAAGCCGACACATAGGCGACACAGTGCCATAAGTGCGCCGACAGAGTGCCGATAGATAGTTAACAGAGTCCCGACTTTACCTCCACTTGAACTCAACTTGACCTTTACTTGACCTTAAACTTTCCCTTTAATTGATCTACACTAACTTGACCTCCTCTTGACCTCCACTTCACATCTATAAGACCTTTAGTTGACCTTCACTTGTTCTTCACCTGCCGAAAGATGTAAGAAGCGGAAAGAGAGCCTTCAGAAAGCCGACAGAGTGCCGACTTGACGTTCACTTAAACTTCATTTGAATTTACTTGACCTTTACTTGCCCTTCACTTGACCTTTACTTGATCTCCACTTCACATCCACCGGACTTCTAGTAGACCTTCACTTGAGCATCACTTTCACCTGCCGAAAGCTGTAAGAATCCGAAAGAGTGTCGAAAAAGAGTCGACAGAGTGGACCTCTACTTCACCTTGACTTGGCTTCCTCATTCATCTGCCTAATTATATAACAAGCCGAAAGAGTGCCGATAGATAGCCGACAGAGTATTGAAAAGTACTGAGCCGTGAAATACTTAACTTCGTTTCGTCTCACAAGCTGTAATGCCTCGCCTAAATAAAGTGGCACTTTCAGTTCTAAAAAAACAATATACTAGACTCTAAAACTTTTATTTGAAGATTCCTTTTCTAAAATTAAAAGGAAACGGGAAATTACCAAAGCATGATTTTACAAGTTAAATCTCTATGACCGAGAGCTTCGGTCACCACCCGGTAGCTTCTTGTCAAAGATATTCATTTGAAACCGTCCAAGCAATAAAAAATTGACTGGAAATTATAAGATGCACTTGAACTCCGTTTTCTTTGTTTATTCTACATTCTCGTATTTATAAAAATGCTCATACGCTCGTAAGTCGAGAACGGATAATAAGAATTTCAGTTTTTAAAAACGAATGTATAGAAAATTGAATCACCTTTCAAATGAGGTGCGACATGACCCTTTTTACAATTACAAAATTTTGAATTGATAGTGCCCGTAGTGCCATTTTGACTTTTACAATAACATTAATTTACCTCCAAATAATAGTTTACATAGTTGATAAGTATTCGCCCCAATTATATCCATATTCTGTAACCCGATTCTCTTTAAAAGTAGGGATGGGGGTACATCACAGATAACGTGAGGAGCAGTTTCGTCTTCACAGTTAAATTTTCTGTTAAGGGTTGTCTACTCCAGGGGTGGCCAACTTCACTAAACTATTCTACTATTTTTCTTAAAAATGTGTCGCTATCTACTGCAACACAGAGCTCTGATGACGAGCGGTGGGAATGCGTAGATACCTAAATTGGTTTTTATCCTCTAAACGCAGTAGTCAACTTATTTAAATTATTAAAGGGGCGTGGCCAAATCTGCGCGAACTTATCCCTGCCGCTCGTCAAGTTAAATCTGTTTTGCATTACCTATACTAAAATTATGACATGAACTATAATAATACAGGCAGCTGACTCTTCAGCTATTTTGGCTCGAACGTCAAAGTTAAGTTTAATGCCTTTTGTTGAACTTTTAAAAGTTTTTTGGACCAATCAGAATTACTTTTTCAGATCAGAAAGTCCCTTTTTAAATTTAATGTCGATATTGACTAATCGAGAACTTCATAGTATCGAGTCTTGTATAATGTAGTACAGTCTACCGTTAGCTTGGGAACTTAATTTTATTTATAAAATTCTTTTATGAAAAATTGATTTTTCATCAAAAATGGGCACATTTTCCAAAATAACTTTAACCAATTAAATAACAATTAACAAACTTTTATTTAAATAATTTAAAAATAAGTTACAATTTTTGGTTTAAATTATACATAAGCAGCATAAGCTAAATTTTGTGCTTCTTCATTAATAAAATTTGGTTGTACGTCAAAGGATCTTGCATAATGAGCATCCCACGGTCCGTGTGTCGCAATCGGTGGATGAACGTTATCGGCTGCAATTTTCTTACACAGCTGAAATACAGCTAAAGCAATAGATACAATAAAAGAGAAGAATGATAACTGAAGAGCATTCCAAGCTTTCAAACCAAGAACTCCCAAAGCTAATGGAATCAAAGTAATCGCCTTGAGCAAAATAAAGATGAAAATTGGAACAATGATCTTCTTCAGTTTAGATTTCCGAGCTACATAAAAATCAATTAAAACACTTCATTAAATTTTTAGTTTAACCAACCTTCAACTTGATTTCCTGAAAATTTTACTTTGACATCAAGTTCGTCCTGTTCTAAATTTTGGGCTCCTATTGTAATAGATGAATCTACTAAAGGAAGTTTGAAGGTTACATCGTGACTTTGAAGATATTCTTGTACGTTATCTTCAAGACTCATTTCGCTCCTTTTGGTCACTTCGTTAGCATGAAACGAATTGCGTTGGACTTCGACGTTGTCGGAAATCTAAACATTCGTGTTAAAAAAAAATATTTTTTAGCCAAAATACTCACTTGATAGGAATCTTTTTGGAAAAACGTATCAATAATTGACATAAATTTGTATTTAAGACAAGCGATTGGGTCGTCGTTGGCACATAACGACCTCATCTCTTCGACTGACGAATTTAAAAACGTGCTTTTCCAAAATTCCTCTTTATTTGCCGGTGTTGCCGCTGTTAGAGCAACCAACACAAATAAAGTTATAGTTTGCGAAAGTACCATTGTGTTAATTGTTACAAAGACACTAAAAAACTGATAATAAGTTGAACACACCCTGCTTATTTATTGTAAATTTGTCGGAAGTTAAATGTAAGTGGAAGGAAAATTAATGGCATATTTTTTGATTTCTGTTTTGGAATTTTAAACTAATCGGATTTGTAACCGGAGGTCTTTGTCTTTTCAAGCGCCACGTTGAGAATTTTAATTTGTATAATACTTAAATAATTAAAGTTTCTTGATTAACTGTTTACTTTTAAAGATAATTGTGATGGTATGAATTATATTATTTTATTCAGGGCGCATTTTATAAATTTGCAGGAATTTAGTTCAGTTTTACTTTTGTTTGTTATACATTACTGCATTTGAAAATAAATTATTATAGTGCTAAATTAAATGATTATTATCACTGCATAAGAAACAACTTCTTCTTGTTTATTCCCAATATTATCATTTGATGATAAAAACTCTAGTTTTAGAACTAATCGTCCAATTAGAAATATTTAAGGAAAAACTATCTTCTAGATATTAATAATTTTTGATTTTTGACTTATTGAAAAGAGAGGCATATCTCTAAAAAATGAAATTTTTTTGTTTCAAACATGATAAAATTTGAAAGCCCTTCGCAAAAAGGGAAAAAACTGCAAAAACCTTGCAGTAAATTCTATTTCTTAGGTAATTATGTTTTAAAAATTTCTAGAAGTGTGAAAACTTGCGCTCTCAAATTTTGCATCCAACAGTGCCATTCCCGTTCGTTTAGGCAAAAGAAAACTATTTTTAAAAGGCTCTTCAAGTTTTAACTTCAGATCCAAGGCACTCGTTCGTTACCATACCTTGCAGAAAATACTAATTCTTATGTAATTTTGTTTTAAAAACTTCTTGAAGTGTGAAAACTTGCGCTCTCAAATTTTGCATCCAACAGTGCCATTCCCGTTCGTTTAGGCAAAAGAAAACTATTTTTAAAAGTCTCTTCAAGTTTTAACTTCAGATCCAAGGCACTCGTTCGTTACCATACCTTGCAGAAAATTCTAATTCTTATGTAATTTTGTTTTAAAAATTTCTAGAAGTGTGAAAACTTGCGCTCTCAAATTTTGCATCCAACAGTGCAATTCCCGTTTGTTTAGGCAAAAGAAAACTATTTTTAAAAGTCTCTTCAAGTTTTAACTTCAGATCCAAGGCACTCGTTCGTTACCATACCATGCAGAAAATTCTAATTCTTATGTAATTTTGTTTTAAAAATTTCTAGAAGTGTGAAAACTTGCGCTCTCAAATTTTGCATCCAACAGTGCCATTCCCGTTCGTTTAGGCAAAAGAAAACTATTTTTAAAAGTCTCTTCAAGTTTTAACTTCAGATCCAAGGCACTCGTTCGTTACCATACCTTGCAGAAAATTCTAATTCTTATGTAATTTTGTTTTAAAAATTTCTAGAAGTGTGAAAACTTGCGCTCTCAAATTTTGCATCCAACAGTGCCATTCCCGTTTGTTTAGGCAAAAGAAAACTATTTTTAAAAGTCTCTTCAAGTTTTAACTTCAGATCCAAGGCACTCGTTCGTTACCATACCATGCAGAAAATTCTAATTCTTATGTAATTTTGTTTTAAAAATTTCTAGAAGTGTGAAAACTTGCGCTCTCAAATTTTGCATCCAACAGTGCCATTCCCGTTCGTTTAGGCAAAAGAAAACTATTTTTAAAAGGCTCTTCAAGTTTTAACTTCAGATCCAAGGCACTCGTTCGTTACCATACCTTGCAGAAAATTCTAATTCTTATGTAATTTTGTTTTAAAAACTTTTTGAAGTGTGAAAACTTGCGCTCTCAAATTTTGCATCCAACAGTGCCATTCCCGTTCGTTTAGGCAAAAGAAAACTATTTTTAAAAGGCTCTTCAAGTTTTAACTTCAGATCCAAGGCACTCGTTCGTTACCATACCTTGCAGAAAATTCTAATTCTTATGTAATTTTGTTTTAAAAATTTCTAGAAGTGTGAAAACTTGCGCTCTCAAATTTTGCATCCAACAGTGCCATTCCCGTTTGTTTAGGCAAAAGAAAACTATTTTTAAAAGTCTCTTCAAGTTTTAACTTCAGATCCAAGGCACTCGTTCGTTACCATACCATGCAGAAAATTCTAATTCTTATGTAATTTTGTTTTAAAAATTTCTAGAAGTGTGAAAACTTGCGCTCTCAAATTTTGCATCTAACAGTGCCATTCCCGTTCGTTTAGGCAAAAGAAAACTATTTTTAAAAGGCTCTTCAAGTTTTAACTTCAGATCCAAGGCACTCGTTCGTTACCATACCTTGCAGAAAATTCTAATTCTTATGTAATTTTGTTTTAAAAACTTCTTGAAGTGTGAAAACTTGCGCTCTCAAATTTTGCATCCAACAGTGCCATTCCCGTTCGTTTAGGCAAAAGAAAACTATTTTTAAAAGTCTCTTCAAGTTTTAACTTCAGATCCAAGGCACTCGTTCGTTACCATACCTTGCAGAAAATTCTAATTCTTATGTAATTTTGTTTTAAAAATTTCTAGAAGTGTGAAAACTTGCGCTCTCAAATTTTGCATCCAACAGTGCCATTCACGTTTGTTTAGGCAAAAGAAAACTATTTTTAAAAGTCTCTTCAAGTTTTAACTTCAGATCCAAGGCACTCGTTCGTTACCATACCATGCAGAAAATTCTAATTCTTATGTAATTTTGTTTTAAAAATTTCTAGAAGTGTGAAAACTTGCGCTCTCAAATTTTGCATCCAACAGTGCCATTCCCGTTCGTTTAGGCAAAAGAAAACTATTTTTAAAAGTCTCTTCAAGTTTTAACTTCAGATCCAAGGCACTCGTTCGTTACCATACCTTGCAGAAAATTCTAATTCTTATGTAATTTTGTTTTAAAAATTTCTAGAAGTGTGAAAACTTGCGCTCTCAAATTTTGCATCCAACAGTGCCATTCCCGTTTGTTTAGGCAAAAGAAAACTATTTTTAAAAGTCTCTTCAAGTTTTAACTTCAGATCCAAGGCACTCGTTCGTTACCATACCATGCAGAAAATTCTAATTCTTATGTAATTTTGTTTTAAAAATTTCTAGAAGTGTGAAAACTTGCGCTCTCAAATTTTGCATCCAACAGTGCCATTCCCGTTCGTTTAGGCAAAAGAAAACTATTTTTAAAAGGCTCTTCAAGTTTTAACTTCAGATCCAAGGCACTCGTTCGTTACCATACCTTGCAGAAAATTCTAATTCTTATGTAATTTTGTTTTAAAAACTTCTTGAAGTGTGAAAACTTGCGCTCTCAAATTTTGCATCCAACAGTGCCATTCCCGTTCGTTTAGGCAAAAGAAAACTATTTTTAAAAGGCTCTTCAAGTTTTAACTTCAGATCCAAGGCACTCGTTCGTTACCATACCTTGCAGAAAATTCTAATTCTTATGTAATTTTGTTTTAAAAATTTCTAGAAGTGTGAAAACATGCGCTCTCAAATTTTGCATCCAACAGTGCCATTCCCGTTCGTTTAGGCAAAAGAAAACTATTTTTAAAAGTCTCTTTAAGTTTTAACTTCAGATCCAAGGCACTCGTTCGTTACCATACCTTGCAGAAAATTCTAATTCTTATGTAATTTTGTTTTAAAAATTTCTAGAAGTGTGAAAACTTGCGCTCTCAAATTTTGCATCCAACAGTGCCATTCCCGTTTGTTTAGGCAAAAGAAAACTATTTTTAAAAGTCTCTTCAAGTTTTAACTTCAGATCCAAGGCACTCGTTCGTTACCATACCATGCAGAAAATTCTAATTCTTATGTAATTTTGTTTTAAAAATTTCTAGAAGTGTGAAAACTTGCGCTCTCAAATTTTGCATCTAACAGTGCCATTCCCGTTCGTTTAGGCAAAAGAAAACTATTTTTAAAAGGCTCTTCAAGTTTTAACTTCAGATCCAAGGCACTCGTTCGTTACCATACCTTGCAGAAAATTCTAATTCTTATGTAATTTTGTTTTAAAAATTTCTAGAAGTGTGAAAACTTGCGCTCTCAAATTTTGCATCCAACAGTGCCATTCCCGTTCGTTTAGGCAAAATAAAACTATTTTTAAAAGGCTCTTCAAGTTTTAACTTCAGATCCAAGGCACTCGTTCGTTACCATACCTTGCAGAAAATTCTAATTCTTATGTAATTTTGTTTTAAAAATTTCTAGAAGTGTGAAAACTTGCGCTCTCAAATTTTGCATCCAACAGTGCCATTCCCGTTCGTTTAGGCAAAATAAAACTATTTTTAAAAGGCTCTTCAAGTTTTAACTTCAGATCCAAGGCACTCGTTCGTTACCATACCATGCAGAAAATTCTAATTCTTATGTAATTTTGTTTTAAAAATTTCTAGAAGTGTGAAAACTTGCGCTCTCAAATTTTGCATCCAACAGTGCCATTCCCGTTCGTTTAGGCAAAAGAAAACTATTTTTAAAAGTCTCTTCAAGTTTTAACTTCAGATCCAAGGCACTCGTTCGTTACCATACCTTGCAGAAAATTCTAATTCTTATGTAATTTTGTTTTAAAAATTTCTAGAAGTGTGAAAACTTGCGCTCTCAAATTTTGCATCCAACAGTGCCATTCCCGTTTGTTTAGGAAAAAGAAAACTATTTTTAAAAGTCTCTTCAAGTTTTAACTTCAGATCCAAGGCACTCGTTCGTTACCATACCATGCAGAAAATTCTAATTCTTATGTAATTTTGTTTTAAAAATTTCTAGAAGTGTGAAAACTTGCGCTCTCAAATTTTGCATCTAACAGTGCCATTCCCGTTCGTTTAGGCAAAAGAAAACTATTTTTAAAAGGCTCTTCAAGTTTTAACTTCAGATCCAAGGCACTCGTTCGTTACCATACCTTGCAGAAAATTCTAATTCTTATGTAATTTTGTTTTAAAAATTTCTAGAAGTGTGAAAACTTGCGCTCTCAAATTTTGCATCCAACAGTGCCATTCCCGTTCGTTTAGGCAAAATAAAACTATTTTTAAAAGGCTCTTCAAGTTTTAACTTCAGATCCAAGGCACTCGTTCGTTACCATACCTTGCAGAAAATTCTAATTCTTATGTAATTTTGTTTTAAAAATTTCTAGAAGTGTGAAAACTTGCGCTCTCAAATTTTGCATCCAACAGTGCCATTCCCGTTCGTTTAGGCAAAAGAAAACTATTTTTAAAAGGCTCTTCAAGTTTTAACTACAGATCCAAGGCACTCGTTCGTTACCATACCATGCAGAAAATTCTAATTCTTATGTAATTTTGTTTTAAAAATTTCTAGAAGTGTGAAAACTTGCGCTCTCAAATTTTGCATCTAACAGTGCCATTCCCGTTCGTTTAGGCAAAAGAAAACTATTTTTAAAAGGCTCTTCAAGTTTTAACTTCAGATCCAAGGCACTCGTTCGTTACCATACCTTGCAGAAAATTCTAATTCTTATGTAATTTTGTTTTAAAAATTTCTAGAAGTGTGAAAACTTGCGCTCTCAAATTTTGCATCCAACAGTGCCATTCCCGTTCGTTTAGGCAAAATAAAACTATTTTTAAAAGGCTCTTCAAGTTTTAACTTCAGATCCAAGGCACTCGTTCGTTACCATACCTTGCAGAAAATTCTAATTCTTATGTAATTTTGTTTTAAAAATTTCTAGAAGTGTGAAAACTTGCGCTCTCAAATTTTGCATCCAACAGTGCCATTCCCGTTCGTTTAGGCAAAATAAAACTATTTTTAAAAGGCTCTTCAAGTTTTAACTTCAGATCCAAGGCACTCGTTCGTTACCATACCTTGCAGAAAATTCTAATTCTTATGTAATTTTGTTTTAAAAATTTCTAGAAGTGTGAAAACTTGCGCTCTCAAATTTTGCATCCAACAGTGCCATTCCCGTTTGTTTAGGAAAAAGAAAACTATTTTTAAAAGTCTCTTCAAGTTTTAACTTCAGATCCAAGGCACTCGTTCGTTACCATACCATGCAGAAAATTCTAATTCTTATGTAATTTTGTTTTAAAAATTTCTAGAAGTGTGAAAACTTGCGCTCTCAAATTTTGCATCTAACAGTGCCATTCCCGTTCGTTTAGGCAAAAGAAAACTATTTTTAAAAGGCTCTTCAAGTTTTAACTTCAGATCCAAGGCACTCGTTCGTTACCATACCTTGCAGAAAATTCTAATTCTTATGTAATTTTGTTTTAAAAATTTCTAGAAGTGTGAAAACTTGCGCTCTCAAATTTTGCATCCAACAGTGCCATTCCCGTTCGTTTAGGCAAAATAAAACTATTTTTAAAAGGCTCTTCAAGTTTTAACTTCAGATCCAAGGCACTCGTTCGTTACCATACCTTGCAGAAAATTCTAATTCTTATGTAATTTTGTTTTAAAAATTTCTAGAAGTGTGAAAACTTGCGCTCTCAAATTTTGCATCCAACAGTGCCATTCCCGTTCGTTTAGGCAAAAGAAAACTATTTTTAAAAGGCTCTTCAAGTTTTAACTACAGATCCAAGGCACTCGTTCGTTACCATACCATGCAGAAAATTCTAATTCTTATGTAATTTTGTTTTAAAAATTTCTAGAAGTGTGAAAACTTGCGCTCTCAAATTTTGCATCCAACAGTGCCATTCCCGTTCGTTTAGGCAAAATAAAACTATTTTTAAAAGGCTCTTCAAGTTTTAACTTCAGATCCAAGGCACTCGTTCGTTACCATACCTTGCAGAAAATTCTAATTCTTATGTAATTTTGTTTTAAAAATTTCTAGAAGTGTGAAAACTTGCGCTCTCAAATTTTGCATCCAACAGTGCCATTCCCGTTCGTTTAGGCAAAATAAAACTATTTTTAAAAGGCTCTTCAAGTTTTAACTTCAGATCCAAGGCACTCGTTCGTTACCATACCATGCAGAAAATTCTAATTCTTATGTAATTTTGTTTTAAAAATTTCTAGAAGTGTGAAAACTTGCGCTCTCAAATTTTGCATCCAACAGTGCCATTCCCGTTCGTTTAGGCAAAAGAAAACTATTTTTAAAAGTCTCTTCAAGTTTTAACTTCAGATCCAAGGCACTCGTTCGTTACCATACCTTGCAGAAAATTCTAATTCTTATGTAATTTTGTTTTAAAAATTTCTAGAAGTGTGAAAACTTGCGCTCTCAAATTTTGCATCCAACAGTGCCATTCCCGTTTGTTTAGGAAAAAGAAAACTATTTTTAAAAGTCTCTTCAAGTTTTAACTTCAGATCCAAGGCACTCGTTCGTTACCATACCATGCAGAAAATTCTAATTCTTATGTAATTTTGTTTTAAAAATTTCTAGAAGTGTGAAAACTTGCGCTCTCAAATTTTGCATCTAACAGTGCCATTCCCGTTCGTTTAGGCAAAAGAAAACTATTTTTAAAAGGCTCTTCAAGTTTTAACTTCAGATCCAAGGCACTCGTTCGTTACCATACCTTGCAGAAAATTCTAATTCTTATGTAATTTTGTTTTAAAAATTTCTAGAAGTGTGAAAACTTGCGCTCTCAAATTTTGCATCCAACAGTGCCATTCCCGTTCGTTTAGGCAAAATAAAACTATTTTTAAAAGGCTCTTCAAGTTTTAACTTCAGATCCAAGGCACTCGTTCGTTACCATACCTTGCAGAAAATTCTAATTCTTATGTAATTTTGTTTTAAAAATTTCTAGAAGTGTGAAAACTTGCGCTCTCAAATTTTGCATCCAACAGTGCCATTCCCGTTCGTTTAGGCAAAAGAAAACTATTTTTAAAAGGCTCTTCAAGTTTTAACTACAGATCCAAGGCACTCGTTCGTTACCATACCATGCAGAAAATTCTAATTCTTATGTAATTTTGTTTTAAAAATTTCTAGAAGTGTGAAAACTTGCGCTCTCAAATTTTGCATCTAACAGTGCCATTCCCGTTCGTTTAGGCAAAAGAAAACTATTTTTAAAAGGCTCTTCAAGTTTTAACTTCAGATCCAAGGCACTCGTTCGTTACCATACCTTGCAGAAAATTCTAATTCTTATGTAATTTTGTTTTAAAAATTTCTAGAAGTGTGAAAACTTGCGCTCTCAAATTTTGCATCCAACAGTGCCATTCCCGTTCGTTTAGGCAAAATAAAACTATTTTTAAAAGGCTCTTCAAGTTTTAACTTCAGATCCAAGGCACTCGTTCGTTACCATACCTTGCAGAAAATTCTAATTCTTATGTAATTTTGTTTTAAAAATTTCTAGAAGTGTGAAAACTTGCGCTCTCAAATTTTGCATCCAACAGTGCCATTCCCGTTCGTTTAGGCAAAATAAAACTATTTTTAAAAGGCTCTTCAAGTTTTAACTTCAGATCCAAGGCACTCGTTCGTTACCATACCTTGCAGAAAATTCTAATTCTTATGTAATTTTGTTTTAAAAATTTCTAGAAGTGTGAAAACTTGCGCTCTCAAATTTTGCATCCAACAGTGCCATTCCCGTTTGTTTAGGAAAAAGAAAACTATTTTTAAAAGTCTCTTCAAGTTTTAACTTCAGATCCAAGGCACTCGTTCGTTACCATACCATGCAGAAAATTCTAATTCTTATGTAATTTTGTTTTAAAAATTTCTAGAAGTGTGAAAACTTGCGCTCTCAAATTTTGCATCTAACAGTGCCATTCCCGTTCGTTTAGGCAAAAGAAAACTATTTTTAAAAGGCTCTTCAAGTTTTAACTTCAGATCCAAGGCACTCGTTCGTTACCATACCTTGCAGAAAATTCTAATTCTTATGTAATTTTGTTTTAAAAATTTCTAGAAGTGTGAAAACTTGCGCTCTCAAATTTTGCATCCAACAGTGCCATTCCCGTTCGTTTAGGCAAAATAAAACTATTTTTAAAAGGCTCTTCAAGTTTTAACTTCAGATCCAAGGCACTCGTTCGTTACCATACCTTGCAGAAAATTCTAATTCTTATGTAATTTTGTTTTAAAAATTTCTAGAAGTGTGAAAACTTGCGCTCTCAAATTTTGCATCCAACAGTGCCATTCCCGTTCGTTTAGGCAAAAGAAAACTATTTTTAAAAGGCTCTTCAAGTTTTAACTACAGATCCAAGGCACTCGTTCGTTACCATACCATGCAGAAAATTCTAATTCTTATGTAATTTTGTTTTAAAAATTTCTAGAAGTGTGAAAACTTGCGCTCTCAAATTTTGCATCTAACAGTGCCATTCCCGTTCGTTTAGGCAAAAGAAAACTATTTTTAAAAGGCTCTTCAAGTTTTAACTTCAGATCCAAGGCACTCGTTCGTTACCATACCTTGCAGAAAATTCTAATTCTTATGTAATTTTGTTTTAAAAATTTCTAGAAGTGTGAAAACTTGCGCTCTCAAATTTTGCATCCAACAGTGCCATTCCCGTTCGTTTAGGCAAAATAAAACTATTTTTAAAAGGCTCTTCAAGTTTTAACTTCAGATCCAAGGCACTCGTTCGTTACCATACCTTGCAGAAAATTCTAATTCTTATGTAATTTTGTTTTAAAAATTTCTAGAAGTGTGAAAACTTGCGCTCTCAAATTTTGCATCCAACAGTGCCATTCCCGTTCGTTTAGGCAAAATAAAACTATTTTTAAAAGGCTCTTCAAGTTTTAACTTCAGATCCAAGGCACTCGTTCGTTACCATACCATGCAGAAAATTCTAATTCTTATGTAATTTTGTTTTAAAAATTTCTAGAAGTGTGAAAACTTGCGCTCTCAAATTTTGCATCTAACAGTGCCATTCCCGTTCGTTTAGGCAAAAGAAAACTATTTTTAAAAGGCTCTTCAAGTTTTAACTTCAGATCCAAGGCACTCGTTCGTTACCATACCTTGCAGAAAATTCTAATTCTTATGTAATTTTGTTTTAAAAATTTCTAGAAGTGTGAAAACTTGCGCTCTCAAATTTTGCATCCAACAGTGCCATTCCCGTTCGTTTAGGCAAAATAAAACTATTTTTAAAAGGCTCTTCAAGTTTTAACTTCAGATCCAAGGCACTCGTTCGTTACCATACCTTGCAGAAAATTCTAATTCTTATGTAATTTTGTTTTAAAAATTTCTAGAAGTGTGAAAACTTGCGCTCTCAAATTTTGCATCCAACAGTGCCATTCCCGTTCGTTTAGGCAAAATAAAACTATTTTTAAAAGGCTCTTCAAGTTTTAACTTCAGATCCAAGGCACTCGTTCGTTACCATACCATGCAGAAAATTCTAATTCTTATGTAATTTTGTTTTAAAAATTTCTAGAAGTGTGAAAACTTGCGCTCTCAAATTTTGCATCCAACAGTGCCATTCCCGTTCGTTTAGGCAAAATAAAACTATTTTTAAAAGGCTCTTCAAGTTTTAACTTCAGATCCAAGGCACTCGTTCGTTACCATACCATGCAGAAAATTCTAATTCTTATGTAATTTTGTTTTAAAAATTTCTAGAAGTGTGAAAACTTGCGCTCTCAAATTTTGCATCCAACAGTGCCATTCCCGTTCGTTTAGGCAAAAGAAAACTATTTTTAAAAGTCTCTTCAAGTTTTAACTTCAGATCCAAGGCACTCGTTCGTTACCATACCTTGCAGAAAATTCTAATTCTTATGTAATTTTGTTTTAAAAATTTCTAGAAGTGTGAAAACTTGCGCTCTCAAATTTTGCATCCAACAGTGCCATTCCCGTTTGTTTAGGCAAAAGAAAACTATTTTTAAAAGTCTCTTCAAGTTTTAACTTCAGATCCAAGGCACTCGTTCGTTACCATACCATGCAGAAAATTCTAATTCTTATGTAATTTTGTTTTAAAAATTTCTAGAAGTGTGAAAACTTGCGCTCTCAAATTTTGCATCCACCAGTGCCATTCCCGTTCGTTTAGGCAAAAGAAAACTATTTTTAAAAGGCTCTTCAAGTTTTAACTTCAGATCCAAGGCACTCGTTCGTTACCATACCTTGCAGAAAATTCTAATTCTTATGTAATTTTGTTTTAAAAACTTCTTGAAGTGTGAAAACTTGCGCTCTCAAATTTTGCATCCAACAGTGCCATTCCCGTTCGTTTAGGCAAAAGAAAACTATTTTTAAAAGGCTCTTCAAGTTTTAACTTCAGATCCAAGGCACTCGTTCGTTACCATACCTTGCAGAAAATTCTAATTCTTATGTAATTTTGTTTTAAAAATTTCTAGAAGTGTGAAAACTTGCGCTCTCAAATTTTGCATCCAACAGTGCCATTCCCGTTCGTTTAGGCAAAAGAAAACTATTTTTAAAAGTCTCTTTAAGTTTTAACTTCAGATCCAAGGCACTCGTTCGTTACCATACCTTGCAGAAAATTCTAATTCTTATGTAATTTTGTTTTAAAAATTTCTAGAAGTGTGAAAACTTGCGCTCTCAAATTTTGCATCCAACAGTGCCATTCCCGTTTGTTTAGGCAAAAGAAAACTATTTTTAAAAGTCTCTTCAAGTTTTAACTTCAGATCCAAGGCACTCGTTCGTTACCATACCATGCAGAAAATTCTAATTCTTATGTAATTTTGTTTTAAAAATTTCTAGAAGTGTGAAAACTTGCGCTCTCAAATTTTGCATCTAACAGTGCCATTCCCGTTCGTTTAGGCAAAAGAAAACTATTTTTAAAAGGCTCTTCAAGTTTTAACTTCAGATCCAAGGCACTCGTTCGTTACCATACCTTGCAGAAAATTCTAATTCTTATGTAATTTTGTTTTAAAAATTTCTAGAAGTGTGAAAACTTGCGCTCTCAAATTTTGCATCCAACAGTGCCATTCCCGTTCGTTTAGGCAAAATAAAACTATTTTTAAAAGGCTCTTCAAGTTTTAACTTCAGATCCAAGGCACTCGTTCGTTACCATACCTTGCAGAAAATTCTAATTCTTATGTAATTTTGTTTTAAAAATTTCTAGAAGTGTGAAAACTTGCGCTCTCAAATTTTGCATCCAACAGTGCCATTCCCGTTCGTTTAGGCAAAAGAAAACTATTTTTAAAAGGCTCTTCAAGTTTTAACTACAGATCCAAGGCACTCGTTCGTTACCATACCATGCAGAAAATTCTAATTCTTATGTAATTTTGTTTTAAAAATTTCTAGAAGTGTGAAAACTTGCGCTCTCAAATTTTGCATCTAACAGTGCCATTCCCGTTCGTTTAGGCAAAAGAAAACTATTTTTAAAAGGCTCTTCAAGTTTTAACTTCAGATCCAAGGCACTCGTTCGTTACCATACCTTGCAGAAAATTCTAATTCTTATGTAATTTTGTTTTAAAAATTTCTAGAAGTGTGAAAACTTGCGCTCTCAAATTTTGCATCCAACAGTGCCATTCCCGTTCGTTTAGGCAAAATAAAACTATTTTTAAAAGGCTCTTCAAGTTTTAACTTCAGATCCAAGGCACTCGTTCGTTACCATACCTTGCAGAAAATTCTAATTCTTATGTAATTTTGTTTTAAAAATTTCTAGAAGTGTGAAAACTTGCGCTCTCAAATTTTGCATCCAACAGTGCCATTCCCGTTCGTTTAGGCAAAATAAAACTATTTTTAAAAGGCTCTTCAAGTTTTAACTTCAGATCCAAGGCACTCGTTCGTTACCATACCATGCAGAAAATTCTAATTCTTATGTAATTTTGTTTTAAAAATTTCTAGAAGTGTGAAAACTTGCGCTCTCAAATTTTGCATCCAACAGTGCCATTCCCGTTCGTTTAGGCAAAAGAAAACTATTTTTAAAAGGCTCTTCAAGTTTTAACTTCAGATCCAAGGCACTCGTTCGTTACCATACCTTGCAGAAAATTCTAATTCTTATGTAATTTTGTTTTAAAAACTTTTTGAAGTGTGAAAACTTGCGCTCTCAAATTTTGCATCCAACAGTGCCATTCCCGTTCGTTTAGGCAAAAGAAAACTATTTTTAAAAGTCTCTTCAAGTTTTAACTTCAGATCCAAGGCACTCGTTCGTTACCATACCTTGCAGAAAATTCTAATTCTTATGTAATTTTGTTTTAAAAATTTCTAGAAGTGTGAAAACTTGCGCTCTCAAATTTTGCATCCAACAGTGCCATTCCCGTTTGTTTAGGCAAAAGAAAACTATTTTTAAAAGTCTCTTCAAGTTTTAACTTCAGATCCAAGGCACTCGTTCGTTACCATACCATGCAGAAAATTCTAATTCTTATGTAATTTTGTTTTAAAAATTTCTAGAAGTGTGAAAACTTGCGCTCTCAAATTTTGCATCCAACAGTGCCATTCCCGTTCGTTTAGGCAAAAGAAAACTATTTTTAAAAGTCTCTTCAAGTTTTAACTTCAGATCCAAGGCACTCGTTCGTTACCATACCTTGCAGAAAATTCTAATTCTTATGTAATTTTGTTTTAAAAATTTCTAGAAGTGTGAAAACTTGCGCTCTCAAATTTTGCATCCAACAGTGCCATTCCCGTTTGTTTAGGCAAAAGAAAACTATTTTTAAAAGTCTCTTCAAGTTTTAACTTCAGATCCAAGGCACTCGTTCGTTACCATACCATGCAGAAAATTCTAATTCTTATGTAATTTTGTTTTAAAAATTTCTAGAAGTGTGAAAACTTGCGCTCTCAAATTTTGCATCCAACAGTGCCATTCCCGTTCGTTTAGGCAAAAGAAAACTATTTTTAAAAGGCTCTTCAAGTTTTAACTTCAGATCCAAGGCACTCGTTCGTTACCATACCATGCAGAAAATTCTAATTCTTATGTAATTTTGTTTTAAAAACTTCTTGAAGTGTGAAAACTTGCGCTCTCAAATTTTGCATCCAACAGTGCCATTCCCGTTCGTTTAGGCAAAAGAAAACTATTTTTAAAAGGCTCTTCAAGTTTTAACTTCAGATCCAAGGCACTCGTTCGTTACCATACCTTGCAGAAAATTCTAATTCTTATGTAATTTTGTTTTAAAAATTTCTAGAAGTGTGAAAACTTGCGCTCTCAAATTTTGCATCCAACAGTGCCATTCCCGTTCGTTTAGGCAAAAGAAAACTATTTTTAAAAGTCTCTTTAAGTTTTAACTTCAGATCCAAGGCACTCGTTCGTTACCATACCTTGCAGAAAATTCTAATTCTTATGTAATTTTGTTTTAAAAATTTCTAGAAGTGTGAAAACTTGCGCTCTCAAATTTTGCATCCAACAGTGCCATTCCCGTTTGTTCAGGCAAAAGAAAACTATTTTTAAAAGTCTCTTCAAGTTTTAACTTCAGATCCAAGGCACTCGTTCGTTACCATACCATGCAGAAAATTCTAATTCTTATGTAATTTTGTTTTAAAAATTTCTAGAAGTGTGAAAACTTGCGCTCTCAAATTTTGCATCTAACAGTGCCATTCCCGTTCGTTTAGGCAAAAGAAAACTATTTTTAAAAGGCTCTTCAAGTTTTAACTTCAGATCCAAGGCACTCGTTCGTTACCATACCTTGCAGAAAATTCTAATTCTTATGTAATTTTGTTTTAAAAATTTCTAGAAGTGTGAAAACTTGCGCTCTCAAATTTTGCATCCAACAGTGCCATTCCCGTTCGTTTAGGCAAAATAAAACTATTTTTAAAAGGCTCTTCAAGTTTTAACTTCAGATCCAAGGCACTCGTTCGTTACCATACCTTGCAGAAAATTCTAATTCTTATGTAATTTTGTTTTAAAAATTTCTAGAAGTGTGAAAACTTGCGCTCTCAAATTTTGCATCCAACAGTGCCATTCCCGTTCGTTTAGGCAAAATAAAACTATTTTTAAAAGGCTCTTCAAGTTTTAACTTCAGATCCAAGGCACTCGTTCGTTACCATACCATGCAGAAAATTCTAATTCTTATGTAATTTTGTTTTAAAAATTTCTAGAAGTGTGAAAACTTGCGCTCTCAAATTTTGCATCCAACAGTGCCATTCCCGTTCGTTTAGGCAAAAGAAAACTATTTTTAAAAGTCTCTTCAAGTTTTAACTTCAGATCCAAGGCACTCGTTCGTTACCATACCTTGCAGAAAATTCTAATTCTTATGTAATTTTGTTTTAAAAATTTCTAGAAGTGTGAAAACTTGCGCTCTCAAATTTTGCATCCAACAGTGCCATTCCCGTTTGTTTAGGCAAAAGAAAACTATTTTTAAAAGTCTCTTCAAGTTTTAACTTCAGATCCAAGGCACTCGTTCGTTACCATACCATGCAGAAAATTCTAATTCTTATGTAATTTTGTTTTAAAAATTTCTAGAAGTGTGAAAACTTGCGCTCTCAAATTTTGCATCCAACAGTGCCATTCCCGTTCGTTTAGGCAAAAGAAAACTATTTTTAAAAGGCTCTTCAAGTTTTAACTTCAGATCCAAGGCACTCGTTCGTTACCATACCTTGCAGAAAATTCTAATTCTTATGTAATTTTGTTTTAAAAACTTCTTGAAGTGTGAAAACTTGCGCTCTCAAATTTTGCATCCAACAGTGCCATTCCCGTTCGTTTAGGCAAAAGAAAACTATTTTTAAAAGGCTCTTCAAGTTTTAACTTCAGATCCAAGGCACTCGTTCGTTACCATACCTTGCAGAAAATTCTAATTCTTATGTAATTTTGTTTTAAAAATTTCTAGAAGTGTGAAAACTTGCGCTCTCAAATTTTGCATCCAACAGTGCCATTCCCGTTCGTTTAGGCAAAAGAAAACTATTTTTAAAAGTCTCTTTAAGTTTTAACTTCAGATCCAAGGCACTCGTTCGTTACCATACCTTGCAGATAATTCTAATTCTTATGTAATTTTGTTTTAAAAATTTCTAGAAGTGTGAAAACTTGCGCTCTCAAATTTTGCATCCAACAGTGCCATTCCCGTTTGTTTAGGCAAAAGAAAACTATTTTTAAAAGTCTCTTCAAGTTTTAACTTCAGATCCAAGGCACTCGTTCGTTACCATACCATGCAGAAAATTCTAATTCTTATGTAATTTTGTTTTAAAAATTTCTAGAAGTGTGAAAACTTGCGCTCTCAAATTTTGCATCTAACAGTGCCATTCCCGTTCGTTTAGGCAAAAGAAAACTATTTTTAAAAGGCTCTTCAAGTTTTAACTTCAGATCCAAGGCACTCGTTCGTTACCATACCTTGCAGAAAATTCTAATTCTTATGTAATTTTGTTTTAAAAATTTCTAGAAGTGTGAAAACTTGCGCTCTCAAATTTTGCATCCAACAGTGCCATTCCCGTTCGTTTAGGCAAAATAAAACTATTTTTAAAAGGCTCTTCAAGTTTTAACTTCAGATCCAAGGCACTCGTTCGTTACCATACCTTGCAGAAAATTCTAATTCTTATGTAATTTTGTTTTAAAAATTTCTAGAAGTGTGAAAACTTGCGCTCTCAAATTTTGCATCCAACAGTGCCATTCCCGTTCGTTTAGGCAAAAGAAAACTATTTTTAAAAGGCTCTTCAAGTTTTAACTACAGATCCAAGGCACTCGTTCGTTACCATACCATGCAGAAAATTCTAATTCTTATGTAATTTTGTTTTAAAAATTTCTAGAAGTGTGAAAACTTGCGCTCTCAAATTTTGCATCTAACAGTGCCATTCCCGTTCGTTTAGGCAAAAGAAAACTATTTTTAAAAGGCTCTTCAAGTTTTAACTTCAGATCCAAGGCACTCGTTCGTTACCATACCTTGCAGAAAATTCTAATTCTTATGTAATTTTGTTTTAAAAATTTCTAGAAGTGTGAAAACTTGCGCTCTCAAATTTTGCATCCAACAGTGCCATTCCCGTTCGTTTAGGCAAAATAAAACTATTTTTAAAAGGCTCTTCAAGTTTTAACTTCAGATCCAAGGCACTCGTTCGTTACCATACCTTGCAGAAAATTCTAATTCTTATGTAATTTTGTTTTAAAAATTTCTAGAAGTGTGAAAACTTGCGCTCTCAAATTTTGCATCCAACAGTGCCATTCCCGTTCGTTTAGGCAAAATAAAACTATTTTTAAAAGGCTCTTCAAGTTTTAACTTCAGATCCAAGGCACTCGTTCGTTACCATACCATGCAGAAAATTCTAATTCTTATGTAATTTTGTTTTAAAAATTTCTAGAAGTGTGAAAACTTGCGCTCTCAAATTTTGCATCTAACAGTGCCATTCCCGTTCGTTTAGGCAAAAGAAAACTATTTTTAAAAGGCTCTTCAAGTTTTAACTTCAGATCCAAGGCACTCGTTCGTTACCATACCTTGCAGAAAATTCTAATTCTTATGTAATTTTGTTTTAAAAATTTCTAGAAGTGTGAAAACTTGCGCTCTCAAATTTTGCATCCAACAGTGCCATTCCCGTTCGTTTAGGCAAAATAAAACTATTTTTAAAAGGCTCTTCAAGTTTTAACTTCAGATCCAAGGCACTCGTTCGTTACCATACCTTGCAGAAAATTCTAATTCTTATGTAATTTTGTTTTAAAAATTTCTAGAAGTGTGAAAACTTGCGCTCTCAAATTTTGCATCCAACAGTGCCATTCCCGTTCGTTTAGGCAAAATAAAACTATTTTTAAAAGGCTCTTCAAGTTTTAACTTCAGATCCAAGGCACTCGTTCGTTACCATACCATGCAGAAAATTCTAATTCTTATGTAATTTTGTTTTAAAAATTTCTAGAAGTGTGAAAACTTGCGCTCTCAAATTTTGCATCCAACAGTGCCATTCCCGTTCGTTTAGGCAAAAGAAAACTATTTTTAAAAGTCTCTTCAAGTTTTAACTTCAGATCCAAGGCACTCGTTCGTTACCATACCTTGCAGAAAATTCTAATTCTTATGTAATTTTGTTTTAAAAATTTCTAGAAGTGTGAAAACTTGCGCTCTCAAATTTTGCATCCAACAGTGCCATTCCCGTTTGTTTAGGCAAAAGAAAACTATTTTTAAAAGTCTCTTCAAGTTTTAACTTCAGATCCAAGGCACTCGTTCGTTACCATACCATGCAGAAAATTCTAATTCTTATGTAATTTTGTTTTAAAAATTTCTAGAAGTGTGAAAACTTGCGCTCTCAAATTTTGCATCCAACAGTGCCATTCCCGTTCGTTTAGGCAAAAGAAAACTATTTTTAAAAGGCTCTTCAAGTTTTAACTTCAGATCCAAGGCACTCGTTCGTTACCATACCTTGCAGAAAATTCTAATTCTTATGTAATTTTGTTTTAAAAACTTCTTGAAGTGTGAAAACTTGCGCTCTCAAATTTTGCATCCAACAGTGCCATTCCCGTTCGTTTAGGCAAAAGAAAACTATTTTTAAAAGGCTCTTCAAGTTTTAACTTCAGATCCAAGGCACTCGTTCGTTACCATACCTTGCAGAAAATTCTAATTCTTATGTAATTTTGTTTTAAAAATTTCTAGAAGTGTGAAAACTTGCGCTCTCAAATTTTGCATCCAACAGTGCCATTCCCGTTCGTTTAGGCAAAAGAAAACTATTTTTAAAAGTCTCTTTAAGTTTTAACTTCAGATCCAAGGCACTCGTTCGTTACCATACCTTGCAGAAAATTCTAATTCTTATGTAATTTTGTTTTAAAAATTTCTAGAAGTGTGAAAACTTGCGCTCTCAAATTTTGCATCCAACAGTGCCATTCCCGTTTGTTTAGGCAAAAGAAAACTATTTTTAAAAGTCTCTTCAAGTTTTAACTTCAGATCCAAGGCACTCGTTCGTTACCATACCATGCAGAAAATTCTAATTCTTATGTAATTTTGTTTTAAAAATTTCTAGAAGTGTGAAAACTTGCGCTCTCAAATTTTGCATCTAACAGTGCCATTCCCGTTCGTTTAGGCAAAAGAAAACTATTTTTAAAAGGCTCTTCAAGTTTTAACTTCAGATCCAAGGCACTCGTTCGTTACCATACCTTGCAGAAAATTCTAATTCTTATGTAATTTTGTTTTAAAAATTTCTAGAAGTGTGAAAACTTGCGCTCTCAAATTTTGCATCCAACAGTGCCATTCCCGTTCGTTTAGGCAAAATAAAACTATTTTTAAAAGGCTCTTCAAGTTTTAACTTCAGATCCAAGGCACTCGTTCGTTACCATACCTTGCAGAAAATTCTAATTCTTATGTAATTTTGTTTTAAAAATTTCTAGAATTGTGAAAACTTGCGCTCTCAAATTTTGCATCCAACAGTGCCATTCCCGTTCGTTTAGGCAAAAGAAAACTATTTTTAAAAGGCTCTTCAAGTTTTAACTACAGATCCAAGGCACTCGTTCGTTACCATACCATGCAGAAAATTCTAATTCTTATGTAATTTTGTTTTAAAAATTTCTAGAAGTGTGAAAACTTGCGCTCTCAAATTTTGCATCTAACAGTGCCATTCCCGTTCGTTTAGGCAAAAGAAAACTATTTTTAAAAGGCTCTTCAAGTTTTAACTTCAGATCCAAGGCACTCGTTCGTTACCATACCTTGCAGAAAATTCTAATTCTTATGTAATTTTGTTTTAAAAATTTCTAGAAGTGTGAAAACTTGCGCTCTCAAATTTTGCATCCAACAGTGCCATTCCCGTTCGTTTAGGCAAAATAAAACTATTTTTAAAAGGCTCTTCAAGTTTTAACTTCAGATCCAAGGCACTCGTTCGTTACCATACCTTGCAGAAAATTCTAATTCTTATGTAATTTTGTTTTAAAAATTTCTAGAAGTGTGAAAACTTGCGCTCTCAAATTTTGCATCCAACAGTGCCATTCCCGTTCGTTTAGGCAAAATAAAACTATTTTTAAAAGGCTCTTCAAGTTTTAACTTCAGATCCAAGGCACTCGTTCGTTACCATACCATGCAGAAAATTCTAATTCTTATGTAATTTTGTTTTAAAAATTTCTAGAAGTGTGAAAACTTGCGCTCTCAAATTTTGCATCTAACAGTGCCATTCCCGTTCGTTTAGGCAAAAGAAAACTATTTTTAAAAGGCTCTTCAAGTTTTAACTTCAGATCCAAGGCACTCGTTCGTTACCATACCTTGCAGAAAATTCTAATTCTTATGTAATTTTGTTTTAAAAATTTCTAGAAGTGTGAAAACTTGCGCTCTCAAATTTTGCATCCAACAGTGCCATTCCCGTTCGTTTAGGCAAAAGAAAACTATTTTTAAAAGGCTCTTCAAGTTTTAACTACAGATCCAAGGCACTCGTTCGTTACCATACCTTGCAGTAAATTCTAATTCTTACGTAAAAATTTCTAGAAGTGTGAAAACTTGCGCTATTAAATTTTGCATCCAACAGTGCCATACCCGTTCATTTAGGCAAAAGAAAATATTTTTAATTGGAGATTGAAGCTCTAACCATATTTATGAACGTGTATTGAGCTAAATGGAAGTTTAAATTATCCTGCCATAGTCATTTGGTATACCTAACGAAATATTATTATGCCTATGTTTTTATCGTATGTCAAAAGTCAGAGGTCGAACTAAATTTAACAAAATCTTACAAAAACAGAAGTTTATTTAACTATTCAATTTAAATAAATAAATAATAACAAATTGTACAAATTTATTCTTGATTAACATATCCATTGTATGCTAATTCTTGGGCTGTAAATTCTCTTCCATAACTTTGATGTTCCCAACCAGCTGCAGGTGGAGGATGGTGTTCGACGTGGTGTTCTACGTGGTGGTGTGGGTAGTGAACGATCTCGTACGTTGCCACCTGCAATCATTTTTACAATTACATGTCCTACCATTTGAAAACCTAATTTACCTTTGGTTTTGATAATTTAAAAATTACCAGAGCGCCAGTTAAAACTAACGAAAGTAAACCAAGTGTTAAGGCCTTCCATGTTTTAAGTGCAATTAAAGCCAGAGCTAAAGGTACAAGTACTGCAGTTTTAAATTTCAAGCCTAACAAAAATGGAACTATAATTTTCTTCACCGCCTTTGATCGTCCTAAAATTATAATTTTTCTACATTTATTACGGAAAATTTAAAACCCACCAGTTGTTGCCATAGGTACAGAAAGAACCTCTGGACGAAAGGACCGCGGAAGAAAATCTTTCAAAGGTCCATCTATACGTAAAACGTGAGGTACTTTTGCTACAACTTTATGTGTTTGTATGAAATCTTCGAAGACATCAAAAACATCTTGGACAACCCCTCGTTGCTAATAAAAAATTTAGAGGTTTTTAACAATAATTTTACCGTAAAAACTCACCTCGTTTGGTTCTGAATTATCCGTTTTGACAATTTCTAAGTCGTCTGTAATTTTTATCACTGGCTGTTCGACAACATTACTAATCCAAGCTAAAGCTTTTGGCTTAACACAACTAACTGAAAAATGTTGTACGCAGGAGTAATACATGTCTTGTACAACTTCGACCGCTGACGGTTGCGCTAAAGCTACCCCTAAAGTTAAAACAATCACTGTAAGAGGTCTTAAGAGCAACATTATGTTTACGTTTTGATTACTAAATAATAAATAATTAAATAAAGTGTTAACGATTTGCTATATATATGTGGTAACGGAAATAGAAACCAAATGAGCGTATAATGGGGCTGGACGTGATTAGAATATGACACGGTGGATGTTTGAAAAAAATTCTTTAAAACTTCTTTTGGTAGGTTTCGTTTAATTTTGGTTTAAGTCTACATTTAAATATGTATAACCCAATTAATATATTTTTTAATGATTTTTCTAAAAATATCTAGCTCTAACTCAAAAGGGTAATTTGATTTTTCGAAGTTATTTGTACTCCATCATAAAGAAGTATGAAAAGATTTCACGCTTCTCTTTCTTTAAGTAGAATTTTTAAATAGTAGAAGAGATTTGCAAAAGCAGATAATGGAGATGTGTGCCACTGTGCCTCTCGTGTCTAGAGATATCTTTAAACAATTTCGAAAACTGAGATGTCGGTTCGCCTGTCTGTGGTGGAGTAAAATAAGAGAATCTACCAACTCGCAATTTTTCTCTAAGTTTCAACTAAATCAATTGGCAGGGATGTTATATACTTACTTCATGGTTTTCAATCGCTGGTGGGTCTTAGCCAAACTTGACCATCTCCTGTCTTTAACAAAGCCATTGCAAATTATACTATTAATTATATTCTAATGTTTAGTTTGGGTGTGGGAAGGGTGGAACAAACTTGTTGATTGTTTCTGAAAGACAATATTGTCCTCTTTAACTCATATTAGAGGTCAAATTTGTGTAATTGTAGTCCTTAAGGAGTTATATTGACATTTGGAAGCGACGTAGAAAACGTATGAAAATAAGTCCACTGATGGTTACTCCTTTTGTTCTATATTTACTGGTTAACCAAAACAGTTGGAACAAACTTGTTGGATGTATCTGAAAGTGAACTTTATCCTCTTTAACTCATAATAGAAGTCCAATTTGTGTAATTGCAGTCCTTAAAGAGCTACATAGACGTTTGGGAGATACGTAGAAAGCGTATGAAAATAAAACAACTGATGGTTCTTTCTTTGTTCTACATGTACTGGTTAACCAAAACAGTTGGAACAAACTTGTTGGATGTATCTGAAAGTGAACTTTATCCTCTTTAACTCATAATAGAAGTCCAATTTGTGCAATTGTAGTCCTTAAGGAGGTACATTGACATTTGGGAGATACGTAGAAAGCGTATGAAAATAAAACAACTGATGGTTCTTTCTTTGTTCTACATGTAGTGGTTAACCAAAACAGTTGGAACAAACTTGTTGGATGTATCTGAAAGTGAACTTTATCCTCTTTAACTCATAATAGAAGTCAAATTTGTGCAATTGTAGTCCTTAAGGAGGTACATTGACATTTGGGAGATACGTAGAAAGCGTATGAAAATAAAACAACTGATGGTTCTTTCTTTGTTCTACATGTACTGCTTAACCAAAATAGTTGGAACAAACTTGTTGGCTGTATCTGAAAGTGAACTTTATCCTCTTTAACTCATAATAGAAGTCAAATTTGTGCAATTGTAGTCCTTAAGGAGGTACATTGACATTTGGGAGATACGTAGAAAGCGTATGAAAATAAAACAACTGATGGTTCTTTCTTTGTTCTACATGTACTGGTTAACCAAAACAGTTGGAACAAACTTGTTGGATGTATCTGAAAGTGAACTTTATCCTCTTTAACTCATAATAGAAGTCCAATTTGTGCAATTGTAGTCCTTAAGGAGGTACATTGACATTTGGGAGATACGTAGAAAGCGTATGAAAATAAAACAACTGATGGTTCTTTCTTTGTTCTACATGTACTGGTTAACCAAAACAGTTGGAACAAACTTGTTGGATGTATCTGAAAGTGAACTTTATCCTCTTTAACTCATAATAGAAGTCAAATTTGTGCAATTGTAGTCCTTAAGGAGGTACATTGACATTTGGGAGATACGTAGAAAGCGTATGAAAATAAAACAACTGATGGTTCTTTCTTTGTTCTACATGTACTGGTTAACCAAAACAGTTGGAACAAACTTGTTGGATGTATCTGAAAGTGAACTTTATCCTCTTTAACTCATAATAGAAGTCAAATTTGTGCAATTGTAGTCCTTAAGGAGGTACATTGACATTTGGGAGATACGTAGAAAGCGTATGAAAATAAAACAACTGATGGTTCTTTCTTTGTTCTACATGTACTGGTTAACCAAAACAGTTGGAACAAACTTGTTGGATGTATCTGAAAGTGAACTTTATCCTCTTTAACTCATAATAGAAGTCAAATTTGTGCAATTGTAGTCCTTAAGGAGGTACATTGACATTTGGGAGATACGTAGAAAGCGTATGAAAATAAAACAACTGATGGTTCTTTCTTTGTTCTACATGTACTGCTTAACCAAAATAGTTGGAACAAACTTGTTGGATGTATCTGAAAGTGAACTTTATCCTCTTTAACTCATAATAGAAGTCAAATTTATGCAATTGTAGTCCTTAAGGAGGTACATTGACATTTGGGAGATACGTAGAAAGCGTATGAAAATAAAACAACTGATGGTTCTTTCTTTGTTCTACATGTACTGGTTAACCAAAACAGTTGGAACAAACTTGTTGGATGTATCTGAAAGTGAACTTTATCCTCTTTAACTCATAATAGAAGTCAAATTTGTGCAATTGTAGTCCTTAAGGAGGTACATTGACATTTGGGAGATACGTAGAAAGCGTATGAAAATAAAACAACTGATGGTTCTTTCTTTGTTCTACATGTACTGGTTAACCAAAACAGTTGGAACAAACTTGTTGGATGTATCTGAAAGTGAACTTTATCCTCTTTAACTCATAATAGAAGTCAAATTTGTGCAATTGTAGTCCTTAAGGAGGTACATTGACATTTGGGAGATACGTAGAAAGCGTATGAAAATAAAACAACTGATGGTTCTTTCTTTGTTCTACATGTACTGCTTAACCAAAATAGTTGGAACAAACTTGTTGGATGTATCTGAAAGTGAACTTTATCCTCTTTAACTCATAATAGAAGTCAAATTTATGCAATTGTAGTCCTTAAAGAGCTACATAGATATTTGGGAGATACGTAGAAAGCGTATGAAAAGAAGACAACTCATGGCTCTTTCTTTGTTCTACCACTAATGGTTAACCTAGGCAGTTGGAACAAACTTGATAAATGTTTCTGACAGAAAATGTTATCCTATTTAACTTATAATAGAGGTCAAATTAGCGTAATTCCTGCCTAAAGTTGATATTTTCGTACCGAGACCTTTATGAGAGAACATTTCGCAATGCTGTGGTAGCTTCCTAATGTTCCTTGGTTATTGACTTTATAATTTTAAATTACGCGCCCACTCAAGCTTATTAAATTAGCTCGTGTCTTACGCTGTCAGGCTGGCACTATAACACACCTTAGAATAAATTGTGCGTGTATAAGATCTTATATGCCGACGCCTTACACTGTGTATGTGGCTTACCTTACGGTTTGGCCAGCACAAGCCAAACCGGAAGACAAGTCCTGTGTGTGGACGGGCCTTTAACATAGACATTTTTGTGCTATAAAGTTTTCTATTAATGATAACGATTTTTTGATTTGATTCTGTTTTGTTTTAATTGAAATAAGTCTGTAAAGTATTTTATTTATCTATATTTATTGCAAATGTACAAAATCAAACTAAGTCGCTAGGTATAAAGAAATTAAATCAATTATAAAAAAATTAATTAATTCTTAAAAATAATCGCCTTAAAATAAATCAAATCGGCATCTTACAAAAAAAAATAGTTTTGTACTCCTGGCACCCATCAGCAGTGCTCACACAAACAATAATAATTAAGTGACTTAAATTATTTAACAATAAATAATTAACCAATGACTAGAAAACATACCATTTACCATATAAAATAAATTGATACAACGCCCAGATTATTTCATACAAACAAAGCACATTACTAATTCGATTAGAATCTTAGAAACTAAACTAAATATGACATGTTAAATTCACTCGCGAATTACTAATTTGTACAATTTATAAAATTTCAACTTAAAATTTTAATTAGACCTCTCCGATGGAGGAGGTTCAAAAGATCAATATGAAAACTAAAGTCTGGAATTTATGAGAACAATAAGGCGGAGCCAATGCGCTATATAGAAAATGTATCTGGTAACATTACGGTCGCATCAATTTTAGAGCTATAGAGAGAGAGCTCTCGCTCCCTCCATCAGTACTACGCAAGATATTGGCTCCGCCCTATTGTTTTCATAAGTTGCGGACTCTACACGCGTTTTCGTTTGCTTAGACTTAAATCGTTAATTTTGTGGCCGGAATTGGAAGAGTATCCACGTAAGCTTTGACCATTCGTATCAAATTGGCCCATTAGTAATAGATGATTATTATAGTTCTGTATTAATCGAACAAGCAGGATATAATCGCAAGCATTCTCTCTTATCTTGTCCATCGCGAGCCGCTTGAACGTATCTGTAAAATCTTATAACGGCCGAATTGGTGGCTGATGGTTTTTGTAATTCGGACGAATCTCTGCAAAAGAATATACTTTAGTAAAATTTTAATTAATATTAGAATCAAGATTAATAGTGTAACGAATATTAAGGTCATCTAATTGAAGAATTTGTTGTAAACTGGTTTTAAAATTTCCACGACTTGAGGTAATTTGCTCTCGAAGAGTTTACGTAGGAAATTAATCCAATTGGAAATAATCCACTATTAGTGCTTAATGAATACACATTTAGAATTTTTTTCTCTACTCACTATGTACTACATTTTAATTTACATGTTGTATAGTTAATGCGTGTTCGTTAATTAGAAAAAAAAACTTTCACGAATGCACCCAGACGAGTAATTTCAAGGGATTTGCCGCCAACAAATTAGGATGAATGAGAAAGTGTGATGTACAGAGAACAATATGATTCTCGTTTAAAGGTTAAAAAAAATTAAAAAGATCAATCAAATGTTTACATTTTGGAAATTTTCAATTTCTAAAACCGTTATCGACGATCGTTACTGATTTGGTAAACATTTTAAGTTGGATATCAGTAGGTGACCGGGTAAAGTAAGAACTGTTCAATCGGTCATGGTCGTTCCGGATTTTAAAATAAAATAAAAAGTGACGTGATTATTATAATAATAATAATAAAACGTAACTTGTTAGTTGTTAGAACCTTTACAATTAGTTAGGTATTGTGCGTAACCTATTTTTGAGCATAATTTCTTCTAGTTCCATTCAATTTTAGATTTTAATGATAGGTTCACGTTCTAAATTATTGTAAACAAATTATTATTTGTTCCAAATTAGAATTTTACGAGATGAGAATAATAATATTGATTTAATATAAATTATTCGCTAAGATAGAGACGACTCGTTAATTAGATTAATATGTCGAAGGTAATTTTGGTTTACTCCACATTAATTAATGACACTAATTTTGAAAATTTCATCAGGAGTTAAACTAATTTTTTAATTTAATCCAAAAAAAATGAGATCATTTTCCATTTTAAAACGTTCCAAATGGAATTTTTTTTGCTAGTCTTGAATTATGTAAAAGTAAAATAAATTCAAATTTGTATTGATTTGGATAAAAATGCAAAAATATTTAAATTATTAGAAAAAGTTATATAAAACTGCTAAATTATGAGTTACCAAAAATCGAGATTTATTGTTGTGTTAATTATTAATCGAATGTAGGTACATGTTGCCCCAGAAGTGCTTTAACGTATCTGATTCTAATCAAATTAATTACATCCATCAAGGACGTGTTAAAAGATGTGTCTAATTTGAAACCTTTCGAATTATGTGTGCTTTTGTAAGCAGAACAATTATTACATAAGAAAGTTATTATTATTTAAATTCAACATCCTGTATATTATGTATATCGCTTCATTGAACATCTATCCCGTTATAATAATTTTATAACCAAGCCAAACCCAAGACGAGTTGTTTTGAAAAATCCTGGTAGTTTTGGTATCAATTTGCATTAACCCGGGATCGCTATCGCCGTTAGCAAAACGCTAACATTTTTAAATTTTTTAAAATATATTCGGTGTCTTTAAAGCGGGAAATTTAACCTTCTAGATATGCTATCTGCATGATATTGTCGTCTTAATGGAATGCCGGATGTGGAGGTGGGTGGGCGGTGAACGGCCTCCCATGCGTTTCTTTGCAGTAAGGTGACAATGTTAGCAAAAAGCTAACAACGATAGTGATCCCGTTATGGTTTTAGTCGAATGAACAATTCATTTTTTTATAATTGAAATCTTATGTGCTATTTTAATTTAATTAAATTAATTATTTTAGTGAAGTTTAAAATCAAATTTAAATAAGTGTTGACTGTGGGGTGTTTTTAACCCCTAATATTAGTTTACATAAGTGAACTGTATTTTTTTTCTTTTAACCCGGGATTCCCCTTTTAACTCCGGGGTTCCCTCAGTGGTATGTTTTTAATTAAAATTAAAATAAATATCCGTTTCAATGCTTTAATTGTTTAGATATTTTTTTGTATGTAAAATACTTACTAGTTAAGTATAAAAAAATTAATTTCGTCAGCAAAAATTGTAATAAAATACATGTTAGCATTTCGCTCGCAACGATAGTGATCACGTAAATAATTTAACGATAGCGATCCCGGGTTAAATATACATTTTTACGTCCTTTTGGTCAGAAACTGTGGGAAATGCAAGGGTGTCCCTAACACTGACTCAATCATGGATCAATTAATAGACTCGAAAAAATAGGGATTAAAAAAATAATTACGGCCTTGATTACAATCATTTTTAATTAAAATTCTTTGAAATACTAGTTGACGCCTCAGTAAGTTAGTAGAAGTAATATAATAATTTGTTTGTTCTACAGGGTGTTCCTAACATTGACTCTAACATGGGCAAATGATACTCAAAAATGCACGGTTTTAAAAAATCATTGCGGCCTTGATTACTATCATTTTTAGTTTAAAAATCTGTTAAATACTAGTGAGGCTTCATTTAGTTAATAGAAGCTATGATTCATTTATTCATTTATATGAATTAAGTTGTTCTACAGGGTGTCCCCAACACTGACTCAAACATGGATCAATTAATAGACTAGTAAAAATACTGTTTAAAAAAATCATTACGGCCTTGATTACAATCATTTTCAGTTAAAATTCTTTGAAATACTAGCTGAGGCCTCAGTCAGTTAGTAGAAGTACTATAATAATTTGTTTGTTCTACAGGGTGTTCCTAACATTGACTCTAACATTGGCAAATGATACTAAAAAATGCACGGTTTTAAAAAATCATTGCGGCCTTGATTACAATCATTTTTAGTTTAAAAATCTGTGAATTCCTAGTGAGGCTTCATTTAGTTAGTAGAAGCAATATATAAATTAATTTGTTCTACAGGGTGTTCCCAAGACTGACTGCAACATGGACAAATTAACAGACTCAAAAAAGTATGGTTTAAAAAAATAATTACGGCCTTGATTACAATAATTTTTACTTAAAATTCTTTGAAATACTAGCTGAGGCCTCAGTAAGTTAGTAGAAGTAATATAATAATTTGTTTGTTCTACAGGGTGTTCCTAACATTGACTCTAACATGGGCAAATGATACTCAAAAATGCACGGTTTTAAAAAATCATTGCGGCCTTGATTACAATCATTTTTAGTTTAAAAATCTGTGAAATACTTGTGGGGCCTCATTTAGTTATTAGAAGCAATATAATAATTAATTTGTTCTACAGGGTGTTCCTAACACTGACTCAAACATGGACAAATTAACAGACTTGAAAAAGTACGATATAAAAAAATCATTGCGGCCTTGATTACAATCATTTTTAGTTTAAAAATCTGTGAATTACTAGTGAGGCTTTATTTAGTTAGTAGAAGCAATATATAAATTAAATTGTTCTACAGGGTGTTCCCAAGACTGACTGCAACATGGACAAATTAACAGATTCAAAAAAGTATGGTTTAAAAAAATAATTACGGCCTTGATTACAATCATTTTTACTTAAAATTCTTTGAAATACTAGCTGAGGCCTCAGTAAGTTAGTAGAAGTAATATAATAATTTGTTTGTTCTACAGGGTGTTCCTAACATTGACTCTAACATGGGCAAATGATACTCAAAAATGCACGGTTTTAAAAAATCATTACGGCCTTGATTACAATCATTTTTAGTTAAAATTCTTTGAAATACTAGCTCAAGCCTCAGTCAGTTAGTAGAAGTACTATAATAATTTGTTTGTTGTACAGGGTGTTCCTAACATTGACTCTAACATGGGCAAATGATACTCAAAAATGCACGGTTTAAAAAAATCATTACGGCCTTGATTACAATCATTTTTAGTTAAAATTCTTTGAAATACTTGCTGAGGCCTCAGTCAGTTAGTAGAAGTAATATAATAATTTGTTTGTTCTACAGGGTGTTCCTAACATTGATTCTAACATGGGCAAATGATACTCAAAAATGCATGGTTTTAAAAAATCGTTGCGACCTTGATTACAATCATTTTTAGTTTAAAAATCCGTGAAATACTAGTGAGGCCTTATTTAGTTATTAGAAGCAATATAATAATTAATTTGTTCTACAGGGTGTTCCTAACACTGACTCAAACATTGACAAATGATAGACTCAAAAAGCAAGGTTTAAAAAAATTATTATGACCTTGATTACAATCATTTTGGTCGAAAATTCTGTCAAATATTAGTTGAGGCCTTATTCTATATAGCTATATAATATTAGTTTTGTTGTACAGGGTGTTCCCGATTGTAGGTTAAAGATTAGTGAATTTAAAGAGCCAATTGAGTATGCTTCAACAAAGATCACTGTGGCCTTGGTTAGAGTAATTTAACGCCTTTTCAATTTTTAGCATGTAAATTATCAAAGTTATTATACAGGGTGTGCAAAACACTTAAACATTAAAATTAATTGCGAATTAACAGACTCAGAAGAACATGATTTAAAAAAATTATAATGGCTTTAATTAAAGGTGGTTAGAAAATTTGTGAAACGCTAGCGAAGGTGTCAATAATAATAATACAATTTTAACCATAAAACAATAAAAATCACAGGGACCTTGGATACATTTTTTATCAGACACTTTACATGAAGTGTTGGCTAGGACCGGCTAGGCTTTTCGTCTATTTGATTCGATTTTTTAGTAAAACGTGAAAAAGGCCATCTTGGTTTTGATAATTTAATTTGAATGACATTTGTAACAACTCACCTGCTAAGTTGTGTCGATAGAAAATTACTATGTGGACTAAATTTACTTGGATTCTTGTACATGCTGCATATAATTCGTTCTTTACAGGCCTCTTCTTTAATTCCAATTAAACTCAAAATTCCATCAATTTTATCCAAAATGGGGCTATAAAATGCGTCGTAACTAGTGACCTCTGGATTTTTTATAAGTTGACTAAACGTTTCTTTTCTACTATACATCTGTTGTGGAGCCAAACTTGGATTTTGTGAAATTTCGTTCGTGTGCAATGTGTGCATTGCTCCAATATTTTTGATCTGTAACGGTGTTGTTATTGAAATAGGCGTCGTAACTGCTCCACCTTGATATATTGGTTCAATTTGTCTCTTATGATGCATTCCCAATGCCTGCATTTTTAGCTTTTCTTGCATCTTTAAACTTTGTTTAATTTGCTCTTGAAGCAACTTATTTTCCGCTAATACTCTCTGATGTTCTTGTTGCAAACGAACTTTCAGCTAAAATTAAATAAATTTAGAACACGATTTTTTAAATTGTTAACCACAAATATTTTAAATTAAACGAACAAGTCAATTTATGTAATAGGATTTTATTTAGAAAGTTGTGTCCGATTAATTAAATTGTCAAACGTATCTTCAATTTTTGACCAACTTTTAAAAATCAAGCTATTTAAAGTGAGCTTTGGAAACTTACAACTGCCTCCTTCTCGGCAATAAGAGCAAGATTTTCGATTTCTGCTGGAGTCAACGGTCTATTCAATTGATGGCTCTTCAATCGGCTTTTATCCTGACCTTGACCCAATTTACCCCAAGAGTGCACTTGATTTTCATCAGCAACTATACTCGTAGCCGTAGGGTCTGTTTTCCTGTGATGGGTGATTAGTCTAAAAATAAATAAAAGAAAACAATTAGTCAGTCTCGTAAATTAATAATTCAAATTTTTTTGCCAACTGTTACTCGAATGTGGAACAACTTTTACTTCTTAAAATTTCGTTCATTATTTCGTGACATTCACCTTGATTCATCTTAAGCTATGTAAACGGAAGCTGTTATTTGAATGTGAAACGCTATTTTGTTACGAGGAGTAAAAAGTTAAGTGTTAGCTTTTGAAGAGATGTCTCAATTTCAAATTTATGATTAATGGATTCGCTGGGGATTCGCAAATTAAAGCGTTAACATTACATAACTGTAAATGTATTTGTAATGTGTAACAGATTAAGTATAAAAATGATAAGAAAACGTGTCAAAGAAGTCAATTATTTACGTGACAATTTAAAAGAAGTAGTTTGATGATGATTATCACGCCGCACTTGACTTTTTACAACAATGTTTACTTCTCTAACACGTTGTTTTATAGTGGTTTTTGTTGTATAATTAAAGAACTTAAATTATCAACTTAATTTTAGTTTGAATAAGTTGGCACATAAACGCCAACTTTTAGAGCTGTAGGCTGTAGGGGTTAGCGACCAGCGAATATTTTATAGTAAAAATTATTGGGTTTCCCTACCCGCTCCTTATCCATTTTAGCAAGTCTGGATTAGGTAGTCTGGAGTATAGGTTACTTTGGAGCTTGAACTGCCTTGTAAGATTTTTAAAAATACATAAAACATGCAAAATACATCTAACAGCCCGAGCCAGCTTTACATCTAATACAAGTTCCAAATAAATTTAATTAGTAATTCATACACTTTTTTAAGCACCATAAGTTTGATTAAATATAAAACTAAAGTAATAATTATTTCAAAAACAGTTAAGGTTAGATAAATTGTGTCAAAACTCCATTTTAATCTAAAAATTAAAACCAACATCTGAAATTTATGAAATGGACAGAAGTCTGTAGTTCTATTTAATGCTGAACTAAGGTTAGCTTGAACCCCATAAAATTCAATAGCGAGTATCTTTATTCAATAAAGAATATAATTTTTCAAAAATTTACAGGGCGTTATAGTAGAAAATTTTAAGAAAAATGTATTTTGGGTACGATGAATAAGTAGTTCTATTTAAAGCTGAACTAAAGTGAGAATATCTTCAGAACTGCTAGCTTCAATCCTCCAAAATTTAATAGCGACTATCTTTATTCTATAAGAAATATGAATTTTCAAAAATATACAGGGCGTTATAATAGAAAATTTTATGAAAAATGTATTTTGGGTACGATGACTAAGTTGTTCTATTAAATGCTGAATTAAGTGACAATATCTTCAGAACTGTTAGCTTGAACCCCCTAAAATTCAATAGCGACTATTTTTATTCAATAAGAAACATAAATTTTTAAAAATATACACAGAGTTATGGTAGAAAAATTTAAGAAAAAATGTATTTTGGGTACGATGAATAAGTAGTTCTATTTAATGCTGAATTAAGTGACAATATCCTCAAAACTGTTAGCTTGAACCCCCCAAAATTCAATAGCGATTATTTTTATTCAATAAGAAACATAAATTTTTAAAAATATACACAGAGTTACGGTAGAAAAATTTAAGAAAAAATGTATTTTGGGTACGATGACTAAGTTGATCTATTTAATGCTGAATTAAGTGACAATATCTTCAGAACTGTTAGCTTGAACCCCCTAAAATTCAATAGCGACTATCTTTATTCAATAAGAAACATAAATTTTTAAAAATATACACAGAGTTATGGTAGAAAAATTTAAGAAAAAATGTATTTTGGGTACGATGACTAAGTTGATCTATTTAATGCTGAATTAAGTGACAATATCTTCAGAACTGTTAGCTTGAACCCCCCAAAATTCAATAGCGACTATTTTTATTCAATAAGAAAGCTAAATTTTTAAAAATATACACAGAGTTATGGTAGAAAAATTTAAGAAAAAATGTATTTTGGGTACGATGAATAAGTAATTCTATTTAATGCTGAATTAAGTGACAGTATCCTCAAAACTGTTAGCTTGAACCCCCCAAAATTCAATAGCGACTATTTTTATTCAATAAGAAAGCTAAATTTTTAAAAATATACAAGGAGTTATGGTAGAAAAATTTAAGAAAAAATGTATTTTGGGTACGATGACTAAGTTGATCTATTTAATGCTGAATTAAGTGACAATATCTTCAGAACTGTTAGCTTGAACCCCCCAAAATTCAATAGCGACTATTTTTATTCAATAAGAAACATAAATTTTTAAAAATATACACAGAGTTATGGTAGAAAAATTTAATAAAAAATGTATTTTGGGTTCGATGAATAAGTAGTTCTATTTAATGCTGAATTAAGTGACAATATCCTCAAAACTGTTAGCTTGAACCCCCCAAAATTCAATAGCGACTATTTTTATTCAATAAGAAACATAAATTTTTAAAAATATACACAGAGTTATGGTAGAAAAATTTAAGAAAAATTGTATTTTGGGTACGATGAATACGTACATACTAAGTAGTTCTATTTAATGCTGAACTAAAGTGACAATATCTTCAGAACTGCTAGCTTGAGCCCCCCCCCCAAAATTCAATAGCGACTATTTTTATTAAATAAGAAAGATAACTTTTCAAAAATATACAGTGCGTTATAGTAGAACAATTTAAGAAAAAATAATTTTGGGTAGGCTGAATAGGTAGGTCTATTTAATGATGAACTAAAGTGACAATATCTTCAAAACAGTTACCTTGAGCCCCATAAAATTCAATAGTTAGTTCAAAACCGTAATGGATAAGCAACTTATCGTAGGATAACCACAACATTATTTTCACCCACCTGACTAAGCATGGAATTTTAAGTTATTTAAAATGATATCTAGTTATCAATTAATGAAAAATTACTTCAACAATAATTATAATCATTATTTTAGAAAATTATATACACAAACGCAGTTAAAGAACATACATGAAAGTTTTGTCACACGTCACGTTATATAGTTTTATTTCCGCTTTAACAAGTTCGCCAAAACACTTAATTAAAAAGAAAATTCTCTTTGTTTTTTTCCATTGTAGAAGCCCAAATCCCCCAAAATAATTAGATTTGCTTGACAAATTAATACCTTAAACTTCCAAATAATTAAATAAATTGAGATTATTTGTAAATAGAGCAAGTTTAAATATTTTGTTTATAAGGTTTCATCTTATAATAATTATTAATTTTAAATGTAACTGTCTTGTGTTTAATGTTACATCACTTTAAAAAAATATAATTGAGAAGGTTATTAGATGGAACGATTTAAAATTTATTTTGTTTTATAGATTTGTTCTCGACCCTAAAAAATACGGCTCTTCGAAGCAATTCGAATTGCTTACGACTGCACTTTGCGTGGCAGAGCTGTGCTTATCTTCAAAACGGTTCGGCCAGCGTTCGGTGCTGTGTGCAACATGACGTAATTTTATTGCACTCAAGAATCAAAATTATGTAACAAATTGAAGGTGAATCGAAAATAATTTCAGTTTCAAATACGTCGATTCTTTAGTTTGTATGTTAATTACCTTAAAATTGTTGTGGTAACACCGCAGACGTTAAAAATATTTTACAAAACTTTATTGCTTATACGTGCTTTATAGGTAGAGCTGTAGTATAGTCACTTTAACATTTTTTATTTTCGGATAACCAGAGGGTTTAATTAAGCTCCCCTGGAAATTGTTCCTTAAGTAAATGTCCTGGGCCAACAAAACTTTCTTCGTAAGCGTGGTTAGCCTGCATCGACGACTTAAAATGCTCTCTGGAGCACGATAGCTAGTAAAAGTACTGGAATCCATTAAAGAGCTAGCACGGTTAATCGGTAGTTATGAACTTATTACATCAAATGCAATTTCTTCAGATTTGTCCACACCTTCATAAGGTAACAGTAAATTAGCGAGGCGTAAAAATGCCTTAAAATAAAAATTGTCTTTCCATGGCTTCTGTGGGTAGAAAATGTCTCAGCTTCTTATAAAATTCTTGTCCCTTATTAAGAAGAACGCACAGGTGTGATGTATTTTTGGGATAATCAGCACAGCACTGCTGCAGACGAATCACGATTTGAATGTGTTTAAATTATTTTTAAGACAAAATTTATCTTTTTACTTATGGTGATGGTGGACCAGTAGGTTAAGTAATTTATGTAAAATCGAGCAGACAGGTCAAACCGATAAATATGGCACTCAATTTAGTGTTCTTCTTCTATTATCATCATCGATACTTTCTAGGCTTCCTAATTTCTTAATCACTACTTATAAATAAAATCATAAAACGTTATTTAAAGAACGCTATAACCTTTCTTAATAATTGTAAATTAAAGTCGATGCTTAAATACAGTCAAAACCGGTTATAATGACTTTGAAGGGACCGCAAAATTCGAAGTATGCCAAAAGCAAAAAAAGGACTTCTACATGTCGTTATATCCGAAATGTCGTACAAAGCGGTGTCACTATAACCGGTTTTGACTGTATGTCAATTAGAAGTTAAATACTCACTCGTTTGCAATTTCCGGTCCATCGGAATAAAACTCGAGTCCAATTTCGGGCACCGTAGCGTGATCAAAATGGTGTTGATGAGGTGGTCCCTCGTGAAACGTAGGTGGATATTTTCCCTCGTGAAACGTAGGAGGATATTTTCCTTCGTAAATTACAGGATGTTTGGTCTCGTGATAATGTGCATGAGGTCCGACGTGATGTAAGTGCGCCACTTGATGGTGGTGGTGGTGAAGTTTCGTAAGACTGGGTGGTTCGACGTAAGGGCACAATTTAAATATGTGCGTTAAAAATGGAAACAAAAATAGGACTAATTTTAAAACTAATTTTTTGGCCGCCGCAACGCCCATAAATAAAGGAAGTAGAAACATGAATTTTATGGCTAAAAGTGACAATACCAGCATCACCACCAAGAGTGCATTCATTAGCTTCTCGCCTATGAATCTTTCTGCAAAAAAATGGAAATTAGCTCAATTTTGGATTTCTTTCCGACAACTTACTTATTTTTTTGAAAAATATCCTGGGTTGTGATGCATCTTTTGCTCCTCGTGGTAAAAGTTGAAATTGAGTTAAAAGGCCTCCTTCGTCTAATTGTCTCGGGGATACTTGTAATTTGGTCCCTTGAAAAATTATTTCGGGCATTTGTAATTGTATATCGTGCGTCATGAAAAATTTAAGAGCTTTATTTTGTAAAGCTGCGGTAACTTGATCCAAAGGCCCACTTCTCGCGTTAAAACTAAAGTTGTCATTTTTGGTTTCTAATCCGTAACTTACGTTATTTTTGATAATATTTACATACTCATTAAATTTGTAATTGTTCGTGTGGTCAAATAGGTTATTTAAATAATTGTACACGGTATTTGTAACACACGTAGTTGTCGGTTTCTTACAATTATGCATTAGGGAAAGCCATAGCGATTTTCCATTAGTCACATTTGCGTACGATTCCGGAACATCGACTAGAGTCTTATTAAAAAACGAGAACACAGAATTTACACACAAGAAACTAATTAAGAGAATTCCTCCGAGTTGATAAATTTTCCAATTTTTCATTTTTGAGTTTTTGTTTATCTAACAACACCAAAACACTTAAAATTAAATTCCCGCATTCTATCGAAGAAAAAACAAAAAATTGGACCGCGTTAATCAGGGCATGCTCCGACGTTCTTCTGCCGGCCAACACCACGTGAATACAAGAACTAAACCGACGACTCAACTTATCATAAAGACGACATACTTTCTTCAAGAGCTTATACAAACTCCCCACCTGTAATTAAAAATTATTCAATTGATACCTCGCCAATTAGTCTTCTAATTGTCTAATTGTCAACGTAAGTTAATAATTTTGGATTTTTTTGTGGGCCACCAAAGTCATTTGAAGATGATGAATTTGTGTTGAAATTAATTTTAATTTAAGTAACGGTTTACTTCACTTTCAACCATTTGAATTTACTTTTCTCAGCTACTTAACATGCAATTTTTATTATTATACCGACGAGAGCCCAATTAGGTGATTAGAATTACTTTCTTTCAAATATTAAAATAAATTTGCTCATTTTTTTAAAACGAAATACTTCTTGGAGAACAAATTACTTTTATGTAAAAGTCTTTTCAAATATATTAAAGACGGTTCTGTACGAATAGAACTGCATCCGATTTTACTACTTTTGTAGTAAGTGATTTGATTATTAATTAATTAATTTGTCGCCGTTGTGGGGACTGTTTGAATTTTAAGAGTGTGAAAGAAACTTTAGAAGAGAAGCAATACGAGCCTGTATGTCTGTCTGTACGTACGAGTCGTAACTCATAAGTCCTGTTAAAATCATAACAGAGTTTTTAATGTATGTGGGACATCTTTAACCTAATTAAGTTGGCAAAAATTAACGGAAAATTAATTTTTGTTGCAAATATTCACTAACTTTTGAGTTCATTGTTATTCATTTTATTTTAATTCGAATTAATTAATTTAAAAAAGTGGAATTATTAGAGTAAGCAAACTTTGAATTTTCAAAATAAACAAACTGACGGTTTGCAAAAAAAATGTCTGGTCGCAAATCTTGGGTTCTAAACATTAAAATGTGCAGATCAAAACTTGATAATTGTTAAGACTTTAAAAATTAATTAAATTAACATAATAATTAAACAATTTTTTATCATTTACTTAATTCGCACACACAAAAAGTACTACAATTGACGAATTAATTATTAAGTATTAAAATTTGCACTTAAGTACCATTAAACAATTTAGCGTTAACCTCATTATGCCGCTATTCTAATATTACGTTACCATTAATTAATAATTAATTATAATGTTTTTTTTAAATTTTATTATTATTGCTCCAAGAACTTTAAACGTTGGTAATGATATAGTATTTTATAACAAATTTCTTCGACCATCAAGTGACACATAAAGTATAAATGATGGTTTCAATAATTGACTTTGAGTTTTATTTGTGTAATTAATAGAATTTATTAGAAAATTAAAAAAAAATTAATTACGGTTAATTTATTGCGTAAAAATGAAAAGATCTTCGAGGTGGATGAAAGGAAACAGGCTAAGACAGGGGTCAACAGAGCGAGCGCTGAAGTCAATAATCACCACTCATCAGAGCAGAGGTGAACTGAGCTTTCGGAACCCCTGGTAAATGTTCACTGGATTGCCAAGGTTTTTTCCCATTGGAAATAAACTTATGGTTTTTGTAGCCAGGGCTGGATTGGGAAAAAAATTAGTACCGGGAAAACTGGGAGTCCATAGGTCCATAGTCCATAGTCCATATTAGTAAAAATAACATCTACAAACAGGGATTACCCCTAATTACATGTAAGGTAAAACAGGGAGAGATGACGCGCTGGGGGGGATGACGCATCATTCAAATCTCCCGCCCGGAGCCTTCAAAACATAGCTAGATATGAGATTTAACTAACAGTGGTACGAAGCACATCGTGCACGACAAGCTTGAGTTAAAAAATTGTGTATTTAATTAAATATTGTGAATTTTATAGTTGATAAGTACCTCGAAGTTTCAAAGCATGTTCGGTTTTTTAAATTTTTTTGTAAAAACACTTATAAATTTTAATAAATTTGCCACTGTTTGTTACTACTTGTTAGGTTAGAATAGCATTGACATAAATTCGTTCATATCCGCATAATACTGAATGAAATAAACGGATGCGTCATCTATCCCGTAGATTTGGGATAGTCGACGCATGGAAATCTTATGTGTGAAGAAGAGACTGATTCAATGGAAGGGGAAGATTTCGATGAAAATGAATGCGTCGAGTGTCTTGAAAAATACGAGGAAACTGCGTCAAAATCTGATTGGATTCAGTGCACTCGTTGTTCCAGATGGCTTCACGAAACATGCTCAATTTTCCAAAATGAGTGCGGGCCATGTGGAAAATTTGTGCGAAAATGAGTACAACCACCATAAGTAAATTTTGTGACACCGCAGATTTTACTTTTGTATGATTTGCCTGGATTTGCCATAAGCCATCTGTCCCATACCTGTTGCGTCATCTCACCCATAGTGTTTGATACTTGGTTCATAAGTTAGTTTTTTTTCTATGTTTATTTTTTTGTATAATCTTTTAATTTTTTGTTCTAAATAAAATATATATATTAAGTGATAGGTTTAACTATCCATTGGCCTAGTTTTAATTCACATATAACTTTTAGACGAAGAATTACGATTTTTTTTCAAAAGGTGCGTCATCTCTCCCTGTTTTACCTTAGACAAAAAAATTTTTTTACATTATTTCTCTGTGGTACCACACAGTGACTTCAGTAGTTACTTCAGAACACACGGCCTTTATTATTTATTTTATGAAAAGAAAGTTCTGCACAGTGCGAGGAAACATTTTTCAGACATGGCCAGATCAGCCTTAGAACCGACATATAAATTATTCAATGTAATTGACGATTGACATTTATCTGAATTTCTGCAATATATTTTTTCATTGTCACATCACGGGCCACCGGGAAATTCCCGGTAGTCTGCCGGGCCAGTCCAGCCCTGTTTGTAGCCTACAATGCAGCAATAAAGCCACTAACCCCAACCCTCTGTAACCACTGTTCACCATCAATCCGAATTGCAAGTCTCTTGCAGTTTGCAGTGCTCCTCGAGCTATAGAGAGACAATAAAAGAGATCAATAATTAAAAAGAGAAAGAAATTGAATTTTTAAATTTGCTGTGATACGTATAGTACAGTCAAATAACATGACATTTTGCTCTATAGAGGAAATAATTAGGGAAAAGCTGAATTTTTGAGGAACGAATTCTTAGGTCATCCTATACCTATACCTAGAAACCACTGAGTTGCTCTCGCTCCACCTCTTGCGTTGTCTACAATTTGGAATTAAAGATGGCTGATTTGACTAAATATGATTACGCTGTATCTCCGCACGTAACTATCCGATTTAAATAATCTTTTTTTAGTTCGACAGGTAATTAGACGTGCAAATTTCGTTATCTAGGGGCCCTATTATCGAAATCGTTTTTTTTGAGGTGGCTTAGCTGCATTTGTTGGTTTTTTTGAGAGTGGCTTAGCTGCATCTGTTCGCTGGACAGAGATTAGTAGACCTCCATTCACAAAGTAAAATTTCTTCCTGACACTTCACGATATTTTAATTCGTATTTAATTGAAGTTGAAAAATTTCCAAAACAATTTAGGCCAAATACAGCCATTTTATTGGTTTACTAAAACACTTGATGTAAATACAATAAACAACTTTGTACTAAATTTTTATATCAGTTTGGAATAAGTTAAAAGAGATGTCGTTTTAAATAAACCAAAAGGTGTCAATTAAACCATATCGTTATCGTAATAGAATTGCGACCATTTAAATTGTCTTTTTTTTCTTCCTATGTAATTATTGTTATGTGTGACATAAACAGACCGTTTCAATCTAATACAAAGTATGTAAGGGCCATTAAATTTAAAACAAAACGACATCTAAAGTGACAAATTATTATGTTGTTTTAAGTAATTTTAAAAGTCTTTAAATAATTTGTTAGATTTTTATCTAAATTTAATTTACAATTCATAATGATATAAAAAGAAAGTTCGTTAAAATTTTATGAGACAATCAATTAAATTAATTATTTCAAATAACAGTTAACTTTAATAAAAATCGAATAAATTAAAATTCAAAGACTTGCTTATTTTTTAAAATTAAGATTTTTCGACCTTTTGTCTACTTGACGATAAAGTTTTAAGAGTGTGGGGTGTATGGACTACCATTGGGGGTAGCAGAAGTCACACAAAAATTCTGAAAAACAGGTCTAAAAATCGCCCTCTTTTGAAACTTGATGCTCAACGTATTCCAAACAGGCACTATTATATCGTAATGGACCCTATAGAAGATAGGAGTTACAGGAACTGAGTTGCCCCTACTAAGAGGGTATTAATTTATTAAGGCTGGTAAATTGAATAATCGAAAATCGATTAATCGATTCTTCCAAAACCGATTAATAGATTAATTGAAAAATCGGTTAATTGAAGAATCGATTAAAGGGTAATCAATGGTGAAGGAGGGGGGGGGGACTGTATGAAAGTGTTAGAAAAAAATAAAATGATGAATCGAAGAATCAATTTTTAAAATTTCAATAATCGCGATTTTGGATTAATCGAATAATCGAACACTTTTGCCAGTCTTAGTATTAAAAACCTATAAGCTGTAAGTAATTCTTAATTAACATCGAAATCTTTTAACAAATTCGATTTTCAAAGCCAGCTTCCCTAAGATAGGTGTATGAGGAATGGTTTAATCAATTTTTCTCACGTTTCTGATGTAAATTAGACGTATTAGAAGAAATTAATGTACTATTTATAGCCCATTATAAGCATCCATTACACCTTCATTACATTTTTTGATGGTTTAAAAAGGATTTAACCTACTTAATTTGTGATGAATCATTATTTACTTACATGACATGTAAGTACCACATTGTGGTACCTACGTTAAAAGGAATTCGAATTTGTAAAGTAAACAGGTTAGCTATACATACTAATTTATATTCAAAATAATTTCAACCATAACTTAATTCTTAATTTTGTTTTACTTGGTTTTACTTGGCTACTAAATCGATTCCATGCAATAATATAATAATAATTTTTTTTTTCAATATTTTCAATATTTTAAAAAAGGAACAATATGAAGGTTGTAGTGACTCTTGATTAAGAGCTGTATGCCACTATGCTAATTTCAGTACTGAATTCAGGACTAAAAAACATTGGTTGTAAAAGAAATATGAAATTTGACGTTTGTAGACATTATTTACATCCAATAATTTAGAACATGTTTTAATTTATTGTCATCTTCCAAATTATTTTTATTAAAAAACGTCAAAAATGCCAAATTTCGATAATTTCAACTAAAAATTTTCATCCAATTTTTTTTAGTCTTGAATTCAGTACTGAAATTAGCATAGTGGCATACAGCTCTAACATTAATTTATTTAGGGGAAAGACGCAATGAAAAGGACACTTTTTTTCAAATAGCTCTATTTTCTGAACAAAACATAAGTTCTAATAAATACTTGGTAACGTAACAAAACAATTATTCATAATAACATACCAAGCAGAAAAACTAAGTTTTTCATCAAAACTGAAAAGTTGTAAGCTTTTAAAGTAAAATCGGGAAATGTCCGTTTCATGGCACCCTGCGCATTGAAACGGACACATGGGGTTATGAAACGGACATTCTTTAGTTTTGCAACATTCGCACAAAAAAGTTGAAGAAACTTAATATCATTGATTTGTAGATTCATTTACAAACTTGTTCTAAAAGAAAAATTTTTAAAAATAAGCTATAATAATTAATAATAACAAAATAAACAATCTAAAATATTTAAAAAATTTTTTTTGCAAAAAAGCTTAAATTTCCTTTGGGGCCTTAATTTACGTGTGCAGAACACATCTGAAAGCAATAGAAATATTTTTTGTTTTTGAAACATCTATTTCTAATGTATTAAAAATTTCTATCTTTTACACGCTTTAAAACTAACGTCCGTTTCATAACACCGAGACATTTTTTAAGAATATTTGTTCAAAACTAAAATGCAAAAACCAAATTTGTTTTTAATAGTTGTCCATATAAATAGATACCTTGATATACGTTTTGCCATAAAAGTAAGTAAAATAAGTAAATACATCCCTATCTTGAAGCTTCCAAAACTTGCAAAAATATTTACTTTGTATATGAATAAAAAACAAAACACTCTACTTCCGGTGTATTAAACGAGAGGACTATGTCCACGTCATAGTTTGTTTATAAGTATATTAAGTTACATATAATAAAATTTCAAACTTAAATGCCTTTTGGTTTTCAAGATACTGATACTGTCCGTTTTATAACGCGGCCTTTTCATAGCGCTTTCCCCCTACTTATTAACAAACTAAGAAATTTCGGAACAAACTTTAACACGTAATGTATTATAATGATTGTTCAGATTCACACCATGGAATTCAACATTTTTTGGCCTTCTTTGACTGTTTTCTGCAACACTGATCCTGTTATTGTTTTAAATATTGGGCATAATTTGAAAGCAAAATGGTACTTGTGATATATCGTTGTAAAGAGAAATTGATTTAGAACACGATTCTGTAAAAATATACAAACCAAAGTTGCATATTTTTTCGGAAAACAAGTAGGCCATGGAAAAAACTTGCTTGCGCTATTTTGTAGATGAAGTGTTGTTTGAAAAGTTTCTAACTTCACTTTTTTGTGTATCTTCAATATTTCAGCAGATATTAGCTGGACGGTAAAAAACCAACCATCCTGTATATTATTGTTAGTAGACGAATTATCTTGCACGGTAGGTTCTTTCATTATTTTTCCGGAGATAAGATCGTAACCTGGCGATTTTTTGGCATTTAGATTTTTTACTATCTCGCGTTGAACTTCTGAGATCTTGAATTTGTTTATTGGAATTTCCATCTGAAAAGGCGCTTCTAAAAAATCAGATATGTTTTTATTTTCTTCGTTTTCTGGAGGAAACGGTGTGAATACTTTTTGTAGTTGTTGGGCAAAAATTTTTGATTTTGTTTTATCGTTTCGAGCCCAGCTACCGTCGTTTTGACGAATTGGTGCAATAAATTACTGAGGTCTTCTTAACTTTTTTGTGGCCTTCCAGAGAGAGTAATTCGTGGCCTCGGTTGGCGTTAGTTGATCGAGATATTGTTCTATGGATACATTTTTTTCTTTGTTTATTATTTCTTTTAGATCTTTTATTGCTTTGTTCAATTTGCATTTGTCACGAGGAGTTCTAGTTGTTTGCCATTTTTTCCTTAGTTTTCTTTTCTCTAATATTTTATCTTTGACATTACTTGAGTTTTCTTGCGAACCAGGATGTTTGCAAGTTGGTGTTGACTCCCAGGCGGCTCGTTGTATATTTTGGTTAATTCGTCGATTGCTGTTTTCAGATTTTCTTCGGTTTTAAGTGAAATATTGCAGTTTCCTCGTTCGTTTAGGAGCGTTTTGAATAAATTCCAATTTGTTTTTTTATTATGAAGAGTTGGCGGGTTTTGCCGAGATTTTACTTGTGTTTGTAGGGTGATTAATATTGGTGAGTGATCAGAAGACAGATCGAAGCAGGATTCAGACGATACGTTCCCTGTTATGCCCTTAGTCACACAAAAATCAATTACATGTGGTAATTTTCTTCACTTTGCCAGTAGGTCGGCTCGCCAGTTGAAATTGGTTGCAGGTTATTTTGGAGCATAGCTTATAGCTGCCGGCCTTTCGGGTTTAGTGTATGAGACCTCGAGCCCCACCATGGGTGTTTCGCGTTATAATCTCCTGCAGCTAGGTACCTAGTGCCCAGCGTTTGGAAAAATTGTGAAAATTGATCTTGCTTAATGGTGTGCTTTGGTGGTCAATTTACTGCTGCAAATGTAATCGGTCCTATCGAGTCTTGGGCTGTGATACATGTTGATTGTATGTAATCTTGGTTGAAATCATTGTTTTCGTAATGTTTAATCGAGTTTTTTGTTATGATTGCACTTCCACCATGAGCGGTTCCGTCGGGATGTTGTGTGTCGTATACGATGTATCGTGGTATCCTTATATGATTCTTTCGAGTGAAATGTGTTTCCGATATAAGCATTATATCTATGTTGTAGATTTAAGTTCTTGAACTCTTTGTGCTAGTCTATTGGCAATCCAGACGGCAATTTTTATTGTAGTGGACATAGTTTTGTGTAAACAAGAGTATTATGCCATTTTGGCAATCATGGCTGTTAGGAGATTGAGCATTGTGTTCATTCTTCCCATTATTTGTTGCATCATTTCTTCGAGTTTGTTGGTGGGGTGTTCTACAACTCCTGATTGTATATATTTATTTATTTGTAGGTACTTCAACACTAATGTTATTAGCAACTCCTGATTGTGTTTGTTGCGTGGTAGCATTAATGTTGGCATCGCCTTTAACTGTTTGTGCGTAAGATTGGCTTGAATGTGGTGGTCTAATTGGGAGCGTGTTTGGTAAATTTTTATCGTGATCGTTGTTTACAATTTTCTTTTCTCTAAGTGCACGAAATAACTTTTGTTGTAGCTGTTTGCGTATGGCACAGCCCTTGTAGCCAGCAACCCTGCTGGAGGTAATCACCCGATTACCTCCGCAATTATAGCACTCGTGCGTTTGAGGCGACTCAAACTTCCTCTTACCAAATATTTTTAAAATTTTTTTTTAATTATTGTTAATTATAATAACTATCCCGTTTTGGCTAACTCTCCCCTATCTACCTATTTTTTTTCTATATTTTTTCTATAATCGACTCTGGTTCCATCGACTTAGTACTTCTTGTTTTAATTTTATTAAATACTTAATAACAGCCTCTATAGAATTAGATGATCTAGTTCTTAAGATTTTGAAAACACAAAATTGGGCGACCATAATCCAGTCCAATAAGTTGCTTAATTTTAGTTCATCCCTGTTTTTAGGTAAAGTAACTTACAAGTTTAATTTGGGATTATTTTGTATAATTGGGAATTTTTTTTTTTCATAAAATGATCAGAAAACTTTAATTTTTGACTAAATGGATGCTTTGGGGTCCTAATAAATTTTCAAATATTTGCCGCTGTGTTTAAACTTAAATTTAACAATTCAAATAAAAATTTAGATTAAAATATTATCAAAATAACTAAAACATTTCAGGTGTTCTTTTATCTCGCGATTTGAACAAATGCAAGTTCGAACTTGAATGGTAGTGATGGGTTTTAGTATCAAAATGTATTTAAAGCTGTTCGTTTCTCATCAATAAATTTTAGATTAATAGGTGCTTTGTTAACTAATTAAATTGTGTTTTGTAAGAAAATAGTGCCAAATGAACCCTTAAAATTTACCCTTGCAGTAAGCTCCGCTTCGAGGTAAGATTTTGTTAATATTTAGTGATTTTTAAAATTTTACTTTGAGTTGATTTGGAAAGTTTGCAAAATTATTTTTATTTTATTTTGATAGACGAAAATGGTCAAATTGAAGCTATTAGTTATAAATTTACAAACATAATTTTTTCAATTTTTGGGCAACGGAATTTATTTACAGCTCCATTCCTCTAATTAAATACCTACTTACATTTAGGGTCCAAAATTTATTTCTTTTAAAAATGAAATTATGTAAGATGTTGGAAGACAAATTACTCATACATCATTTGATTAAATTTTCAAGGCCTAACACTACATTTTTACTTTGTTCAAAAATTGTGTTATCAAATTGATAAAGTATACTTTATTTTACTTAAAATGTTTTAATTTTGAACTTGTTACATTTTCAAAAAGACGTTTAAAATAAACTAGGGGCTCTCGTTTTACAATTCGGTAAAAAACTAATTAAATAAATTAGGTGAGCACCAGAGTACTTATTTCTTATTGCTCTCTTTTAAGTTCTTTTAAATTGTCTTCACGTGCTTTCCTAACTTTTGCTATCACCAGGTGTTTAATTATTTTACGTATTTTACAGAGAAGCTGACGTCAACACACAAACATAAATCGAGAACAACCCTTAGAGGGAGTTAAAGAGAGAAAAAGTGACAACATGGAAGGTGCAGTTTATAATGAGACGAATCCAAGACACAGCCACCTCCACGCGGTTTAAAAAAATTAGGTGAGCACCAGAGAACTTATTTCTAATTGATCCCTTGTAAGTTGTTTTAAATTGTCTTTACGTGCTTGGCTAAATGATTCTAACACCAGGTCGCTAATGATTTTATGTATTTTACAGAGAATCTGAAGTTAACACACCAAATTTAAAGATGAAGCTACCTAGAGAGCTTTAAAATCTACATCGATGGAGAAACCTACCTACCACAGAGATACAACCGACCACCTTCAGATTGTTTAAACTAGGTAAGAATCGCAATTATTCTTTTCTATTTGACGATTTTTATATTTTTTGTTTATAAAAGTCAGGATCGTCAGGGCTTGCTTTTCTAAATTTTAATAAATCCTTTAATTAATTATTATTTTTACTTTTACAGAAAAATTACTTCTCATTTACTAAAATGGTATTTCAGTCGACCTATTCGATGAACCAAGATGCAAGAAGTTGTGTTTCGTACGTCGCGATCGGTCATCTTCTACAGTGTCGAGTTCGTTACTTAGAAAAGCCGATAGGGCTTTGAATACGATTTCGGAATTTTTGTAAAAAGTAGTGAAGGTGTTCATTAATAAATATACGATTTCGCGATACGTGGAACAATTAAAACTTAGTGGAAAGTAGTTGTGGACTCTTAGTATTGACAAGCTTGGGATATGGAGCAGCCATCAAGGAGCGAACGAGCTTTAAACGCGAAAGGACACGAGGATAAAGGTATTTTGATCTCTCTGTCTTGAATTATTCAATGAGTATTAACTGTTTTTTATCTTTTCTAGGTAAGGCCCGTAAGCAGATATGATGGAAGCCTGGTGAGTTATTTTAACGGTCTTTAAAGTGATTGTGCATTCAGTGAAAGTGACATAAGGTAAGGTGATGAAATGAGATAAGAGGCAATGAGGTAAGATAATTGCTTAAAGTCAGCTTGAGTGATAAAACACAATTAATTAAGTTTTCTAATGTCCATCAGATCATCAAATCAGATGCAGCTTCATAGGATTGGAGCGTCACAATTCTAAGAGGATCATATGTGGGGCCAAAAGAATAAGAAACAGAGGACCTTGTCAAGGATTTACCTAAAAACATGTCGCTACTAGGTACTAAGAGGAACACTAAGGTGAGAAACACTGTTTTTATTATTATCATAAATTTTAAAATAACTTAACATAACCACACAAATACATTTAAACACATTAATGGAAATTTTGAATTTTATCGAGATTAATTATTTTTTGTCTCATACAGATAAAACTCCACTCATTACATAAATTACGAGACGATTATATACCTGATGGGGAATAAAGAATGTTAAAAGCCTACTTCGACAGAGAAACCTCCAGCACCTTCAAATAAATATCCTATTACCTTCAAATGATTTAACCTAGGTAAGAAATCGTGTAATTATTTGCTATTTGGCCACATTTAATTTTTATTTGAATGGATGATTGGTAAACACAACTTCCTTTATTGTTTTAAATTCCACCAAGTTCAGTTGAACGTTTTAAACTGTCATCACGTGCTTTCCTATCTTTTGCTATCACCAGCAGGTCTTTAATTTTTTATGTATTTTCCAGAGAAGCCAAAGTCGACACAAACTTAAATCAAAAATGTAGAACTACCCTTAGAGAGAGTTTAAGAGAGTAAAAGTACCAACATGGAAGGTGCAGTTTATAATGAGGCGAATCAAAGACACAACCGCCTCCACGTGGTTTATATAAATTAGGTGAGTACTTGTTCCTAATTGCTCCCTTTTAATTTGTTTTAAACTGTCATCACGTGCTTTCCTAACTTTTGCTATCACCAGCAGGTCTTTAATTTTTTATATATTTTCCAGAGAAGCCAAAGTCGACACAAACTTAAATGTAGAACTACCCTTAGAGAGAGTTAAAGAGAGTAAAAGTACCAACATGGAAGGTGCAGTTTATAATGAGGCGAATCAAAGACATAACCGCCTCCACGTGGTTTATATAAATTAGGTGAGTACTTGTTCCTAATTGCTCCCTTTTAATTTGTTTTAAACTGTCATCACGTGCTTTCCTATCTTTTGCTATCACCAGCAGGTCTTTAATTTTTTATGTATTTCCAGAGAAGCCAAAGTCGACACAAACTTAAATCAAAAATGTAGAACTACCCTTAGAGAGAGAGTAAAAGTACCAACATGGAAGATGCAGTTTATAATGAGGCGAATCAAAGATACAACCGCCTCCACGTGGTTTAAATAAATTAGGTGAGCATCAGAGTACTTATTTAGTTATTTCTAATTGGTCCCTTTTAATTTGTTTTAAACTGTCATCACGTGCTTTCCTAACTTTTGCTATCACCAGCAGGTCTTTAATTTTTTATGTATTTTCCAGAGAAGCCAAAGTCGACACAAACTTAAATGTAGAACTACCCTTAGAGAGAGTTAAAGAGAGTAAAAGTACCAACATGGAAGGTGCAGTTTATAATGAGGCGAATCAAAGACATAACCGCCTCCACGTGGTTTATATAAATTAGGTGAGTACTTGTTCCTAATTGCTCCCTTTTAATTTGTTTTAAACTGTCATCACGTGCTTTCCTATCTTTTGCTATCACCAGCAGGTCTTTAATTTTTATGTATTTTCCAGAGAAGCCAAAGTCGACACAAACTTAAATGTAGAACTACCCTTAGGGAGAGTTTAAGAGAGTAAAAGTACCAACATGGAAGGTGCAGTTTATAATGAGGCGAATCAAAGACACAACCGCCTCCACGTGGTTTATATAAATTAGATGAGTACTTGTTCCTAATTGCTCCCTTTTAATTTGTTTTAAACTGTCATCACGTGCTTTCCTAACTTGCTTGTCTAAGTTTTAATAAATCCAGGTAATTAATAATTTTTTGTCTTTTACAGAAGATCTCAAGGCAGTACATAATTAGTGGAAAATGTGAAATAGCTTCAAAAGGATATCCAATCCAGCTACTATGGCTAATATAAATCCAGTTTAGTCGTAGGCTTTTTTAGGAGAAGTCTTCGAATAAATAACTTGTATTCTTCAGATTATATGATCCAATTGTTTTTCTTAGCTAGTTATTAATGATTATGTTATGTTTTTCCAAATATTATTGCCACGAACAATACCTATATTTTTAAGTGGGGCGATGGCGAGTTCACCTTTTTACATTCATTTTATTAATACTTTTGTATCATTTAAGTTTTGATGAACAAAAATGTTTTAAATTTAGAACTAATAACGGTTTGAATGGCTATAAACTAGCAGTTAAAGCGCAGAAATAAGTCAATTTCAAGTTAGGCATTGTTATTAAATGTAACTTGCTCTGAGGGGAGACTATCGATGACGCAGATTTCTTGCTGGTCATGTCCGTGAGGTGGTGTACGTTACGAACCAACGCTATGGCCAGTGACGTGCTCCACTGCCGGGATCAGTGGTAGCAACTCCTCCTGGTGGGATTTATCTATTACTTACAATGTAAACTGTCCGTGATGTGATGTACGTTGCGAACCAACGCTATGGCCAGTGACGTGCACTACTACCGGAATCAGTAGTTGCAGCTCTTCCTGGTGTATGTGTGAGTTATTATTTTTATTTAATTTATGTTAATTAATTGTAACCTACTCTGGGGGGACTATCCATGACACAGATGAGCGACTCTACGACGTTTCATGCTGGTCAAGAATCCGTGAGGTGGTGTACGTTAAGAACCAACGCTACGGTGACAGGCGTCCATCACTACCGGGATCAGTGATAGCAACTCTTCCTGGAGGGGAATTATCTATTGGTTATAATGTCAACTGTCCGTGAGGTCGTGTACGTTACGAACCAACGCTATGGCCAGTGACATGCACGACTACCGGACCAGTGGTAGCAACTCCTCCTAAAGGAGAGTTAGTATGTATATTGATAAAGTGTTAATTTGATGTAACCTGCAGTGTGGGAGCGTATTATATTATAACTAAATTTTTGGTTTCAGTCGACTATTCGATAGATCTAGAGGCAGAAGGTTTCGTATGTTACGTTACGTTTCGTAACATAAATTCGGAATTTTGGTAAAAAATAGTAGTAAAGGTGTTCATTAATAAATACACGGTTTCGCGATACGTGGAACAATTAAAACTAGTGAGTAGTCGTGGACTGTTAGTGTTGACAAGTTTGGGATATGGAGCAGCCATCAAGGAGCGAACGAGCTTATAAAGTGAAAGGATACGAGGATTAAAGGTATATTTTGACCTCTCCTCACAATTATTCTATGAGAACTAACTGTTTTTTTCTTCTCTAGGTAGGGCCCGTAAGCAGATATGATGGAAGCCTGGTGAGTCATTTTAACCTTTTTCAAAGTGTTTGTGCGTCAGTGAAAGTGAGATAAGGTAAGGTAAGGAGGTAAGGTAATGATGTGAGGTAATGAGATAAGGTAAGGTATGGAGGTAAGGAAATGATGTGAGGTAATGAGGTAAGAAAAATGTTTAAAGTCGGCCTGAGTTACGAAAACCAATTAATTAAGTTTTTCTAATTTTCAGATCAGCGAACGAGACCAGATGTAGTAAATAATTTTCTCTTCTTTTTTCCAAATAATAGAATATCAATAAAAAAACTAAATCTACTTTCTTATTCACAGGGTTGAACCGTCACGATCCTAAGACGATCACGGGGTCAATTCTTGACATCCTTCGACTTATCACGAACGGTGAGTTAAAACGAGTGTTTTATCTCGAATGAAGCTTGACAACGTTGCAAATCCTTTTGTAAACGCCCCACAGATGATGTCAATAACGAAGAAATTTAAGTGACATGGTATTCTTGAGAAAACGTTCGTCTTAAAACCTTCGAGATAACACGAGTAGACTTTGGCGAGTGAGAAGTAAACGTATGCTAAACTGGCTAAAAGTATGAAATATAGAACCGTTTTCGCTTATCCATTACAGTCACAGTAGCGTGTATTTACTGTTTGACGCTTTTATTACCATTTATTACTTCGTACCGACCGGAATTCTAGGGGTCGGTCATAAATAGACAATTACCTTAAAAATAGTTTATAGAGAAACTATAAAAAAATAGGAAATATTAACATAAATTGGCATAAATTATATAGAAAATAAATGGAACACCCACAAATATAAAAATAATGCCTTAAATGTATTAATACAAAATTAATTTTAATTAATTAGTTTTATTAATTTCTGTAAAAATAATTCAACCAATCGATCTATGAGAAAAAATTCAAAATAAGATAAAAATAAACATAATAATTTCGAGATTTTAAACGTGGCTCTCTGCATAAGACATTTGACAAGTAAATGGCATTTCTAAAACGTTGCCAAACCTTCTATTCGACAAATTTCGGCAATGGCTCGGCATGCTACCATTCGTTTTATCTCACTTTCGTTAAAGAAACGAAGGGTCGAGAATTGGGCCCCACATGCCGTGCCAAAAGAATAAGAAACAGCGGACTGGTGAGGAACTTTAATTTCCTACCCATATCCCATTCTGTTGGAATTTACTTGATGTGAAATTCTCTCAGAATTGTCTCCTCTTACCTTTACTCCTTGGGATCACGCTTACCTGATGTGAAGTTGGATCTTTCCCCCTTCATCCCTTCCATTCCTGGCAAGAGTTCTCTAAGACCTCCACGTGGTTCTTGCCGGATAATTTAATTTTTTTGTACTGTTATTTGTTTGGATTATTTATAACAACGCATCTACCAAAAAATTAAATTGACGAATTTAGAGATTTTCCAGTTGTTATGGACCTGCATTCCATAAAATTGACTTAAAAGAATAATAGGAGGATTAGAGGGAAGGCCTGAATAATATTGTAATTTAATTGATCAAAGTAAAAATATCAACACGTTATTTACCTCATAGTTAATCAAGCCCATATAATTTTGATGTTACGTTAAATAATTGATAGTTAATTAAAATATTATTCAGTGGGGAGTAGGGCGGCCTTTCTCGAGTCGATTTTATTAATTTGCAATTTAATTATTTTGCTAGCACTGCCCAGTTGATTCATTTTCGTACGCTTTAAAAAGTAATGCTTTAATTTGCTTTTCTCGACGTTTGAATTAATTTGGCAGTTTTATAGCTCCTTCCAGCATTATCTCAATTTTAAGAATTATAGTACCTATGCGCATTTATACATAGTGAACTAATAAAAAAGATTGCTGTAATTTAACGTAGAACTCGACGTGTAACGGTTTTTGTGATAGGAGACTTTAAAGATGAGTTACACAGGTAACTTACAGTTCTTTCAATTTCTAAAAGATGTCAGAGCATGCCTTGGTGTTTTTAAATGAGAAGGTTTATTAGTAGGAATTTAATATTATGATTTTTAACAACAAATTCGAAGAGATCTTCCATAATAATTTTATTAAAATTTTAATTGACTGTTTAAATATGCCACAACTACATCGAAGGCATTAATGTTTAAATTTATATAGAAAAAATAGCGTTTGTTAGTTTTTAATATTTTCAAACTAGGAGTAAACGGTAATTTAAAAATGATCACCAATTTTTATTTATTTTGTAACAAAAAATACAGGTAGTCTATCTCACAAGAGAACCACTTGAAAATATTTCCGTTGTAGAAAAAGGAGTATTTTCTTCTTATCATGCGTCCTAGGATTTTCTGGGGGTGTTTTACAGGGTAGATCGAAGACAATGACAGTCTGATTCTTCTTTGTGTGCGTTGGTAATCTTGGATAAACTAGTTTATGACTGGTAGAGTTGAAAAATTAATTGTGAAATCACTCCCCTATGATAATATTAAAAAAAATGTGTAGTTCATTTTTGAAAAGGGCATGCTTTCTTAATTATTAAAACGAATGTTTCATTTTATTCTTCTACAATGGTCACAGTAATGTCCTGAGACTTTCTAGGGGTGTTTTATAGGGTAGGTCAAAGACAATGACAGTCTACTTCCTTTTTGTGTGCCTTGGTAATATTTGACGAGCTATTTGATGATTGGTAGGGTTGAAAAAGACATGAAAAACCATAGTAGTTGGTTAATAAAATTTCAAGATAGTCAGGGGGTGGCGTATCATTGCAAAGACTTTTAGGAAAAGTAACAAGTTAATTATGTAATCACTCCCCTATGATAATATTAAAAAAAATGTGTAGTTCATTTTTGAAAAGGGCATGCTTTCTTAATTATTAAAACGAATGTTTCATTTTATTCTTCTACAATGGTCACAGTAACGTCCTGAGACTTTCTAGGGGTGTTTTATAGGGTAGGTCAAAGACAATGACAGTCTGGTTCTTTGTATTGCATTGGTGGTCTTTGCTGAACTAGTTTATGACTGATAGGGTTGGAAAAGCCATGAAAAACCATAGTAGTTGGTCAGTAAAATTTCTGGATAATCAGGGGGGTGGCGTAATTCTTCCCTATGATAATTATGTAAAATAAAATCATTTTGAATACTTTTAATTATGGAAAATGATAATTTTTTTAAATTATTTATGCTTTGCTGCTTCATTTAATTGAGTGGGTATGTTAGTCGTAATGTATTTTTTGGCTTGTCAAATTAAAAAAAAATTATTTAACTATACAACCCAATTATCGTATCTGGTTTTTTGACTTTTAAATTTTTACAAATCACATACCTACCTAAATAAATTGTTTAAAACGTTATGCTTTTGTAGATTTAGTTTAACAATTAGAAAGGAAGTAAATTATATGGTAATAAGTTCGTGAATATCATCAAATATCCAACCAAGATTGTTATTTTTCTATTTGTTTAAAATAAATTACAGTGTTTATTTTTTTGACGACTTTAAAAGAAGAAAAACGAATATATAAAAATTTAGCTACTTATGTTATGTCCGGGTAATAATTTAATAACAATATTAAAATGCTCAGAGCGTTAAATTAGAAATACCTTACCATTATAATCTACTTTTCTTTTCTGATGACATTATAAGAGCTTCTTTTTAGTATTAAAAAAAATTAATATAAATTTTCCCAGAGTTTGGGTGTATAGTAGGTCATAGGAATGAAGGGGTCTTCGATTTGCTTCTTATCGAGATTTTCAACTAGTAAATGACTCATTATTAAACTACTAGATTTTTATCATTTTTGAATGGATTGTTTTTGGATCAAATCTTAAATGAATTTCTAAAATTGAAAGCTAGTGCCTCATAAGTCTTAAGTATCGGATTTGGTCTTTCGTCCTGTCCAACTGAAGAAGAAAAAGTGTCAATTAAATAAGCAAAATTAATGCAATTTTTTATAACGAAATTAGAGCTTTTTTTAAAGTATTAGAATTTTGAAAATTTTCTGAAAAGCATCAGAGACTTTGTTGAAAGATTGATTAGATGGTGGGAAATTTTTCGGGTTAACTCTGGAATAATAGAAAAAAACATAAAATAAAATTTTTATTTAACAAAATAAATATTTATAAATAGTTTTTTTTATCTAAATAAATTATTTTTTGGTCATATATCTTAAGGTTGATACGTTGGTTGCAGCCCTAGAGGTAGTGGAACGTCAAAACTTCGTCCATACGAGGAATAGCCACCGTGACTACTATGCCCTCCGTGATCTTCGTGCGAAACCGAATGCGTGTTCGAATGACTGTAAATAGGTTTAGAGACAATTTCGTAAGTTGTTTTTCCTCCGTGGCCACCTAGGGATTTCAGACCGATGATGGCTGAAAGCATGAGCGCCATGAGACCGGTCATGAGAGCTTTACCGGCAAGAGCTGCGACACCACCTAAAGCTAAAGCTCCAAGGGTGCCTTTCATCATTGCACCTAATGCAAGAATTAAACCCAAACCACCTCCTTTTTTACCACCGATCGATAGTGGACTTTTAGCACGAGCCGTTTCGACATCTTCCTTGTCCAAAAGTTTCAATCTTAGAGAATGATTGTTGAGATAACTAGCGATTTTCTTCATCAAGAAAACATCTAGTCGTGTTTCGGCGTCGTTTGGAAAATCTCGAGCCAATTCGGCTACGATTTCTGCCGTGTTGGCTTTTGCACTATTATTTTCGCGTACGACACTAACTCCAGGTAACACATTGTAACTATCTTCTTCGTTGAGTTTGTCAACCCACGACACTATATCCAATTTGAGACAGGTGAGCGTGTAAGAATTGGCACAGTCTTTTGTTAACGATTTTTTATATTCACCCCTACTGATTTTAGGTACTTTGGTTTCAGACGTAACGTATCCTAAGGTAACCACTAATGTAATCACAAACACTGTGCACTTGTGAGCAATCATCTTGTTCGAAGTGATCAAATAATATACTAAAGTACAAGTCGTAATAGTAGTAGTATTTATAGTAGAACATCTAGAGTAAAAAAGATTGAAACGTATCCCCTTTTTAACAAATTATGTCTATGTAAGTTTTGAATGGATTTAGTGGAGCAAGAAGTAATTGTGAGCGTAAGTGACGGTCTGTTAGGGCGTTAATCTTAGATGAGCATGCAGGACAGTAGATTTGATCGTGGACTACTATCACTTAGCGCTTTTTTACTTATTTATTTTAATAATTGCTGAATAATTCGTACTTGCGGAACGTAAATTTTAGATAGCCACTACATGACGAACGACATTTTACCTTAAACTAGGACTACCTTTGGTCAATAATAATTAACGAGTCGAACAAAAAATCCGAAAGTAATTCATAAATAAACGTCCTATATAATGCATTTTTGTAATAAGTGATCTACATTTTTTGATATTTATTAAAAGGTTTTTTAGGCGCATAAATTACTTTTTGAATTAATCGTTTGTTTTTGAGGCCAAGCCAAGTCATACACGTAAGTAATGTGGTCTAATAAGTATTACTTGCTTCCAAATTTGCGAGGAAATATCTAATTAAGGATCTTAATTTTTGTTTTTGAATATACGCTCATTACTTAATTACAGTTATAAACTTTACAGTCTGTTAGTATGATACCATTATGATAATTTAAAATAAAAAAACGCAAGTGCGTTTTCACTCAAATACAACTTTTAATTAAGTAATTTAAATAATAAGGATGCAAAAAGTGTTTTGTAATTTGTACACATCTATTTTTTACCGCTGCAAAAATTTGCAAAATGTAATGGAATTTTAATTGTCCTTATTAATAAGAGCTTAAGGGGGTTCGTAAATGTTATGTTATTATCTAATTTCTCCCTTGTTAATATACCGTAAACATTGGTCTTGTGGTCTTGACCTACCTTTTATTTTCTATTTATACTCTCATTAAGTAGAATATTTTGCAAAAAAATATTATTTGAGCCTCAGGGCTGTTGAGTTTTTTCAATAAATTAAATTCACTCTTCGAACTGATTGGATTTAAGAACAGCATTATTCTGAGTCTCAGTTTCACACCACACCAATGATCTTCCTTCGATTTTGAGTAGGTAATTAGGACATTATTTTGTGTCCAAATGGGAACTTAAATAGATTGTTGAAATACGTTTATTAACAAACGTGAAATATTACCACGTCTTCTGAACAGCCTTTAGCACAAGCCCGCGTAGCACCAATTGTTGCTACACAACCACCGTACCCCAATTTCAGTTGACCTGGCAAAATTCAATGCGTATCAAGGCGTCAAACTTCAAGTTTGTTACCTACCCATAACATCCATGATACAGTAGTCGTATTCAGCGCTAGATTTTCTTTTATATCAGCTCTTGTACGCTAACCTACTCTTTCACACCCCAACCGTGTCTCTGTAAGGTTAGAGATTCGCTTGGTTACCCCTACAGGTTCTCCAAACTAAAACGTTTTTATAGGGACCTCTAGAGCCACATTTCTCGGCACAGGTAGAGCCACCATCACGTAATTATTTTCAACAGTTCTCCACAGGAAATATTCCAATTCAGAGTCGGACTATGTCTCAGATGATTGCACACGTCTAAAGGCCCGTCCATACACATAGGCCTTGCCTTCCGGTTGTATGGTGTCCAGACGTTCCGGTTTAGCCTGTGCAGGCCAGGCCAAACCGGAAGGTAAGCCTGTGTGTGTGAACGGATCATAGCTGTGGACATCTTCAGTTGTCTACCTCGGAAAAATATTTTTCACATAATTATTATACATTTTCTTAAATGACAACCATTTCCATTGCTAATAAGCTCTTTAAGTTAGACCTTGTTAGACCTTTCTCTCTGCAAGATGGAAGGCCTCATCAGATACGTAAGACCTTGTTAAAAACATAGAGTAGCCTTCGACAACAGTAGTTGTAAAATTAAGCTTTTCCTGGCACTTCTAGGGTTTTTGAATGCCTATTATAATTGAATTAATATATTTGACATCTTATGGAAAGTGGCTTTCCAGTTTTGGTCACAGTATCGTCTATTAAGTCGTAGACGATTTTTTCGATTTTGAGCTATTGCGATTTTACTTAGGGCCGTAGCAAGACTGTGTTATCAGGGCAGGCTCAAATCTTTCAAGGGAGACTGAAAGCTAAAACCGGGGTTTTCTCTCTTCCGGGTTTCTATAAATCTGTTGACTACTGTAATCCCTTCTGAGTATGGAGGTTTTTTGCTTGAGTTTGCAAAAATTTGACTTTCTCTAAATTAATGTTTTCTTCTTCGACACCAATTAGGAACTTATCGTTTTATTATTATTGCGAAATTAGCAAGCTTAGCAAGCTTTGACAAGAAGAGGCTTAAAATTTGAGCCTGAGTCTGCTCTGGTGTAGCCCTGGCTACGACCGTGATTTTACTGCCATTCTTCGTATGCTTGACAGGCCCACGTTGCATAATTTAAGGGTATGGTGGTCTTTCATTGTGTAGAGCAGTTTTTCTCAACTATGGGGAGGTGAGAGTAGATCTCAGACCAATAAACAAGATGGACATCGCTATTTACATTTATATTTGTCCCCAACACCTTTTGTTATTGTAACAAAGTATCTACTATCACGTTCGCACTATTAATTATAAATCGTTCTGAAGATCGCATATTTCGTGTACATAATGTATGTTTATTTACGTTTCGTATAGGATATTTCTCGGCCTCGGCCTAATCTCTGCCTAAATCGTAACTAATACTTCAAATTTCCAAAAGATAATATAATTAGCCCATGCTTAAGACGGAAGATGTTTATTTTCCGTCTCCTACTCTCTGCCCCTCACTTGTGTATGTTGGTGACAGTTTTACACCACACTATTCATATGTGTGCGGTGTTCATCTTGATTATTGGTCTAAGGAGCAGATCAATAGGGTTTTTATACCTACAAAATTTATTATAATTTTTATGCCTCTACAACAAAGTATTTGCAAAAAATAATTTAAATGTTAGCATAAAGGCGTGTTGCCTAGGGTGCCTTCACCTAAAAAAAGTTTGAGAATCACTGGTGTAGAGATATGTATTCAGTTATTTCTGTTTTTTTTCATTTTAACTTGGTTCCTTATCTTAAAAATACGAACATTTTTTTTTGTTTTAGCACCCACGTTTCAAAAGACTGTTTCCTTACTTATGTAGTATCTTTTTGATACTTGCAAACATCCACCTAAATTAGGGGTCCCCAACAGTTTAGTCTCTTACAGCACATTCTAGAATATTGGTCGGGCGGCGAGCAAAATTTATTTTTTTAAGGTAAACTTATGTAGTTGGAGTAAAAACGGTCGCCGGGTGCCATGGAGCTGGCGGGCATAGGGTTCGGGACCCCTGACCTTGACCATGAGTAGAGTACTTGCTAGATCTAAACGACCTGCGCAGAAAGCAAAATTGTGTACTACCCCTTAACCAAGGTTATATGACACGTGAAAACCATTGTGAAAAATATTTGGGCATATTTTCCCTACAGCTAGGCAATTACTTTACTAATTGTCGTCATGGTATGTCATGTCACATCTTACATACTTCAAATGGTGTATAGATCTATTCAATATATTATTCTTTGATTAAGAGCTTTTAGGCTAAGACACCAGGCTATGGTCTGTGCACTGTAGTTGTGACTTACGCACCGTACTCTTAGAGAGCAAGAGTAGGTTACTACTTCTGGACATACATTGATTTTGTAACGCTTTGAGCTACAGTTTAAAGGCCCTTCCACACACACAAGCCACAAGCCTGTTTGTGTGGACAGGTCATAATGTCGGATCCGAATTGTTAAATTGGGAAGCTTCACTATAGGCTCAGGGTGGCTTGCCATTTCCTTCTGCGAGATACTTATAAGATTTTAATTTATTAATAGGTATTTATTGTTTCGAGCCTGGGAATTGAATCGGAGGAAGGTATATAGATGAACAGGGTTTCCTGGGGTTTACACAAACTTAAGAATTTGTTTAGTCATCTATCAAGCTGTCTGACTTCTCCAATGGTTTCTAAAATGTCCCTTTCTCTATTTAGTGCCCAAAAGAATTAAGGTTCACAAATATCTGTAACACATATCTACTCAGCTCTAAGTGCTTGTAATGGAATAAGTTATAATTAGCAATTGGAACTGCAAACACTGACTTGAATTCAAAGACTCTCCTTTAACCTCATTGCAGGAATGCTTCTTCAACTCTAAAAAACCGCTGGTGTTTTCAACGTAAAGGTATCTTTTGCATCTTTTATTCGGAGTGAGAGAGATGTCTTTGAATTCAAGCCTACAAAAGTGACGAATGCGGAAGAAGGCTTTAAAAATATAATAAGAGGTTTTTGGGAACGATGTTTTCCATAAAGTTGGCTATGTGGGCCGTTTAAATTTATACATTTCAGTTACATAATTTTCTAATAAATTACCAATTTTTAAAGGAATCGAGCTCCCTGTTTCAATGATACTTAAATAATACAAAATTTAAATTAACTTGAAATAATTTAACAGTTAATTAAAATAATTTATTCGTAAATATTAACAATGTGTTATAAACAAATTATGCAAGTGTTTGATATCCTGGTACAAGTCCTGTCCAAGCTTCGGCACCGTTGCGATTCCAATGTGCGGTGGGTAATTGGGGTACAATTTCGTAACTCAAAGTCGAACTGTGATGTTGTTTTTCCAAAATATTCTTTAAAGCCACTCCGATCGAAATGATTAGGGCCATAACGCCGGCTCCGACTCCTTTGTACGCAATCAGAGCGATCGCGAATAAGAGGGCTGGTATTATCACTAACGCTTTCAATTTCAATAATAATAAAATTGGAAGTATCATCCTCCTTAGCTTCTTCTTTTTGCGTGATTCTAAAAGAAATAAATAATTCATTATTTAACTTTAGTTACAGGTGAAAAGAGAAATTATTTTAATTGAAAGCTTGTTATGTAGGAGTTGAGTTAATGGTAATAATTATTACGAGTTACCGTTTTACTACTTTATTTTATTTAACTTGCAACTTTATAGTGGTGTTGCGGTGCAAATTCAAAACTGTAAATATGTTACTTTCGTTCAAAAAGCTTTATAAGTTTATATTTTAATTGAAAGTTATTAGCTAAACGTTTCCTAAGAGTCGTTTGAACTTAAGTCACTTTTGATGCCTAATAAATTATTAGAAATTACAATCTTTTGTAAAAGTGAATCAAATTGAAAAAAAAACGGTTGTCGAGTAAAAGTAAGTCGTTTAATTTTTGGCCTAATTTAGTTTCTTTTAAAGAAGGTATTACGATGATAATGATAATAAGTGAATGTAATTTTCTCGTCAAATTAGTTCTATTATTAACGGGGGCTAGTAGAAGATTAAAAAAATTACAAGTCGGTTTAGTTATTCGTATGGATGATAACAATTAGGTATTTTTAATTAAGACACGATTATAATTAACATAAATTTTTAATTATCCCACTTTCCGGATATAAATTTCATCAATTTTAAAATTTCTTTTTTTTTCAAAATCTTCAAGAATATTACTGTTAACCACGGCAATATATATAAAAGGTATGCCAACGGACGTTCGAAGTTGAAGCAAAACTTGAACATTAGCCACATTAAATGAATGCCAATAATATCCCTTAATTTGCTTCCTCTGTCTTATAAACTACTTCACAAGTGGCCTCAGTTCGCTACGAGTGGTAAAATAGCCCGTCGGCATACCTTCGCTATCTATTACCGTGCTTTTAACCAAACCTCTTGCTACAAACCACATTGGTGGTTCTACCCTCTGGTGATTAGATGACTAGGATGCTGAATGATATCACTCTCGAGTAGGCCACGTAAAATTGGCTATGCGAGAAGCAGCTATTCCTTAAGTCTATCCCTGTGGAATTTAACGATTGCCCTTGCTACTTGTTGCCAGCCACACCAAAGTAGACCTTAAGAGGAAGCTGCAATCTCTTAAACTCGAAGGGCTATTCCGATGGTATACGTATGAATACTGATTCCCTTCGAGAACAACTGGTGTATGCTGTGGCCTCCATTACGCTTTTATAGAGCGCCTTTTGTAGAAGAAGCTTGTGAGCTCGGAGGCCAGGTGGATTGAGCGTGACTGTTTTAATTATTGTAGCTTGGTCGTTCTTTGGTGTAAGAATACCAAATTAGCTGAGATGGCCCCCTTTCCTTCAGAGTCGGGAACCCCTTATTTTTGATTTTAAGTAGGAGGCTAAAGAATCGCTTAGCAGAGACATCACTCCTTGTATACATACACCCTCATGTTATTTTTGATGTGGAATTTTGGTTAGCTACAGATAGGATGCCTTAATACACGTCTTAGGTTCGTGAGCTCGCTTTTCTCTTGCCACTACAGACAAAATATGACGAAAGTCTCCAGGTAACAAGACGGTAACTTTACCCATCACTCTATTGTTGCTTCTAATCTCTTTCAAAGCTCTATTCGAGTGTTATATACACGGAGGATAATAGTGACTTTTCATGAGTTTCACGAGGATTTCCAGTTGAAGAATTACGGCAGTTTTAATCTTGATGAAAACGGGCCTCATCACTCATACCGGAGTTCTCGGTCGTAGGGATTGATTATGTAAAATCATAATTTGGTGACTTTCTGCTTCCTAATTTATTTTAGAAAAAAATTCTTCAAACAAAAGTTTTAGAGCCTAAAATCCTGCATCTAAATCACTAAACAAAATTAATTATGGATGCTTTTTAACACCCGAAATTTAATTTGAAAATTAAAAAAATTAGCAGAAATAGCGGTTGCCTTGTAATCAGTGATTTAAAATTACCGTAATTTAAAATTTTGGCAAAAAACTCGCTTAATTTACAATTTTTTATTACCACTTTTAATTCTCAGGAATTCTATTATGAAATTGCTAAATTACCGCCGAGAATAAGAATATACAGTTCTGGAAACATTTAACTATATCATTGCACTATTTTAATTAATAGTAATTTAAAACGGTAAATTACGGTAGTAAGTTCGTAATTTACGGTATCAGGTTTGTAATTCACGGCAAAAATTACAACTTACATCACTGCCCAACTATGTGGTAATTTACGGTAACTGAAAACGGTAAATTACCGGTAAATTATGGTATTAGGCTCGTAATTTACGGTATTACGTACGTAATTCACGGCAAAAATTACAACTTACATCACTGCCCAACTATGTGGTAATTTACGGTAACTGAAAACGGTAAATTACCGGTAAATTATGGTATTAGGCTCGTAATTTACGGTATTACGTACGTAATTCACGGCAAAAATTACAACTTACATCACTGCCCAACTATGTGGTAATTTACGGTAACTGAAAACGGTAAATTACCGGTAAATTATGGTATTAGGCTATTAATTTACGGTATTACGTACGTAATTCACGGAAAAAATTACAACCTCCATTACTGCCCAACTGTATGGTAATTAACGGTAATTGAAAACGATAAATTACCTGTAAATTATGATATTAAACTCGTAATTTACTGTATTACGTACGTAATTCACGACAAAAATTACAACCTCAATTACTGCCAACTGTATGGTAATTAACGGTAATTGAAAACGGTAAATTACGATAATTAATTTTGTAATTTATAAAATAAATTACGGCTCACATCACTGTTTGAAATACGTCAAATAAGAAAAATTATCAAATGTTTGACATTTTATCTTTAAAGATAATGTTTGAAGGTAATTTAAATTACCTGAAACTAAAAATTAAGTAATTTTTGGGGGTATTTAGCTAAATATTTTTTATTATTAAATAAATTGAACAATTTGAATATAAAATACAAAATTATTTTGCCAAGCGTAAAACATTTGATAATTTATATTCGTGTTTCAAGGCAATAGCTATCTCTGCTAATTTTTGAGTTTTTCAAATTACATTTCTGCGATTATAAAGCGTCCAAAATTAATTTAGTTTATATGCAGAATGTTATGCTCTAAAACTTTTATTTGAAGACTTTTGTTTTAAAATAAATAGGGAAGCAGGACATTACATTAGTATGATTTTACAACATGTTAAATTCCTATGACCGAGAGCTCTGCTCACCACGCTGTATTATAGGGGTAGTTCGCTATGTTTTAGTTCACGACTTTTAAATTCAAAACGAGCTAAATGTTTGTACATAAGACTTTTCGTATTCTGCAGTATTTGGGGTTGTACGGTGGTGTGATGGGCAAGATATTTGATAATTTTTCTAATTTCCTACATTAATTTAAATTATTTTTTTAAAAATAGTTCGTGATTTGAATGTAATCATCAAACAGGGTAGACATGATGATACAGGTGGACACGCGAATATAATAAATTTCTCGTACCTCCCTCCCCACCACTTTTCCCTTCAATAACCTTAATAGGGGTCCCTTTTTGAAATGTAAATGGTGGCTTTTTGAAAACTTGGAGTTTAAAGTTTCTCCAATTATAATTAATATTTTGAATTGAATTGTGCCATAATGGACACTCCTTTACCATACCTTAACTTCCATTTTTTCAAAAATTACTCACACAGAAAAATTGGAAAACCAACGCATAGGAGAAACGAGCATTAAATGTTTATAATGATGTCACTTGACCTCCATTTCCTTTTAGAATTTTTGAAAGGGTCGCTACGTCCTTTTTGGTAAATGAAGTAGGGGGGTTATTTTTATCACATTCGTATGTTTTCTTTAGTGAATAAAATCGCCATGTCTGGACAGTTTTCGTAAATTTTCTGGGTTTCAAAATAATAGGGGTTGAAACTTATCAATTCCCTCACTTTGTACAGCTGGGATATATTATTCGAAAATGTAGGAACCAATGCAATGATTAAATTTTTTTCTCATGGTTGAATGTTGTTTTCAAAAATTCAAGATGGCCATTCAGCAATCGAAAATAAAAATTCAAAATGAAATTTCCTTTAGCACTTACTCAAACGCTAAAAAATACCTTAATTTTTGAATATTCTGTTACTAAAGTTATAGAAAAAAAATTAATATTGGACTCCCGGTTTGTGAGTATCCCTTGGGCCCTTTTGGGGCTTACGTTAACCCCATGCATAAAAAATTTGTAAATCGAATAATTAAAAAAAATCTTCTACATACTTTTCTAACTTAAATCGTTCTTCTAATGCTTACACCTGAAAGTATGTGTGTAAATGTGAAATGATTTTCTTAATGGAATGTTAAATACGCGACAGGTGGGTTTGGTGGGGATCGATTCATGGTGAAATGTAACCTTCATTGAGGTCATGGGCATCCGGAAATATTCCTTCTCAGTAGGTTAGTAAGTTAATAAGTCGTTCGTGCCTTCTTCTTTACGATAAATAATCTTTTCTTTTTGAGATCACAAACAAAAAATATTTTTTCAACTAGTGGAAAATTTGGGAAAATTTTCAAAAATATTGATTTACGATTATTTAAAGGAGGCGTTTTTGAAAAGAGTTCAGTTAGAACCATTCACTGTTATTTTGAATAATTTACAAGAAATCATACAGGTGTCATTGTCATCTTTAAAAATTATTAAATTGTTTTAAATTGTTGTAGAATTTTTCTTGAATCGTAAAGCAATGTTCATTACTAATTGTGATTATAGAATTGGAGTTTTTAAAAATAATTAAAAGAGGCTGTAATTGATCAAAATTTGTGGACTCGCTATCACTTGGTCGATGCATAAACTGTTAGAAATTGTTATTTGAAAGGAGGTCATTATTGTAAGATGAATATGAAATAACCACAATAATTATTGCCTTAAGCATCATGGCCTAAAATCACTGGACCATATGTCAAATTTGCTATAAAATCAACCCTGCCACTCGAGCCGAACCACTCTTCAAGAAATTTCATACGAATCAAGACGCTCAATAACATTTTGTTTTTCAATTAAAAAAAAAAGAAAATTACCTTCAGTTAAACTTCTTCCATTAATTTGCGATGGTAAACGTATTTTAATCTCATGATTTGATAAAAATCGTACGAGACGATCGAATATTCCCTCTTCGGATTTTGGTAAAGATGTTTCTTCGCTTGTTTTTTCCAAAATTAAGTAATCTCCAATTAAAGGCACAGGCTGTTTATTTTCGAACTCATCCACCAGTTTAACCAAATTATCTTCTGCACATTTAATACTTTCGCCACAATTTTCATAAATATCCAACGAACGGCACACGCCAAATAGAAACACTACAATTATAAATTTGTACATTATTGTCGTTTAAAAACAATTGACAATTAAATTTATTTAATTCGGTTCATTTATATTTGTAAAATAAGACCTTTTTTTCAAATAGAGGGGGCTGTTAAAATAATGTATACTAACCTAACACAGATAACATGGATGATACGTGATTTTTATTTGTAATTTTTCGCAAAAATTTGATTGGCGACTTTTATTTTAATTCTATTTAGCCTAATAATAAGATCGACATATCAATTACAACCTCAATTGATTAAGTGTTACAAATTTTTGTACAATTTCTATTTCTCTTCTGTCGACGAATGACAAAATTACAAAAATATTCTGTTCATGACAAAAATGCATTTTTTTAATTTTAAAGGTTCTAATAGCGAAATTTAGGTTTTTAAATATTTCTTATGACTCTGGAGGTTGGAATTTATATTTTTGTCAACGTAATTGTAATTGTAACAATTTTCTTTGTAATTAATACGTCTAGACTTGGTATTATGTAATTTTCAATACAATTTATATCGAGAGTATTATTATGGATATTAAAGTATTTGCATGATTACTCAAGAAATAACAAGTGCTTGTAACATTCCAAGTGAAAACTTCATTAATAACACCCTCACTGAATTAATTTTAAAACTGCAAAGAAAGCTGTGATTGAACATGTCAGCTGTGGTTGAACAGCTTAGTGTCTTCAAATTGTCTTATAGGACACTGAAATTCTTTTACACCAACCACACTGTAAAGTGATTTATTTCAAACGGTAGAAAATTGTAAATTAAGAGCAGTGGCACTAAGATGATGTGAAATGTGCAAGAGCACTCTCCTAGACCAATCAGAAGCGAGTTTTTTCATTTCAATACACTTTAGTACCAACTGCGACCAAATAAATGACATCAAAAATTTTTAATTTAAGTTGGGCTCGTTTAAAAAGCTATTGCCCGGTTGAATAAAAGAGATTTATATTTTAATCCGAGAATTAAATTTATAATACATAGATATGGCAACGATATGCATAATAAATAAATGAATAAATAAAAATGGCAAAGTTTGACGTTTGTTTTCACAGTTCAACACAAGAAGAACTTAACCTAACATTTTAATATTTATTTACAAACGTCAAACTTTGACATAACATTGTGTAACGTTGTCATATAGTTCAGATTATCTAAAGATGCGTTTTTGACAGTTACCGGAGCAAACCTAAAGTTAGTTAGAAATGTGAAGAGACACTGTAGTTAGGGACTATTTTAATTTGGTATCTCTGTACAGAGTTGCCACATTACAATTTAATTTGTTTGAAATTCAGAGTTTTTTAGCTTGATTTGTTGGTATGTGGCAACCTTGCGTTGTCATTATTAAACTTCAAAAACGTATTTTAAAATAAATATTATATCAAAAGATTCTCAGATTGAAATATAATTCTCTTTTATGCAACCGGCCATAGTGTGTGACTTGTGTAAAACAATATTACAGAATTTTTCTAATTTTATAGTTTTAATGCGCCCATTGAGGTAATGGCAGCGGTTGAGATGCTGAGTGATAACAACCAATCACAAAGAAGTAAATACTCAACATCTCAGCCGCTGACATTGCTTGAATGCTCCCATTAAGAAATGAGATAGAGCTTTTCAGTTTGCCTTCAAATAACTTGCAAACTTGGCATCAATGTGCAATTTTCTTAACGGTATTTGAGCAGTCATGTTTTGCTCATTATTGCCCAGCTTACGATGGAACTAATATTACCACACAGCTACCACGATATTAAATGTTAAGGGCCGTTCTGACGATGATACTGCAATCATGACATTAAGAGCAAAACTACACGAGTGCTTACACTGTCAAAAACGTAAAACGTTTGACGTTTTTGTCATTATTGTGACACTAGAGTAGTCCCAACGAAACAAAAGTACACCATGTGACCAAATCTGCGCGAGACGTGGCTTCAGACCTTAGTGACTACAGTAGAAAACTACTGCGCAACTTCAACTGTAACTACTTGGTGGGATTTTCTTTCGTTGGGACTACTCTACCAGTCTAACAAATTACTGTTTTTTGCAGTTTCTGCTCGTGTTTTTCACTCTAATGTCATGACAGCAGTGACATTGTAAGAACAGAGCTTTATAAGAGTAATGTCATCGCGAGAACGCACCTTTATGAGAGCAGTATCGCGACACCTGTGTCGTCTTGTTTGCTTTCAAATAACTTGCAAACTTGGCATCAATGTACAATTTTTTAACTGAATTTGAACAGTCATGTCTTTGTGCCCAACTTTGCTAATTTAAAGAAATTTGTAGACCTCTTCTCACGGTGGCACTAATATTAACACATAGCTATCACGATATTAAACGTTTAAAGCCCGTTCTGACGTTTACACTGCGATCATGACATTAGGAAAACTACTACACGAGCGCTTAAACTGTCAACAATGTCAACGTTGACGTTTTGTGTCATTATTATGATACTAGAGTAGTTCTAACGAAAGAAAAGCTCACCACGTGACCAAATCTACGCGAGACGTGGCTTCAGAGCCCAGTAGGAGCAGTACAAAGCTACTGCCCAACTTCAACGGTAATCACGTGGTCGGATTTTCTTTCTTTAGGACTACTCTATCTGTCTAACAAATAACTGTTTTTTACATTAATTTGTTACACGAGTAAACGCTCGTGCTTTTTTGCCCTGATGTTATGACAGTAGTGACATTGTAAGAACGGGTCTGTATAAGAGCAATGTCATCGTGAGAACGGACCTTTATGAGAGCAATGTCGCGACACCTGTGTCATCGTGAGAACGTGTCTTTATAATAAGAAAGATATTTATACAATGTGGTGAAATTTTGATCACCTTGTATACTATTTAACACTTAGGTTAGACATAATTCTTAAAACTAAGCACTTTTCGACAATTTTCTCCTTTGCTTCGAGAAGTTTTCTTTTTATTAATTATTGTGAAAGCTATACGATTATGTAGCTTAAGGCCTTTTTTTATAATATTTCGCTTAATTACTGAAAACTCTTATTTGTTTATTTTAAACCTCATTTTTAGCTTTCTAAAGAACTGATTTTTAAATAGCAACAATTATGATAACCAACAACATCTGGTGCTAACTCATGTGAGAAATATTTAAACTATTGACATTTAAATAAATTCGATTGATCGGATTTCTATAAGCGATTAAATCCATTTCAGGGTTTACAACCCCAATAATACTATCAACTTAAAAAATTAAATCATCTAAACGTTTATTTCTTATAAATAATAATAAATTAATTTGTCATTAACTATTTAGGTACTTGTTGTCTTTACTGTTTTTGGTCTGAATAAGCCAAATCGTGAGCTGTGTAAGAATCTTCTTTATCATTTATTTCATCAATTGATCTAGCGTATGGATATTGTTGGTTCCAACCACCAACAGAACCGGTGGACCATCCTGGTCCTGGTGGGCCATAAGTACCGTGTCCTATTCCACCACCGTGTCCTCCACCAAGGAACGGAATGTTCTTCTTAAACAAAATTATTTTAAATAACAAAATAGAAGTTTATTACCAATCTACCTTGAAGTTGAGTCCATTAAGTCCTCCAAGTCCGCCTGCGAAGAGTGTTTGTGATGCCAAAACGAGTGCCAAAGCGAATGCTATTTTTGATAAAATTGCAGCTTTAACAGCCATAAATGCGAGGCCTACTAATAAAAGTCCTTTGAATAAAATAGCCTTGATGCCGATTCCAATTAATAGAGGTGACATGCCTTTCTTCATTTTTCCACGACCTAAAAAATTATTTAATGAAATTAAAGTCTGTCTAGCGGACAGATCCAACTAAGCCACTCCCCACAAATTCGCTCCCGAAAAATATCCCTCTCTTTTTCTGGGAGTGGCTTAATTGCATCAGTTCGCCGAACAGAAACTAGTAGATCTCGTTTGTGCTGATATTGGTCCTATTATTGAACCTACAGATCATCTCAATTCTTTTTTTCACCTCGAATTATCTTAAAATGACTTTTGGGTATTTTGTTAGGGAAATGTACGTACTTTCTTCGAGAGCTCTTGCGAGACCATTGGTGGAAATTTCAGGAATTTTAATTTTGAGCGTACGACCAGAAAAGACTTGCTGTGCTGCGTCGAAAATTAAGTCTAATAGTTTCTCGATTTTTTGTTTTGGATCAGAAGGCAATTGACTCTCACTAATGGATTTTGCTTGTCTTTGGCTTGAAGGATTTTCGCTGCAAATAAATTTTTTATTTTCTACGCAAAACAATTTTTTAACACTTACCTAACTAAGTCAACTCCTGGAAGTACTTCAATTGTATCTTTGTTAATTACTTGTTGGACTAGTTGTAACGACTTTTCGGCCGCACAACTTATGAGCCCAGTTGTTCCATCTTTAAGTGAGCACTTTGAGAGAATTTTAATCGGAATAGCCGTCTGTACATCTTCTTTAGTTTTATCCAAATTCGTCCCTGTTGGATTCTGAAAACAAAAAGTTTATCAGCAGTTCAACAATAAAAAAAAATTCTTACCCCTAAAACGAAAGTTACTCCAAAGGCAACAAAGACGATCCAAAACTTCATTTTTGTTTCTTTTTTAAGTTCGACTCTGCACACTATCGAGCAGTTGACTGATTTTGCTTATCAAAAAGGGTTTAATTTATATTTTGAACCACCACCTTTTTTTTCGACTTAAGTAATCAAAAGGTGTAACTTTAAATACAAAGTTGTCAACTTTTTGTGTATTTTAATTGTTAACATAACCTATTCTTTTTCTACTGACCTACTCGAAAGAAATTTAAAGTGATTTTTTAATGTCTATTTACAATTTGGATGTAGTCCGGAATGGCGTATTTGTTCAAATAAAATAAAAAATTTCCTTTTAAGGCTTTTGTTGAAAGAAATTCTTTTGTATCTTTTACTAGTTTCGGTAAAACTCTCTTTTGAGTTGCAACTTGAGCTTTTAGTTAGGTTCATTTATTAGGGGTGAGTTTTAATAATTTTTTTGTTAAATTGATTTCGGTAGGCTCAATTACCGTGGTCACTTTCTATAAATATTTTTTTAAGTTTATTTATTTAGTAGTTTACGGTAGTTAATTTGTTTGTACTTTCTTTGAGTGACTCCTTCAGTTGCAAATTTTTGCGTTAAACAAAAGCTTCTATAAATGAATGTAGAACAACACGTAAACTATCAAGTATCTTGATGATTTACCTAAGTTGCGACTATTGTTAACGCTCATGTAGCTTCAAAATGATAATTACGCCTCATAAATTGTTAAATTTAATTAAATATGGTTCTAATACCGTTATGGACAGTGCCGGATTTAACAAAGTCGCCGCTGTACGCACTGAAATTTTGCCGCCCTCTGTAAGTAGTAATAATTTTTAGAGGTAGAAAAGCTGAGCTGTAATGGGGGGGGGGTCTGGGGGGCGTAGGCGAAAATTTTTGATTTTTCAAGGTCAACGCGTTTTAAAAAAGGTTAAGAATTAAAAAAAAATTTATTTAGGTAATACCATGTTGATCATGCAATTTAACTTAATTTTATAACAAAAAAACATAAAATTAAAGTCAAGGAATTATTTACACGGGTTAGATGGGCATGCGACGCGATTTTTGGTTAGAAAAATCTTCGATAATGTCGTCGTAATTCAAATTAAGTGTGACGTTGGCTTTATATAAGTTATTCTTATTTTGAATTCGAACATTGCGTCATAGCTTACAGCTTACATAAGGGCAGGGCGATAAGGCACAACATTAAAATGCTGATTTGCCTAAATTAGAGCTGAACACAATCTTTATTTAAAATATCAGATTACAATGATTTTCTTTGAACTGATATGGGCCTGTCTGTCGGTGGTGTCGGTAAATAGTAAAAGAAATCAGTTATCACAGTTTGAAACTTATAAACAAACATTTTTCTGAGAAACAAAAAAGTTTTATCACGATGGATATTGCGATCTCCTCTTTAATTTCATTACAAATTTAATAAGATATTGTTCAAGTTACTTTTTTCAATATTTTGCCGCCCCTGAAAATTTGCCGCTGTACGCCTGGGCGTAGTTGGCGTATAGGGAAATCCGTTACTGGTTATGGACTGAATTTAATTTTTTTGTGAGGCTTTTTAATTAAATTTACGTAGTTTTAGAAATTAATGGTTTTACAGTTTGAAATTAATAAAATTTTGATTAAAGTTCCAAAAAAATAGACAATTTTATTTGACCTTAACAAAAACCATTTATTTTATGATGTTCCGTTAAAAAATTATTATTTGACCACACCTTGTACAATGGACAGTCAGCATCACAATTAATGGCTACCCTGATGGCTATACCTTTAGCACGAATTGTGAATGCAACCATCATAACACCCCCTACTTAAATTGAGGGGCAAATTGAGCCAATAACCACCCTGGTGTATAGCCAGGGTGGCCAATAATTTCGAGACTGACTGTACAAGTAAGGGAAATTGTGTCTTTGTTACTTGATTTAGGACGAGTTTTAGAAAATTACATATTTTCGAAAATTGTTTCAATTATAGTTTCTACAAAAAATTCAAAATTGAATTATAAAGTGGCAATAATTTACTTTATTTTCTCACGACAGTTTTATTAGGAAATTAAATTAAACCGTAATACTTGGATTACTTAATAAAGAATAGATAATGTAAAGAAACCATAGCTTACTTAATTTGGTTCTGGTAAAGTCATTTGAATGATTGATATGGATTTCCTGTACCGTTAGAAAGGAAAATTGTTTAAATATCTCGTATACACTGCGAGTCACATATAAAGAAAATTTAAAAAATAAAAAAGAGTGGGTTTTATAATATAATTATGAGCGTCAAGGTGGTCTTGGTAAAAAACGTAATTGTTTCTGTGGGTAGCTTTATTAGTGTTTTTAAATTATAGTTTTCTAAAGCGTTTTCTGATTTTAATTCAATACCATCAGCGTGGCCTACATTGTCTCTCATTCGTTTACCGATTCATTAAAATTATCTATTGATTTTAGATAATATAAAAAAATAATAAAATGTTAATATCACTTCCGGTTTCACCGGAAACGACAACTTTGGTCTTCAAATGTTCCATTATATTGTCTTTCTACTGGCATGTAACGATTCACAATTTGCGAAAAATTACTAACTCTGAAAAAATTGTAACAAAAACCCAAGTTTTTAAATGAAATATACCGGGTGCCAACTATTAAAGCGGAACATAGGAAAATGTTAACAGTAAACAGTTGTTAATTAATAGCTTTTTGATTTCACAATTTGAAAAAATATGAGCAAAAATTTAATATTGTTGACTGTTGAGAAGAGTAAACAAAATTATTAGAATTTGGCATGTCATGCTTGTTCATATTTTTCAAATTGTGGAAATACTTATTTAAATTACTTTTTCATAATTCAAAACAGTTTTTAACAGATATAGAAAAATCTATCTTTCGATAGATATCACTATCGCTCTTGTAGAATTATTAGGCGAGCAGCAAACTGCAAATTAGTGAATTCTCTATGTTCTTCTTTGGTAGTTGGCATCCGGTATACCCAAGGGCTTCAAAGAGAATATTCTAGTAGTCATGGCCACCTAGATACAAAATTAAATTTGCTAATAAAATATTGGCTTTAAATCTCCAAAAATCGAAAAAAGGAGCTATATCAATCTTTTGGTGTAATTTATGGTAAGACCGGAAGTGACAAACATTTTGCTACTTTGTCGATAAATTAAAAATGTTGTCTAACATTCTCGTCAAAAAATTTAAGAATTTGACTGATGAGTCAGCTATTATTGTGACCTAAAGTCTAATTCCACAATTATAGAGAGTGACTCATTCCTAATATGTGTTCACAAAATTTAGCTAACTATAGCGCGGCTTCTATTGAGATAGATGCAGAAAACACGTGCCGCTTTAATAGAATAACGTACTTTACTATAATTTGACAGAAGCTGACAGAAGCTTAGTAGTAGAAGTGGATCCGAGTACGAACGATTGTTCATAATGCTGTACCGAAAAATCTCGATGTAATTTAATCTTTATTCTATAAATGAAACTGTCTACTTTTGTGGACAAATAGTATAAGTTTATGATACTAAAGTAGCCACGACTGTTTCTTTCTATGAGTCACTTGAAGCGTCACTTTGACGTTGACCAAAAATGGCCGATGAGTCAGCTATTATTTTGACCTAGTTTCTGCTACTAAAGAAGCCACGACAGTTTGTTTCTATGAGTCACGACTAAATTGCGTGTTGAAATCTCTCCTGTCGGCTATGATCTATCAAAAATCGCTTCGCGAGCGATTTGTTGGCCGTTCCTGCTCTGGATGATATCATTTTTTTCTACATTCATAATAATGTGTTTTACAATAATTTTCATGTTTTTATTTTTCAAAGTAGTTTAAAGTTGAAACTATTTTAGGCCCGTAATTATATGAAGGTAGTATGGTCAGCAATAAGCTTTCCATCGCATCTGCAAGTACAGAACCAATGAAAGAAATAAGGAGATTTTCGGATATTTTTGATAAAATAATAAATCGAATCATAAAAAGAGGAAACTACCTGCTACTACTTTTTTAAAGAGTAAGGGACTGTAGATGAAAAAAGAGAAATTAGAAAACTCAAAAAAGAGTGTGTGGGCGCCTTTACACAGAATATCTCCTGTAACTTTTAAACAGCTTATTCGATTAAAACCAAACTTGGTATACTTGAGCATGACGGTGACGCCGATTTAATGGAGATGATGACACTGTTGCCAGATTTTAAATTTTTTAGAAATTAATGGAACTGCTTAGTGAACTTTTGATTTTTATTTTCTGAATTTAGCAATGTAGCATACTGATTTTTGTAAAAGTTGAATCAAAAGTATTTAAACAAATGGTTCGGATGAAACTATTGGAACATCATGGAACTATTTCCTTCTCGTTCTAAAATATTTCATCGTTGCCTAATTTTTATGCTAACCTATGCGAATTATGCCGTGGAAGCAATAAGAAAATTTTATGGGAGAAATCGTAGAAAATTATCACTCTCAGGACCGCACTAGTCTCATTTGGTCTTATCGGTCTCAAGTGTGATACACGATACGCATAAGATTGCACAAAAACATAGTGTGACTTTTAAACTTTGGAACTTTTTAAATTTTAAGTAGGTACAGTCAGCTTCACAATTATTGGGCACCCTGGCTATACACCAGGATGGTTATTAGCCAACAACGACAAATAGGCACAAGGGGAGGTTGTTGATTTACTACTTGTTCTCTTGTTCTCACCAAGTTAAGTGACTGATACCCTGATAGACAAACTGTACATCTTTAGAACTCCATCCTGGCATCTCCATTGTTGCCAGGTTTTTTCTTTTTTTGGAATTGACAATACTTAGAGCCGTTACTATAAAGGCAATTAAATTGATCTATTTACGTTCGGTTGCATAAAGGCGAATTATATTTTAATCCCAAAATTAGATTTATAATTCTTAGATATGGCAACGTTACACAATAATTTAATAAATAAATGAGAGTCAAAGTTTGACAAACTGGATTCATAATTCAATACAAAAATAACTCGACCCAAATTTTAATTTAGAAAAGTCAAACTTTGACATTACAGTGTGCTACTTTGCCATATCAAAGGATTATAAATTTAATTCTTGGATTAAAATATAATTCGCCTTTATGCAACCGTTCCAAAAAAGTTTCATGTTAAATTTAATACCGATGTTAGTTAATCGGGAGCTTTATAGTACCGACTGTTAATGTTTGAGTGTTTATGCATAAATTACGTTAATGATTATTTCAGAAAACCATAAGTAAACTTGGCCAGAATACAGATGCAATTATCGAATTAAAATTAATGCTGTAACCACTTACTATTATTTATAGTAGTAGCGATAGAGCTTGTAGTAAGCTTCTGGGTATTACAATGGGTCTGAAACAGGGGGAATTGGGCTTTTCTGTCAATAAATTGCTGGTTTCAGCCAAAGGTTTTCAGCCAAACATTTTAGAACATGCTTCTCTAGACTTTTTAAACACACTGTATAAATAAAGAAGGAACGTTTATAATAAAATAACGTAAACAAAAGAATAAGATTATTCTAAATTATATAATAATTAGTACAATTTTTAATAAGCTCCATGCGATTTTACTCTAAAAATTGGTAGTGCCGTTACTCTTTGTTTTTAATTAGTTTATTTTGTTTAATGTAGGATTTTTATAAATAATTGATTTTTTTATGTAAATTTAATTAATTAAAAAAGTAATCCGTTAAAAGAGATTTCTTTTTATCATATTTGGAATATGATTTGGTCTAGTCCTAGTCTATAAACTCTATAGTGGAGAAACTCGCATAATTTTTTGGTTTTCTACTTCGATAATTTTTTCCGTAACAATAAAATAATCTTATGCTTCTTAAATTCACTTTATTTTAAAGTAAAGCACTTAAACGGAGTTTAAAATTTTTTCTTTGTCGGAAATCAACCGACTATTGCTACTTGAGCATAAACAATAATATTGTCGGATTGTCGCGGTTTCATTAAAGCATTTCTATAATGATTCAGACTAGAAGAAGAGAATATGTGATCAATGATCATTTGAATTGAAGATTTAAGATTAACACCAATGAAGCACGAAGTTGTTTTATCTAAATTTTCTGAACTGTTTAAGATTATAATGGATTTTTGTTGTTAAAAAAATTAATTAGTTTCTTTCATTTATTTGTCTAATTTTAAAAACAAAGCTCTTTTTATAAAAAAAATTACAAGACCAGTTCGCTTTAATAAACGAAAAATAAATAAATAAATAAATTAAAATATCAATAAATAAGTTAATGGGAGCTCGTTTTTAAGCCCATGGATGCTGCGAAAAGAGCAAAGAAAAATCCAGCTAAACCCGTAGATGCTACTAATAGTAAAAGTCCTCCAACTATGATGGGTATAAGGGTGAAAAATTTCAATTTGTAGGCTATTAATAGTGGCAATATGAGCCGTTTTATTTTCTTATGAATTTTATGCTTTCCTTTTCTAGCATAATCGTCGTATTCTAGAAAAAACAACATTTTTGTGGTAAAACTGGAAAAAAATCGTTTTAAACTGTTAATTTAAATACCTTCTGTCATGGGTATTTTATTTTGTAAAGACCAAGACGATGGTATTAGGCCAAACGTTCTAGGTTTCGCCCAAGTTGTGAGGGTGGCTGCTTTGGAATCACTCGCACTTTGAGTAAAAACTATATTTAAAATTGCACAAAATAAAACAAACATACACCACCAAGTATTCATTGTAACTCTTATTGTTTATATCACAACACTGACACTTGCAAAGTTTAAAAAATCGGGGCAAAACGTTACATATTTCAACGAAGGCACTGTTGAGAAAAGCAAAAAAATGAATGAAAACTATTATCGATAAACGAATTAAAAGTTTTATTGTTTTCTTGCCACTACTCCAATATTATTAACTGTTTGCACCTTCCAGAACCATTTCATGTTTTACATTTTCTAGTACTGTGCCTTGTACTCGTTTAATGACACCAACTTAATGTTAAATATTATCTCGGGTTACGCTTCAATTCTTTTGATACGGACTACGAACATTACGAAATTGCTTCATTCCACGAGCGTACAAATTTTTTGCCACTTTGGAAATCCAAGCAGAGACGTTCGTTCGGACACTACGCCACTGGTAGGAGGAGTTAAATTTGCTCGAATAATATAAGCCAACAGTAAAATTATGCATGGTTTTATGAAAATTAAAATTAAAGCTACTCAAACCATGTCATTATTTAAGTTTACTAACGGCGAAAACGTTGTTAGTAATAATAGCTTTCGTGTACGCAATATTTGGCTACCGCAAAATTATTTTTGTTTTAAATTTATAACTACTCCTACTCTTCTCTCTCGTAAACTAACTAACATCATAGGTCATGGTATTAATTTTTACAATTGCATATTATAAGTAACACTTAAAATTATCTAGTATTACTCTAATTTGTTATTAGCCGAGCGTGAAATAAATTAATGTATTGACATAGTCCTCTATTAAGGTGGGTTGTTTAACAAGTTGTCAACTCGGAGAAAATTCAGAAATTTGCTCTTCTTTATGGTTTTTGCTAAAAGTTTACTTTTCTAAAAGAAGGGTAGTTTGGTACTTTAGTGTTCAATCATTTACGCATAGGTAACCAGGCGTTACCTTGTTAAGACATTATTTATAGACATGTTGGCTCATGAGTTGTCGAAACAAACCATTCCACAAAAGACTACAAATTTTTTTTATTCTTTTATTATGCTTACGATTTAATTATTAACGAATTTGATATATTATGACGTTGAAAGTGAATGTCTTGGGTTATGGTTATAGTGGAGTGGCGATAAGAGAATGTGTGTATCGCTGAAAACAAATATGTGTAAATAAATGTTTGTTTATAAAGAAGCTTTTAGAATGTCTCTACGGAAGGAGGAGTGGCGCAGCTAGACTTTGTTTCACATAGATGTGATGCCCTTTGACCTGCATTGGAAAGCTTGATCGCTAGAAAATATGTATTTACAGATCCAATAGGCATGAACTGCATTGTTTTCTTCTATACTATCGTGATGTACTCAACCTTTTTCGTAGCTCTCCTCGCTCCTCGCGATTCTACTGTAATCGTCGCCTTATTCTCATATTTGTCTAGGGCTTATATCAGAATTATTCATCAGAGGAAACGACCATTCTTTTTATGATTTGTCTAATCGGATGTAGTTAGATTAGATAATACTCGTAATTTGGAATTGCATCGTAAGTTATCCAACATTTAGAAATAAACCCATGACCTTTCTGTAGATGGGTTACCAGGTTGCTACGTAGTATACCACGAGATAAATAACTAACAAGTGTTTAAAGCTTATAGTGTTCCTTCCAACCAACCTAAGTAGCCAGACTTGTCACTAGTGCTGTAAAGGCTGTACCACACGCACAGGCGTGCTTTCTGGAGCGTCTGGACAGCGTTCAGACCGCCTACACAGGCCAAACCGGAAGGTAAGGCGCAGCTTTAAGGCTTTAGGAGTTGGTTAGTTGGTTATTTAACTCGTCGGTTACTTAAAAATTAGACTAGCGTTACCCACTTGCTATGCGGACGCATATTTAGAGAGCTTAGGTACTACCTGTGGTGCGTTCGGCTTGATGATTTTTTCCTTTCTTTTAACTTCCTGGTCATCAATCAACCCGTTCGTGTATTTAAGCGTAGTGTTAATAGAGTTTCAAGGTGTTAAAACAGTTGATTCTACAAGCACCAGCTCTTAACTGGGGGTACCTAGTGCATGACCTCATGGCGGACTGTACCCCACTATTGTCGCACTCTTACTCTGTAGTACTCCAGATCACGCAGGCCGAACGCACTACTTGGAAGCGTAACAATAACTATAAATGCTACCGGCGTCAACGCCACTTGTTTACATTGTTAAGATTCCCAAAGGTGATGTTAGATCCATACATAAATGTGCGTTTGATGACCGATGGAATTTGTCAGAATTCGATGTTGAGTTGTTATACAGGTGCCAATAGAATTTATTAGGATATTTTTTATAAAAACCGCAAGGCAGCTGTATAAGTGTATACCCAGCTGTTGGTGAGTAACGACACCACGGTCACCTGATGTCTCCTAGGAAACCCTGTTTTTGTCTCCTCACTTGTCCTAATCAAGTTACATTAGTAGAGTCGAGAGGGTAGAATTATATCCAGGGACATGCTTTCCAGTGCTTTTAACGATCTTTAATCGTTAGTCATTGCGACCTGACTTGCTTGACTTCTACTTTCAAATGAACCATTCGGCAATGGCGAGTCGGCAACCTACCACTAAAATATGGAAACTGAAACCTAACGCATCTCTTGAATTTCAGTGCTTTGCCCTGTCTTTATTACAATAGCAGATCCATCAAATAATTTATTTTTTAACTTTTGTTTATGACATACCCGAGAGGTCAAGCAGTGTTCTGAATTCGTACACTGACTGCAGTTGACTGCCTAAGATGACTGCATTTGCTATGGCCGCGATTGACTGCAGATAACTATCGTGGACAGCTCAATTTTTGTAAAAACATTGACTGCAGAGTCCTCTCGAACGTACCTAAGCATTTACTGCTATTTAGCTATCAATAACTATTTCAAAATTGAGCTATTTACTGCTCATCTAGAATCAATAGTAATATCTACTGAAAGATTTTTGACGTCTAATGTAGGCAGCTAGGACACCAGTACGTCGTGAAAGGCACTCATGGTGAGGTGATGCATTTCTCAATCATAAGCCAGCTATAATCGTAATCACGAGAGCTTTTTGGTGGAGGTGGGGATAGGAAGATGCCTACTTTGTTAACAATTTATCACATTTGAATTTTATAGTCGATGTTTGTTAGAGCTTGCTATAATTCTTTGATATGTAACTAATAAAGCAAAATAAATAAGTATCATGCTCCCACTCAAATGATCTCGTGATTACGAGTATGCCGCTGTCCTCACTGCACCTCTCTCATCTATTGTCTGCTCTCTGAAGATGAAGCTAAAGCTGTGTATGTGTGTGTGTATGTGTATGTGTGTGTGTACACACACATACACAGCTTTAGCTTCTATTTAGGTTGAGCATTAGCCTGTCTTAATGTTGACGATAAGCTCTAAGAGCGACCATAGCGCTCTCTACATCAGTGTCTTGGCATTCATCTAATTTAATGCATCATCTCACCAGCACAAGCGAAACCGGAGTCTGAGCAATGTCCAGACGCTCCGGTTAGGCCTCTACAGGCCGTCTGAACGATATCCAGACGCTGCTGTTTATTTTGTGCAGGCGGCCTGCACAGGCCAAACTTAGAGGTAAGCCTGTTAGTGTGGCACAGGTTTTAGCCTGTGATTATTTTGAGCTTTAACCTGTATTTCTATTGAGTTTTAGCCTGTATTAATGTTGAGCTTTAACCTGTATTTATGTAGTTTTAGCCTGTGTGTATGTTGAGCTTTAGCCTGTTTTTTTGTTGGCGATAAGCGCAAAGCGACGTTGTCGCTCATAGTGCTCTTTACATCAATGTCGTGGCATTCATCTAATTTCATACATCATCTCACGAGCACGGGAGAAACCTGAGTCTGAACAATGTCCAGACGCTCCGGTTTGGCTTCTGCAAGCCTCCTGAACAATCTCCAGACGCCTGTGCAGGCGGCCTGCACTGGGCAAACTTAGAGGCAAGCCTGTTAGTGTGGCACAGGTTTTAACCTGTGATTATTTTGAGCTTTAACCTGTATTTCTATTGAGTTTTAGCCTGTATTAATGTTGAGCTTTAACCTGTATTTATGTAGTTTTAGCCTGTGTGTATGTTGAGCTTTAGCCTGTTTTTTTGTTGGCGATAAGCGCAAAGCGACGTTGTCGCTCATAGTGCTCTTTACATCAATGTCGTGGCATTCATCTAATTTCATACATCATCTCACGAGCACGGGAGAAACCTGAGTCTGAACAATGTCCAGACGCTCCGGTTTGGCTTCTGCAAGCCTCCTGAACAATCTCCAGACGCCTGTGCAGGCGGCCTGCACTGGGCAAACTTAGAGGCAAGCCTGTTAGTGTGGCACAGGTTTTAACCTGTGATTATTTTGAGCTTTAACCTGTATTTCTATTGAGTTTTAGCCTGTATTAATGTTGAGCTTTAACCTGTATTTATGTAGTTTTAGCCTGTGTGTATGTTGAGCTTTAGCCTGTTTTTTTGTTGGCGATAAGCGCTTAAAGCGACGTTGTCGCTCATAGTGCTCTTTACATCAATGTCGTGGCATTCATCTAATTTCATATATCATCTCACGAGCACGGGAGAAACCTGAGTCTGAACAATGTCCAGACGCTCCGGTTTGGCTTCTGCAAGCCTCCTGAACAATGTCCAGACGCCTGTGCAGGCGGCCTGCACTGGGCAAACTTAGAGGCAAGCCTGTTAGTGTGGCACAGATTTTAGCCAGTGTTTATGTTGAGCTTTAACCTGTATTTATGTTAAGCTTTGCCCTGGGTTTATGTTGAGCTTTAGCCTGTGTGTATATTGAGCTTTAGCCTGTTTTTATGTTGGCGATAAGCGCTTAGAGCGACGTCGTCGCTCATAGTGCTCTTTACATCAATGTCGTGGCATTCATCTAATTTCATATATCATCTCACGAGCACGGGAGAAACCTGAGTCTGAACAATGTCCAGACGCTCCGGTTTGGCTTCTGCAAGCCTCCTGAACAATGTCCAGACGCCTGTGCAGGCGGCCTGCACTGGGCAAACTTAGAGGCAAGCCTGTTAGTGTGGCACAGATTTTAGCCAGTGTTTATGTTGAGCTTTAACCTGTATTTATGTTAAGCTTTGCCCTGGGTTTATGTTGAGCTTTAGCCTGTGTGTATATTGAGCTTTAGCCTGTTTTTATGTTGGCGATAAGCGCTTAGAGCGACGTCGTCGCTCATAGTGCTCTTTACATCAATGTCGTGGCATTCGTCTAATTTCATACATCATCTCACGAGCACAGGCGAAATCTGAGTCTGTGCAGGCGGCATGCACAGGCCAAACTTAGAGGCAAGCCTGTTAGTGTGGCACAGGTTTTAGTCAGTGTTTATGTCCGAGCTTTAGCCTGTGTTTATGTTGAGCTTTAGCCTGTATTTATGTAGTTTTAGCCTGTGTATGTTAAGCTTTAGCCTGTCTTTATGTTGACGATAAGCATTTAGAGCGACGACGTCGCTTATAGCACTCTCTACATAAAAGTCGTGGCATTCATCTAATTCCATGCATCATCTCACCACCACAGGCGAAACTGGAGCCTGAGCAATGTCCAGACGCTCCGGTTTGGCCTCTGCAGGCCGCCTGAGTTATGTTTAGACGCTTCGGTTTGTCCTGTGCATGCGGCCTGCACAGTGCACAGGCCAAACTTAGAGGCAAGCCTGTTAGTGTGGCACAGGTTTTAGCCTGTGATTATTTTGAGCTTTAACCTGTATTTATATTGAGTTTTAGCCTGTATTAATGTTGAGCTTTAACCTGTATTTATGTAGTTTTAGCCTGTGTATGTTAAGCTTTAGCCTGTCTTTATGTTGACGATAAGCGCTTAGAGCGACGTCGTCGCTCATACTGCTCTTTACATCAATGTCGTGGCATTCATCTAATTTCATACATCATCTCACCACCACAGGCGAAACTGGAGCCTGAACAATGTCCAGACGCTCCGGTTTGGCCTCTGCAGGCCGCCTGAGTTATGTTTAGACGCTTCGGTTTGTCCTGTGCATGCGGCCTGCACAGTGCACAGGCCAAACTGGAAGGCAAGCCTGTTTGTGTAGCACATGTATTTATGTTGAGCTTTAACTTGTATTTATATTGAGCTTTAGCGTGTATTTATGTTGAGTTTTAACCCCTGTTTATGTTGTGGCGATAAAGCGCTAATAGCGACGACGTCGGTCATAGCGCTCTCTACTTCATTGTCGTGCCTTTCATCGAATCTCATCTGCTTTATCTCAATATCATCTTAATTTACGTCATCCTGTACTACCAGTTTTTTCTGCGCTTTGGTTATTGTCCGTTATGTGTCTAGAAAATTTAAAGATTTGTTAGGCCGGTCCGAGTTTCTGCATGTATACCTAGATAGGTTTCTTTTTCTCCTCACAACACTCTCAGAATACCTCCCCAAATCCACATCTTTAGACATCTAGAAACACACAGAATGTATGGGTCAAACCAGAGTATCGACAAACCATATGACTTTCGTATTCTTATGCTTATTGCAAATAAATCACGATGGCTTTGGTTTTGTTAATCACGATCTTTTGATGTAGGGTATAATTGTAGATGTTTAAAATTCTTCGCGAATTTTTTATAAATTAGATGAAAGTTAAAAAAATTTATGATGGCCATGACCTAAGTATAAACATTTGCCAAAGAAATGATTAACGAGCTATAACGACCTAAACAATTTCTACTTTATAGAATTTTTTCTATCAAACATTTTTCTTGGTTTTGTTATTACTCTTACCAAAGTGTTGAATCGTACGTAAATAATAATTAAAAGACGTAATTGCGTTTCTTGTAACAATTTCTGCGTTCCATTTTACTATAAACGCTTTAGTGCAACCTGCATGTTGCATTGTGTAACTATGAATTAGTCTCATTAAAATACTATCATGATAGGTATAATAACCGTGGTGTCGCTGAAAACGTTGTGGTTAAATGTCGGTATTTGCTTATAGCCTCAAGTGTAACTTACAGTTTCTCGGCTTTTAATAAAATCAAATCACAGCTTGCTCGATGGAGAATTTCAAAAATAATTTATTTTGTGGTAGCTACTTTTGTGTCAATAAATATTTTCTTCTCGATTTATTTTTAGATACCGATTATTGAATATTGAGGTCCTTATGTTCATATCCTCGGAAGAGTCACTTTTAATGTTGTTTTGTAATCATCCTACTTTTATTCGTACGGTCGCCTGCAGCATCTTCGTGAAATGGTTTCTTTCGAGTTCAAACCACAATCCTGTGCTGCCATGTTACAAGTTTACTTATTATGAAATTAAAAGTAATTTTTCTAACAATTTTCCCTTATCACAACATGTTACAAACGTTCGTTTTCTATACTAAAATAACTTTTAGTTTACGTGCAGCTAATGTTTGGTTATTTTAATAAAAAGATTTAACCGTTTTATAAAAATATAATGTCTAAATTTACATATAATTTGGTAATTTGAGGAAATTAAGGTTTGTATTATTCATAATCACTTCATTAATGTTACGAATTTTACGGTATTACACTTGCAGTACTTGTTTTTTTTTTTACAGCAAAGTTTTAGTCAGTTGCTAATGTAATTTTATTCATGAATTGTGATTTAGGACGTATTGCTTATTGGTACATAAATATTTTTTTAATTGAAATATGCTAATTTCTAAATTTTAAGTAGGTTTTATTGTCAAGGGTTAGAAAACGGTTTCGAGTTAGCTGTAATTAAGACTTTTCTTAAAAACCGGATTTATAAAAGTGTTAATTTGCATATACAATTAACGATTAAGTGCAGTTTAAAATTAATACGCTTTCCATCTGTTCTATCCTGATAACGTTAATTTATCAAACTGATGTTGCGATGGACTACTTTTCGTGTCCTGTGAAAATTTACTGCTAAAAAAGTCAAAAAGTTCAAAAAAAATATTTTCGATCAAGTTTTTATTGTTAACAAAAATACTGCGTTCTCTTCAACAGTAAAGTTTAAATTCACATTTTTTATAATTTTTTTATAACAACGTACAAAAATAAATACATAAATATTTCAATAAATAAGTTTATAAAAAGTCGGTCTGGTCAGTTGATAGTCGAATTAAGTATCAAATTAAAAAAAAATGGCTAGAAGTTCTGTATAAAGTGTTTAAAAAAAGACCTAAAAATCGGTCTAAATATCTTTGTACAAAAGTTGAAATTTTGCAATTTCTCATTTTTAAAAAAATAAATACATCAGGTACTGTCGTTCGTTATTGAGGTGCGTATGAGTTGTATGCGAGTTTGTGACTTTCGTCGATCGATCTCTTATCCCATCCGCCGCCGCCACCGCCTCCGCCTGATTGCCATCCACCGCCACCGTGTCCACCACCTCCTTGTTTAGAGGCGATAAGCTTTTTAATAGCAATGATACCGGAAATCAACAAGGCGATTTTGGACGTGATGAGGGCTTTTCCAGCCAACAAGAAGAGACCGGCAATACCGATAGGAATCAACGAAACTAATTTACCTACGATGCCCATCATCATTCCCATAATCAAACCACCGCTCTTCTTGGTGATTTTTTTAACTTTTTTAGGATCCAAAACACGACCTGTAATTATTTAAACACGTAAAATTTGTTCAATTGAAAAAAAAATTAAAAACAATTACCTTCTTCAATATCAATATCGGCCAATTTAGGTAACCTAAATTCGATATTTTTGGATCTAACTAAAGATGAAACTTTATCCCATAAAATTGTGCTTAAAGCTTCGTCGCGTGCGTTTAAATCTCTAGGTAATGAGCTCTCGATTTGTTCTTCGGAAACTGTAGCCGTGTTGTTTGCATCGGCATCTTGCACTACTGTAATTTCTTCGGAAATTTTAAAATTTTCCGCACGTCCTAAGCGATCCAAAAACGTAATGGCTTTTTGTTTAAGGCATGGCGATAATCCGTCAGATTTGCTGCATTCTTCGAACACCTTTAATGCAACCCTAAAGCCCGCATTATCGAAATCCTGGGCTAAGGTCGCCACTGCGAAGAACACAACAAACACACACGTTACACTACGCACTGCCATTACACTTCACTGTTAACTGCAAACTGATTCCGATCGTAGCCATTGTAGCTATTTTATACCACATCTTCTGGACCCGGTGACCTTTCTTCATCTTGACCCTCGAGACGATCTCAGAGAGAGACGAACGGTCGCCCACACCCGGTTTCATTGACACATTTGCCGACTACCCCAGAACCGTCATTGGTCGATTTTGACCTAGAAACCAAATCTCGGGGTACCATTGGTCTCGCTACGCTGTAATGCTCGTATCACCTGTCTCACACACCTCGTTTAGATTTCTCCCAAGTTAAAATATTCCCAACGCCCCATTGAAAAAATTTTCAAAAGAAATCACATATTTTAGATGACAGCGAATCTTAAATTCTCTAACAAAAAGTCTCTTTAAGAAAATGAAATTTTTTATTTTAACAAAAATTGTCGATATTACGAGCGAAATTTTCTTTTTTAATTTTTGTTCGTAACGGCAATTTGGTAAGTCGTTTAAAAAATAGTTTTTAAACAGTTGAATAACCGCGATTTAAAGCACTGAACTAAATTTGTTTAAAAAAACGATTTTTAGGATTTTATTGGAAATAATCCAAAATTTAATAAACGAAAGCATGTTTTAATTGCGGATAATCGTACATAAAATACATTCACATTATTCATGCAGGAATTCTTTTAAAAGTAGGCTACAGAAGTAATCTCAAGAAGATTCTGTATGTAAAGTTTGAATTTGTAGCCTCATTCACATTTAATAATGCTTTAATTTTCATAAATTATAATTAAAAATAATAATTTTATGTCCAAAAAAGTGATCGCAATTGATAAATAATTTTACTTTTTTTTTGTCTTAAAAAGATCGCCTATAATTACACCGCCTCCTTATGTTTATAATTTTTTTTTAGCAGAAGAATCTTTCACTTGCCCATTTTTAATTTAAATCAAAATTTGTACTAGATTTTGGTGGCATATGCGATTTTATTAATAATAATATAAAATTTACAAAGGAGGTCGTTTAAATAATACATACGACTTTTATACTAATTCTCAAGATTATAGAAACAGTAAAGCTATATTTTTCTTTCCAAGATGTACTACTACAGCGTGTAATTTACAGTTAATTTTCATATTGTACTGTCTTATCATCACTCTTAATTTTTCAAAAATTATAATAACGATCTTTCTCATAACACTTTATCTAATCTAAAACATTATTTTGAAAAAAAAAGTAGGCTGTACTAATTCTTAATTATAAAGTCGAGGAATCTTATGCATATTAGTGATTTACTATTTACTTTCATTATTTAAACCACATTGCGTGAACTTATTAGATCTTATTATTGAGGTTAATAATACGATCTCCTTCTCGTATATAATATTGATCTCGTACTAACATAAATAATTGAGAAAGTGAAAAGTACGTTTAATTTTTCATGTAGAAATGTTCGGTTCTTAAACAATTTAATTATTACTAGCAGGTACATTTGTAAAATCGCGGTTTTTGGAAGGTGTGAATTTTAGCGTCTACATCTTAATTTGTTTTTAAACGCGCTTTTGATGCAATTAACAAGTGTAAAATTGTTTAACCACAAAGAATTAACATTTTATTTACATATTTTAAACAAACACTCTTATTTCTGCATCGAAATTATACATTTTTGCTTAGAAATTAGGTAATTTCTAATTCATAACACTTTTTTTAATTTTGAATAATTTGTTAATTATTGGATGCGTTATTGCACTTTCTGAAATTTGGATAAGTTGGGGACTGAGGCACAATTGAAAGGGGGCATCGTGTCAGAAAAATCACGTATAGCATCAGTAGTTCGTTGGTTCTTTTGCATGAAGCAACGAAAGAACGAGCCATAAAAAAGTTTGAATAGATTTTATTACTTCAAACGCGATTTTAGACTAAAATTGCATTAAATTATAAAAAAAATTGTGAAAGTCAAAAGCTTTAGAAGACTTAGATTGGAGCGGTTGGAAACAGGAGCAGAAATTGAGTAAAGTTGAGTAAAGCTGATAGCTTTTAAAAACTTATTGGAGTTTATGAAAAGCTTTGATTTTCATTCAACTTACTATTAGGAAAAATCAATGGTTTCCACGTAATTTAACCGTGTTTCAATGATATGATAGTTTTCCATGTGTTTCACATGGTCTAGTAATTTGTCTTTATCTACGATTTTTAAACATAAACACCCTGTATATTATTACTTCATTTAATAGGTAATGAAGTAGGCTTTGATTTTCATTCAACTTACTACTAGGAAAAATCAATGGTTTCCACGTAATTTAACCGTGTTTCAATAATATGACAGTTTTTCATGTGTTTCACATCATGGTCTAGTAATTTGTCTTTATCTATGATATTTAAACATAAACACCATGTACACTATTACTTCATTTAATAGGTAATGAAGTAGGCTTTGATTTTCATTCAACTTACTACTAGGAGAAATCAATGGTTTCCACGTAATTTAACCGTGTTTCAATGATATGATAGTTTTCCATGTGTTTCACATCATGGTGTAGTAATTTGTCTTTATCTATGATATTTAAACATAAACACCATGTACACTATTACTTCATTTAATAGGTAATGAAGTAGGCTTTGATTTTCATTCAACTTACTACTAGGAAAAATCAATGGTTTCCACGTAATTTAACCGTGTTTCAATGATATGATAGTTTTCCATGTGTTTCACATCATGGTGTAGTAATTTGTCTTTATCTATGATTTTTAAACATAAACACCATGTACACTATTACTTCATTTAATAGGTAATGAAGTAGGCTTTGATTTTCATTCAACTTACTACTAGGAAAAATCAATGGTTTCCACGTAATTTAACCGTGTTTCAATAATATGATAGTTTTCCATGTGTTTTACATCATGGTCTATTAATTTGTCTTTATCTACGATTTTTAAACATAAACACCCTGTATATTATTACTTCATTTAATAGGTAATGAAGTAGGCTGTGATTTTCATTCAACTTACTACTAGGAAAAATCAATGGTTTCCACGTAATTTAACGGTGTTTCAATAATATGACAGTTTTTCATGTGTTTCACATCATGGTCTAGTAATTTGTCTTTATCTACGATTTTTAAACATAAACACTCTGTATATTATTACTTCATTTAATAGGTAATGAAGTAGGCTTTGATTTTTATTCAACTTACTAGTAGCGAAAGTCAATGGTTTTTACACAATTTCCCGTTATTTCAATGATATCACAGTTTCCCATGTATTTCACATCAGTTTAGTAATTTGCCGTTTATCTATGATTTTTTAACATAAACACCCTGTATATTATTAAACTATCTGATAGTTAAAGAAGCAGGCTTTGATTTCTGTTTAACTTAGTACTAAAGAAAATCAATGGTTTCCACACAATTTCCCTTTATTTCAATGATATCCGTTTCTCACGACTTTCACATCAGTTTAGTAATTTGCCGTTTATTTATGATTTTTTAACATAAACACCCTGTATATTAATACACCATTTGATAGGTAAAGAAGCAGGCTTTGATTTTCTTTTAACTTACGAGTAGGGAAAATTAATGGTTTCCATGTAATTTCAATTTCAAGAACAAGTTTTGATGCCCTTTGAAGTTAACTGTGACTTTACCTATAGAAAATTGTTTCGGAAGCACAATGATATTGAAAAAAATTATCCAAGCTGTTGAGGATTGATAGGAACGTAGTCAGTCTAGAAAATAATTGAATAACTTGGCAGCCTGGGTATAAAAAATAGAGAGGAGGTCATAGAATTTGTTTTACGCAATGCTATCTAAAATATTTTTACGACGAAGAAAAAAGCTCGAGGTGAAATTACAAGCTTACAAAGTCTTCAAGTAGGTAGACAATGAGTAGGATAGTAAATTAAAAGGCTTTTAATTAATTTATTTTTCTACAATTTAATTAGCGCAATAGTACTTCATAATCATTCAAGATGGAATAATAATTTTTCAAAGTCATTAATAAGTTTAATTAGCTTCAATTAGAAAAGAAGTAATTAGCGATCACGACAGAAAAAGTATAATAATTTAAATACTACCTGAAGTTAATTATACTTAAAAATTATTTAACAATCCGAATAAGCACAATCGAGTCGTGTGGTTCTTTCATTATTTTCGGAAAAAACAATTTATTTATAATAATAAAAAATTAATTGGGACAATTTTAGCATTAGCTTTAAGTAATTAGACCCGTACACTTTCAATAAATAACATAAATGGTATTAAAAGTTCGATTAATTAAATCAGTATTGTTTACGAATCCGGTTTTCATTTAATTTCTTCTTTTAACAAGTGTGCCAGAGAAAACTCCAACGATGTGTTTGTTTACACACAGGGACAATTAATAGTGCAGTAGTTGATAATTTGTTAATTAATTTCAACAGCGACATAATTAAAGGACTACTTGTATTTTTTCTTCTTTCCTTCTTTAAATCAACCCATTTGATTGTGAAGCATATCGAAGATTCTTCATGGCCTTCCGGTCATAACCATTTATATGCAATTTAAATTGATTAGAAAACGCACTTTAAGTGTTAATTTGCGCGCATTAAGGGATGATACACTTGCACGCAATTTTATGCTCTGAAACATCAAGTGCATTAATATAACGAGTCGTATTGGCGTTTTGTTGCAGTTTAAGTTCAAAAATTGATGCGTACAAACGTGCAAAAAAATGAATTTCTGTTTGTTGTTGTTCGTTTTTTTATCTTTTACTTATTGTTGTTGTGGAGAAGCGAACGAGGGTAGTTTTAAATTTTTAACAAAAATTTTCGAGCAATGTTCAAAACATGTTAGTCCGGTCAAGTGTTTAAAAGTGCAGTTTTTGAAGTTTGCCGAACGGGCCAACAATGCACCTTCGATCGACATTACGGAAAGTTTGAGCGTCGTCAACGTTTACAATTTGACAAACGTGACGAACAGTAACAACCAGTCGCAGTCGTGGGATAATCTGAGTTCTGAAAAATTAGACGAGATGTTAATGGAATCGACGGCTCGCTTTTTATCATCGCGTCAGGTACGAATAAGCATGCCACGGCGGTTAATCGAAGAAGGCCGTGGAAAAATGAAGAAGTACATGGGTCCTGCTCTCGTAACAATGCTCGGTGTTAAAGCCGCATTTTTACACATGTTGTATAAAAGTATAGCAGCGATGTCTGCCACTGCAATTTTAATAGGAAAAATGGCATTACTTTTAAGCGCAATAGTGGGATTAAAACATCTACTCCATCACGAACCACACAGTCAAACCATTGAAATTGTTAAACATCCCCAACACTCGCACAAACACACGCATTCTACTTCGCACGATGAAGATCACTCGTATAAAAATTTCGCTTCACACGAAGAGATGATGATGGAAGATAAAACTTACAAAACGCCCTTACCTTATCAATATTACAAATATTAAATTCCAGCTGATGAAAACCATCGAAATGTGATTTATCTCACCTTTTTAATTTATTTTAATTTAATTTAAGTACAAATAAAAATTTGATTTTAATGCATTTCTTTAATTATCCAATTAAATTTTTTCCACTTGTTTTACAAACAGTTAAAACAATTTATTTAATTAACGATTCGCTAATTTTTTGATAATCGATTTTTTTCAATTTTATATTATGAAGTCGATTTTTTATAAACAAATAGGTCGATTCTGCAGACGATGAGCTATATCGAAGTGAAAGTTAAAAGTGTGAGAAATGTGCGACCTAGAAGAGAGCATCTTCGTCGGCCATACCGATGTGAAAACGCAACGCACACTTATTGTTAAGTTAAAAGTATGTTGTTTTTTTAATTAGATTTGTGCTATTTAAAAAAAATTTTTCACGAAAATTAATAACCTCTTCCTTATTGCTACTCCTTTAATTTGAACCCACACACACCCAATAATCATCTCAAACAGTTACTTTTTTCTATTTTGTAACCACTTCCTTTTCAATTAAAAAAAAAAGCTTTAATTAGCCGTCAATTGTTTTACGATTTAATAATTATAAGTAAAATGGAGATGGTTATTTTCTCTTCACTTTATAAGTGTTATGAAACCGACATTGATCTTGTTGTGTGCGTATTTGTGGTCGGATACGAATAGGATGAAATAAGAAGAACAAACACACTCGAGACTGCTTTTCTAAACAAGTTAATTCATTAAAAGTCATCCGCTTTCACAAACTTACAACTTCTTACTCATTTAACACAAATTTAATCTTCAACTTTCAATCGAGAGAAAATTTTTGCTTTTAGCTTTTGAGTTTTATTTTATTAGAACACTTTTAATCACCTATAATGGTGATAATAGGTTTATAAGTAATGTGTTTTTTGTTTTAAGAATTACGTTATGAGTTGTTAAGTTTGGAATGTATACAGGGTGTGCTACGGCGAGCATTCTTGATGTGAGGTCTCTTCTGATATTTTTATTAGGTACTCAGGTAGTTAAAAATCGAATAGTATATCAGAAAGAGCACATTTAGGCGTGGCATATTTTATATGACGTTACCCTTTTTAACATTATTCAAAAATGCAATTTTATAGAGGGCTTTTGTTTAAAAAAATGTCTTTTTCAGAGCCCGAAGGGCATACTGACGCCATCGGCTGAACCGTATGGGGTTTAAAATTTATTGGTGATGGTAATAGAAGATGGCTTCAGTGTGCTCAACCCCTTATAGTTTATTTATTTTCGAATTTCTACGAATTTCTTAAGGAAATCATGGTTTGTTGGAAACTACTCGTACAATTCTTCAGCAATCATCTAAAATAACATTATTAGCGTAGAAGAACAATGTAAGGCTTTTTCTAATTATTTAAATACTATGCTTTTACTAACTTCATTATTATTATATTATTTTTATAGTAGTCATCAATTATTATTACTTATATTAAAACACGTAACACTTAACACTTGCTAATAACATCAAACCAACCAGCTCATCGGAACTAAAAAAGAACATACTTTTACTTAAATTAATCTCCAGAGGTTAAGAACTAACATAATATTAAAGAAATAAATAATTCTCACGATTAAGGAATTTTCATAAGAAATTGAATTCCAAATTAGGCAGATTCCAAAGCCTCCACACTAATAAACATCTACAGAGCCATTTTTTGACTGTTATTAAAAATACTAGAGAAAGTTTTATGGTCACGACTAAAACTTGAAGGAGCAAAAAAATTAATAGAGCTCGAAAGAGCTGATACAGGACCACAGGAGTGATAACAAGTCTACTCGCAGGATGCTTGCATTGAACACTTTTTGTGCTGTAATAAAATTAAATAATCTACCGACTTAAAGGATAAAGAGAGACATTTCGTTTGCAAGGCTCAAAAATTCTCTTTGTTAAACAATGTTGTGAACTGTCAGTCTAGTCCAGTGTTTGCCAACGTAGGGCCTAAAAGATGATCTATTGGTCATATAGGTACATCAACAATAAGACCCATTGTCACATACGCGTTCGTGTGGAGGACAAAAACGAATGAAATCACAACACAAGGCAAGTTGCAGAAATTGCACAACCCCGACTATACAGCTATGGAGGCACTTTTAGACCTACCACCCCTTCACCTACGGATGAAGAGAGAGGGTCTTCAAACCGCCATAAAAATTACACGGAGCAAGAAACAGGTCATCCAAAGATCCTGAACTTTCTACAGCCAGAATTGTTTGAAAAACCCTTGGATGTCATTCCAAGAGTGTTTGAATTTCAGACACCGTTCGAGGTGGTCATTCAGGACCGCAACACGGCTAGAAGTCAATCAATACAACTGGAACCAAACTCCTCCATCTGGTATTTAGATGGATCTAAAACTGAACGGGGAACAGGTGTAGGCATATATGGCCCAAAATATAGCGCATCAATAGCCTTAGGAACCTACCCCACAATTATGCAAGCCGAAACTCTTGCAATAGATCTATGTGCCTGAGAATGTCTATAAAGGAATTTAAAAGGCAAAAAAGTCTACATAACGTGTGGCAGCCAAGCTGCGATAAAGGCACTAAAAGACAATAGGTTTGAGCCCTTATCCACTTGGGAATGTAGACAATCCCTCAAAACTTTAGCAAGGATCAACAAAATTGCCCTTCATTGGGTGCCAGGTCAAGAGGATATTGAAGGAAACGAAATAGCTGATGAATTAGCTAGAACAGGCTTGAAAGCCCTCCCGATCGGACCCAAACCATTCTGTGGACTATCTAAAACACATAGAAGGGCGGAGATCCAAAAATGGGAAACTGAGAACAAAAATTCTCACTGGAACAACCCACCAGGACATAGACAGTCGAAGAAATTCATTGAGTATTCGACAACGAATGCGAAATTTTTGACTACGCAACTGGAATCTACGTTAAAAAGTGTTATAATGTGTCTTTACAGTTTAAAAAAATCTTTAGAAATAAGTGAGATATTGATCAAAATTAAAATGACGAAAATATGAATTATTAGCTATAAACTCGAAAACAAAAGAAGGTATCAGATTTTTTGTTTCGCCATTGAGTTTGTCTCAAAAAAGTAGATCGAGATCGTCTTATTAGTATTCTCCTAACTCTTATATTAACGGATATACCCCATACGAACAAGCAATATAGGTCGCACTGTACAATACAAAACGTGGGACACACGCCGTTCAGAAGTACTTTTTGATTGTTAAAGGAGCAATTCGAAAACGTACTCGTCCAGAGTTGCTTCAGTGAACAATTCAATTTTTGAATATTAAAAGTTATGTATTATGTTAGATAAAGGAATAAAACTTTTAGAACGGCTTAAGTGGGGCATGGTACAAAAAAGGTTGGGAAACACTGGTCTAGATCTAGACCAGGGCATCTAGGGCCGGTACTTTAAATTTTGGTTATAAACCTGTTTAACTAACCAGGTTATTAAATTAACCATTTTTGACCATGTTTAACTTGAACCACTTGAATCAAGTATTAAATTAACTAGGCTTAACCAAGACTCGAAATATCAGCCCTTAATTTTTTTTCCACTGGCGACCTCTTTTTAGCAGAGACTAGAAATATACTTGTACCTACTATAAAGTGACGGGTGATCGTTGGGTTACGTGTCTTTAAACTTGCAGAGCTTTTGGAAATTTTGAGACGACGGTAGCTTCTAATAGCTATGTATACGAGGTAGTGGAGCAAGCACTACCCCTTTTATTACTACAGGTTATGCAGTATGTACCCGTTTTCTCAATTTCAACTGCTGAATACACACTTATAGGTCCAGTGCCGTACTACTGGACGGACCACCACGGCATTCAGTTTTACGACCCAACTCCCAAATTCAGTTACACGACCCCATATAGGGTTTCGAGCCCACATTTCAAGGGTCCGTTTTAACACCTCTAGTAAAGTCCTAGTCTACGGTTAACTAACAGTTGATAGCCACGTTCAAAACTGTTTTATTTAAACCACTTGACTAGAGGTTAGCAAAACCGACCCTAAAAATCGGTGCGGAGCATATAAGGGTAGTTACTTATTAGGTTCCTATTTTAAGATTTGTTTGTGATATTTTCTTTAACGTTTTCAATTTTATCAAAAAAGCCTAAATCTGAAAGGTTAAAAAAATTTAAAAATCTTTGGCTTCATGTCGTAATTTTTTAAATATAATTTCCAAAAGGGTTTAATCATTTTAAATGCCATGGCAAATTAATTAAATTGAACTAAATAAATACGTTTTCAGACATTAAATTGTTTGCTTCGAATTAGGTAGGAAAGAAAATTGAAATTCTCTTCTGATCTATCGTTGAAATCTCCTCACTTTGAATTAGTAGTTATTTAGCTAAGTTTCAATTTAATTGAAGCTTTTACGTATAGATACGACTTGGTTAAATTTTTATTATGAAATAATTATTTAGTTTTGGTAGTGGGGATATTTGTGCGTTCAATTAAAGACTATTTTTGGATTTGCTATAACTAGAAATTAAAAAAGTTCATTAAAGTGACTCAAAGTTACTTCTTTTTAAATGACTTAACTCGTTATTTTTAACACCCTGTATATTTATACATATTTAAATTTCGATACTAAATTTGCAAAAATATACAGGGTGTTCCGATATAATTGTTTATGATTTTTAAAATAGAACACTTTTTGCAAATTTAGTATCTTAATTTTACCACGAATCCAAATATGTAAAAATATATAGAGTGTTCCATTTGAAAATAACTAACTTTGGGTCGCTTTAATGAACACTTGAACGCTTTAATGAGCTTATGAGGACGATCATATCAATGAATCGCCCTGTAGAAGAGAAGTGCTGGGGAACAGTAACGTAGCTAGCAAATTGGAAATTCATTATTTTAGGGTTAAGGTAAGCAATGTATCGTGTGCTTACTTTGAAAGAGGAACATGGGAAAATACCATTGTAAATCACTTTTGTAGTTTCTGCTCGCTAGATAAAAAGCTGCAAGGATGGTAATCTATTGAAGGAGCATTATTTTTTACATCTGTCAACACTAAACAGTTATTAATTAATATCTAGCTTTTAGAATTACGAATTAAGTATTCCCATAATTTGAAAAATATGAACAGTCATGATATGTCAAATAATAATTTTGTTATTACGTTATTATTCGACTCAACAGTCAAAAACATTAACTTAGCAAACATGAATAAATGCCATATGGTTGCTCATACATATTTTTAAGATTGTGAAAATATTTAAATTACTTTTTAAAGTTAAAGAAGTCATTGATTTGTCATCAGGCAAACGCAGAACATAATTCTCTTTCGATAGGATCACCACTGCCTTCATAAATTCATCTGGCGAGCAGCAAAGTATAAGTGATTCCCTATGTTATTTCCCTATGTTCCGTTTTGAAAGTAGGCACACGGTATACAAAATTTTTAATATTTTTTATTTTTGATTAAAATCTGAACTAAATTACTCTTAATTTTTAATATTGATCAGAATTTTTATTTTATCAAACAGATTATTGATACTGCTCGTAAAAGAAACTTTTCTATTTACCTACGCTTAGTTTGCATTAATTTTACTTTTCATAATGATTTGGCATTTTAGTTATTTAATAAGTACCTAATACTCTACTTACACTTACATTTTAGCAAGTATAAAATTAATATTAAGCGAGGATTATAAAAATAAAACAATTTCGATTAAAAGTCGCCCCTTAAAATTTGTCAACTTTAGTGGGGCAACATTTAGTCGCTTTTGAAAAAATAAATTTGTGGGGATCGCACCCCCTTTATTCGTACAAAATTACATCTGGAACTGAAACGAACAATCTTAACATTAAAAAATATAAAATAAATAAAACTTAATACCTACAATAAATACAATTACGTTTTTTTAAATAGATCGACTCATCATTGAGTAACTTATTAACCACCCGTAAATTTTTTTACTGAAATTTAATGCCCTCCGCGACCAATCTGTAATAAATTTCTTCGTGTAAAAAAAAAGTCTATAAAACGCACAATAAATAAAATAAATTAAAAACCATTTGTTTAAGAACTAATTACAAAAAAATTAGTATCCGTAATTATTATTATTAACATTATTGCTAGCATCGGGAGGTGAATAATTTGAATAAGCCATATGTTGAGGAGAAGATTCAGGTGAATTCAAACTTCGGTGCCATCCACCAGAGTGCCCCGACCCCGAATCTGTCGTGTAAACAATATGGGATTCGCCACCACCCCCTCCTCCTCCGCCTCCTCCACCTTTCTTAAGTGCACTTACCGTTGACAACATTAAAGCCATTTTGGCAACCAACAAAGCCGAACCCGCCAAAAAGGCAATTTTACCCAAAAACATTTGACCCATCATACCGGCCATCGCCAAACCTCCCATCATCAACATCATGCTAGTTCTATCTTTTTTCTTTCTACCTAAAAAGCAATTATCAATTATCTCTTTCCGCTATTTTAACAAAACGGAAATTCTTTAATAAGTTCAAGACTTACCTTCAATTACGTTCGATAAGCTAAATTTAATCATTCTCGATTCGAAGAATTCCTCAACTTTGTTGTGCAAAAGACTGTTGATTTTGAGACTTCTGTCGTTTTCTTCCAATGGCAATTCGTTGTCCGTTATTTCGGGCACGTAGTTGGGATCTTTTTCGATGTTGATTAAATTAAACATTTGCATAGGTCTATCACTCATAACCGTTTGATTTAACACATCCAAAGCTTCTTCTTTTAAACATAATATGGGCGCAGGTTTAGAGAGACACTCCCGTACGCGTTTCAACAACATGGGCGTTTGCGTGCTGCATGTTTGTAATATCGTAAAAAATAATATCGTCGTACTTAAAAGTTTATGTACACTAAAATAATACATATTGTTTTTTGTCGGAATATAATACGGTTATGCTCTTGAAAACGTATATGTGATGTAGTTTTATACAAAGCGAGATACTATGAAGCGTGATATTCAGCGGTTGGGATAAAGACTCAGCCACGAGTAGTAAAAATATGTGTTACAATTGGGTCTTTAGAGCAATTTTTTATGCTTTATGCAGCTAAAATTTGATACGGTTTTTGAGCTCTTCATAATATTTACCTATGTTGAATTCTACTAAGTACGAGTACTTTTAATTGCTACACTCGCGCGAGTCGCTCTTTTTAGACCTATTTACACTCTTTGTCTTTGGCGACAATAATAAACTGAATTGCACGTTTAAATATTTGTCAATTTAAATCTTTTCTATCCTACTACCAAATAGGAACGACGAGTGAAGCGAAGAAAAATATTTGTTGCTTAATATGTTATTAATGTAATAGCAAATAGAGCAAGTAAGTTCAAACTTATTTTATGTTCTAGTTTTTTCCTACTTAAATACCACTTAATATTTTTTCCGACAATTAGATAGGAAAAGTATAAGCTTTAGATTTTTTTTTGTTTTGCCTCTAATGTACGGTTTCGATTGTTATACATTATTAGGTATTGTTCGCGAAAATTAGAAAGAGATGCGTGCTAATACGATTCTTTTGTAATTGCTATAGTGAACTTGATTAATATTTTTAATTGAGCAATTTTAAAAAGTTGATGGGAGGTTTTGAATTTTGGCAAGCATAAAGCGTAAAACGCGTGCTTATCATCACTAAGGTGCTCGGTTCGATTCCGTATCCATGGTAGCAGAAATCGACATTTGCTTCTGCGGTTATTTTCACACCTTGCTTCAGAAGGCACGTTCAGGTTAAGGCGTCATAGAGGTTAATAATAATAATTGTGACTGATCTCTAGTGGTTCCTTGTATAACTCTCCAGAAAGTCCAGAATTTTCCCTATTGATAAGTTAGGCAGTTCTATTTGGAGCATCTTCGTTTTCTCGAGAATGATGTAGCGATTCCTTGTGAAAGCCTTACAGTGTAGCAGAAGATCAATTGGAGTTTCCTCCTCTTTTACACATTCTCTGCATAGTGGGTCTTCTTCTAATCCCATCGTACGCAGGTGCTTTTAGAGCTGATAATGGTCCGTTATTATTGCCGTTGCGAGTTGTAATTCATCTCTGCTCATTCTTTTGCCAGAGGGTTTCTCCAGTAGGGCTTTAGAAAGTTCCTGTCCAGGAGTTTTCCTCCAGTGTTTAATATGCCACTTTCCTAGAAGTGACTTTATTTCTCTCTCTGCCATTTCATAAGAAATGCCAAATGCGGGTTCTGGTCTAATGGGTCTTATTTTGCTACCCTCTTTGGCCAGATCGTCCGCTTTCTTTTTTCCTGGTATGTTGGCATGAGCTGGAATCCATACCAGGTTGACGAAATTTGTCTCCGCTAACGCATTCATTCTGCGGATGCAGTGCGTTACTAGTCCGGACCTCACCTCACAGGCGTTTAGCGCTTTTAGGGCTGCTTGGCTGTCAGATACAACGAAGATTCTTAGATCCCCTATCTAACAGTATTTGCGTACATGGCGTAAATTTCTGCTTGAAAGACGGTTATGTGCTCCACGAAGCTTAAAATTACCCCTTGTCTCAATTTATCGTCCCCGATGATTGTCATGGCGGTTGCTGAAGATCTTGTTTAACATGAATTAAAATTTTGTCTAGTTTATTGCCAAAAGAGCTTAAAAGGTACTCAGTGGCTTTACTTATTGGTGATCGTGGTCATTTTCACGTACATATAAGATATAACATTTCTCTTATAGCTGTTTCTATATTTTTTCCTGATATGTCGTAAAAACTGTCGAGAAGACGTTCTAAAAGTTTACCTATGGTTAAAAGTTTTTTTTTGGTCAAACTTGAATTTTTAACTGAAAATTTAGCGGGTCATTCTACTTACCCGCTTCAGAATTTTCAAACCTCTTCTTGGTACTTACGTCTGCCGAGTTTCAAGCACTTGGATGATTTAGTTATTGTGATGTTGAGACTTGGGATTAGTGTCGCCTCGTATCTCATGGTGTCTACTTACGTGCAGTGAATTCTTTGTTTCATCTAGGACCGTCTCTAAGTAAAGAACGGATAGTAGAATTTTTAATTTTGAAAATCGACTGTTTAGAGAATTAAAGTACCTTTCGAATGAGATGTGACATGATCCCCCTTGCAATTAACAAAAAGTGAGTTGCGTGCCTGTAGCGCCATCTTCGTAAAGATGAAAATCGAAAAGTAGCTAGTTTAATAGAATTTCATCTCTACTTTGTTTGGATTCTGTAATAATATTCGTTCAAAAGTTATCTTGTGGGGAGGGGGGGGGGTCAAAAAATGAACACTGTCTATGCTGTTTAAATTGAAAAATCCCAGCTCAACTCGAGAATCGAACTCAAGACTTTTCGAACATGAGGCCAGGGCTCAGTACCCCCCTCCTCTCACTGCTTTACTGTTGCATACTACCACCAACTAATATTTAAACTTCTTAATTACAGGTACCTTAAGACGGTGGCTCTAATGAGACCTACCCCTTACGGATAAATTCTGAAGATTTACAGATCAGAGAATCATTAAATATAATTTATTCAAATTGGTACAGAGTGGCCCAAATTATATGTTTTCATAGGGAAACAACTCTAACTAAGAGTTAGAGGAAACCCAATTGCGTATTCATGATCTCTTTTTTTGAGGAACTAATGTCAATGTCAAAATTCAGCTATCTTCTTTTGTTCTCATGTAATTTAATTTTGGGTTCATATCTCTCTTATTTCTCTCAAGATTTATTAAAACTGTAAATACATCTTTAGCACAGTTTTTAACGTAGATTCCAGTGCCGTAGAAATTTTTTTTTATTTAAATTTTTTAGTTATTATCTACACTAGATTAAGTTTTTAAAAATACAAATTAATTTCATTAATGCCCGGTTGCATAAAAGAGAATTATGGATATTTTAACCGAGAATTAAATTTATGATCCTTAGATGTGGCAAAGTTACACAATAAATAAATAAAAGTTTGAGAATTAAATTTATAATCCATTGATATGGTAACGTTACATATTGTGATATCAAAGTTTGACGTTTGTAAATAAATATTAAAATCTGAGGTTAAGTTTAATTAAATTTTCACAATTCACAAAGTCAACAAAAAAAGAACAACGTTAGGTTTTTCTTTATCTACAAACGTCAAACTTCGACATTGTTAATAATTTATTATGTATCTAATGTTGTCATATTTAAGGTTTATAAATCTAATTCTCGGATTAAAATATAATTCTCTGTTATTCATAGAGTATTTTTTCTATTTTTAATGATAAAAGGATTGCTATATCTACTTATTTTTAATTTGACTGGTATAAAGGAATTAAAAGTCTAAATATTTCTAACAAGGGACGTGACAAGTAAAACTAATTTGGTTTTACTTTTCTCTAATCCTTTTAGTTAGAAAGTTCCTCTATAAAACCTTCAAATTTGGGCCACTCTGTAAAGCGTCAAAATATTGGGCATTAACCCTTAGAACATAAAACATCCGGAAGGACAGTTAGCAACCGTTGCCTATAAGAGAAAATGCGACGGAAATGACATTTTAGAACTCCATTGATGACTCATCCATTCCGTCTAGTTTACATTATTATTGATTGTCATGATCTTTCCTTATACTTAAGTGGAAGTAAAAGTAACCATTTCCATTGGAGAAATTGACCGCAAATCACTATATTTAGACTTTTACTGCAATCCATATTATTAGCTGAAAAGCTCTTTCCTGGTCGTTGGTCGAGTAGGGGCTATTTATTCCATGGGATTAACTTACTGACAATTGACATTAATTTAAAGAGGTAGAAAGGGTGGTTAAGACATAGTAAGCCAATTGACGATTTTTTTATATTTACCTATGTCTCTGAATACCTATTGACTTAATGGTTGCAAAATTTAAGATGCAGTGACATTTTTCAAAGTCGGCCTTCTTCATTTAATTTTTATACTAAGGTTAGGTTCGATTAGACACTACGGACGTGGGTAGGGGAAAGGAAGGGTGGCCCTGAAGTAATGTTGAAAAGTCTCCAAGACCCTTCCACATACTTCTACCGATCCAGAGGAGGGATTATAGTATGGCTTACTGGGCACTATCTGGCAGCTAAAAAATAGCAGTTTTTTTTCGAATACTACTACTCCCATAAAAAATAGATTGGGGTAGGTTAGGTTAGCTAGGGTTGCATTTATTACTAAATTTTAAACTTGTCGATCTGGCCAGTCCGATCCTGACATTTTTTGTTTAATTTTCTATTTATTTCACGAGGTTGTGTCAATAACGTTTAGAAATGCAAATAAGTATTCTTTATTTATTTGTGAAATGTACACTCTATGAGCAGGAGCACCATTAGATTTAAGAAGGGTTCCTCTTCAGGCTTGTTTAATTTTTCGTAATTTCCATTTAATAATGGAGAACTTTTTTAAGTTTTGGAGTCAAATCGTTAATTATAAATCCCAAATTAAGGACTCTCAACTTACGAGGTTAGAATGTGGTTCTTAATGAGATGAAAGAAACGTCTTTGTATTTGCATCGTGAAGATACCACACAACTCTACTTAACTTTCGACCTTCCGAATAGTTTTAAAAAAGGTGCAGAAATACAAGTAACAGTTCCTTTTAAGGTTTAGTAATTTATTATCAACTTTTTACACAGTCAAGTGCCACTTCTGATTTAACTAACTGCTTAAACGTTTGTTCCCTATTCTCGTATCTTCATTAAAACTCACCCAAGTTGAAAATTTTCTTACGCAACAACTAACTGCATTATTTTTAAAGGTATTAATTGCGTTGCATCGATTTACATAATTTTATAAGGCATCAAAGTATGTTAATGCTTAAGTAACATACGATTGAACACAAATTAGAACTTTAGGTAGGTAGATGATTATAAACATTTCTTATTAAAGGTACAATTATTTACGTTAATTAAAGAAAAAAATAAATTTGCTACTTTAACAATTTGACTTATTTCCTGACTACTTTTTTAGTTAATAATTTTTTTAGATACTTCTAGACGAAGAGAAAATAAAATTTTTTTTTTATAAAATAATTGAGGCCAAGTTCATGAGCCGTTGCTCAAGTCACTGCAACGTTTAATATGTTTTACAAAATTTGAGAATTAAATAATTAAAAGTGTACGTATTCAAATCTCACTTTAAAGTAGAAAATTTAACCTAATAAATATTTAAAGCAGAAAATAAATTCCACATTTTTTTTTAAAACTTTTGTTTTAAAATTAAGTGTCTCAGAAAGAAAGAAGGCTTTGAAATTATCATAACGAAATTGCGGTGTTACTTTTGTTTTGTTATGTCATTATTTAAATAAAGACCTACAAGTGAGCAATCAAGACTGCTTGTATCTTCAACTTTCTTCTTCAGCTATTGATGAGGTCTTAATAATGCCTTTGGTTTACTTCTTTTGGATTTTTTCTGCTTATTTAAAGTGGACATTTTACCAACTCGTGTGGGGATTCTTCAAGTCCACTTTAAGTTAAGCTAAGGTGCTGTCGATACCTTTGAATAAAAATACGCTGTTACTATCAGGAAGGATTTGCAACAGTTGCCTAAGAGAAAGTGCCCACAGAAATAGCCGTTCTGGTTGCGGTCACATGTAATTGGCTGTAATGTTCCTAAGGCCAGAAGTGAACGCTTAAGACTGCTTGTATCTTCAACTTTCTTCTTCAGCTATTGATGAGGTCTTAATAATGCCTTTGGTTTACTTCTTTTGGATTTTTTCTGCTTATTTAAAGTGGACATTTTACCAACTCGTGTGGGGATTCTTCAAGTCCACTTTAAGTTAAGCTAAGGTGCTGTCGATACCTTTGAATAAAAATACGCTGTTACTATCAGGAAGGATTTGCAACAGTTGCCTAAGAGAAAGTGCCCACAGAAATAGCCGTTCTGGTTGCGGTCACATGTAATTGGCTGTAATGTTCCTAAGGCCAGAAGTGAACGCTTAAGACTGCTTGTATCTTCAACTTTCTTCTTCAGCTATTGATGAGGTCTTAATAATGCCTTTGGTTTACTTCTTTTGGATTTTTTCTGCTTATTTAAAGTGGACATTTTACCAACTCGTGTGGGGATTCTTCAAGTCCACTTTAAGTTAAGCTAAGGTGCTGTCGATACCTTTGAATAAAAATACGCTGTTACTATCAGGAAGGATTTGCAACAGTTGCCTAAGAGAAAGTGCCCACAGAAATAGCCGTTCTGGTTGCGGTCACATGTAATTGGCTGTAATGTTCCTAAGGCCAGAAGTGAACGCTTAAGACTGCTTGTATCTTCAACTTTCTTCTTCAGCTATTGATGAGGTCTTAATAATGCCTTTGGTTTACTTCTTTTGGATTTTTTCTGCTTATTTAAAGTGGACATTTTACCAACTCGTGTGGGGATTCTTCAAGTCCACTTTAAGTTAAGCTAAGGTGCTGTCGATACCTTTGAATAAAAATACGCTGTTACTATCAGGAAGGATTTGCAACAGTTGCCTAAGAGAAAGTGCCCACAGAAATAGCCGTTCTGGTTGCGGTCACATGTAATTGGCTGTAATGTTCCTAAGGCCAGAAGTGAACGCTTAAGACTGCTTGTATCTTCAACTTTCTTCTTCAGCTATTGGTGAAGTCTTAATAATGTCTTTGGCTTACCTTTTCAAGATTTGCTTACGCTTTTTTTAAGTGGACGTTTTACCAACCTGTGTGTGGATTCCTCAAGTCCATTTTAAGTTAAGCTATCGGTACTGTCGATACCTTTGAATAAAAAAACCGTGTTACTATCAGGAAGGAGTTGCAACCGTTGCCTATAAGGGAAAGTGCCCACGGACATAGCCATTCTGGTTGCGATCACATGTAATTGGCTGTAATGCTCCTAAGGCCTATAGGTGAGCGATCAAGGCCACTTGTATCTTCAACTTTCTGCTTCAGCTATTGGGAGGTCCTAATAATGTCTTCGGCTTATCTTTTCAAGATTTTCTCACGCTTTTTTTAAGTGGACGTTTTACCAACCTGTGTGCGGATTCTTCAAGTCCACTTTAAGTTAAGCTAACGGTGCTGTCCATACCTTTGAATAAAAATACGGTGTTACTATCAGGAAGGAGTTGCAACAGTTGCCTATAAGAGAAAGTGTTCACGGAAACAGCCATTTTGGTTGCGGTCACATGTAATTGGCTGTAATGCCTCTAAGGCCCACAAGTGAGCGGTAAAGACCACTTGTATCTTCAACTTTCTTCTACAACTATTGGAAGGTCTTAATAATGTCTTCGGCTTACCTTTTCAAGGTTTTCTTACGCGTTTTTTAAGTGGGCATTTTACCAACCCGCGTGCAAATTCTTCAAGTCCACTTTAAGTTAAGCTAACGGTGCTGTCGATACCTTTGAATAAAAATACGGTGTTACTATCAGGAAGGAGTTGCAACCGTTGCTTACAAGTGAAAGTGCTCACGGAAATAGACATTTTGGTTGCGGTCACATGTAATTGGCTGTAATGCTCCTAAGGCCTACAAGTGAGCGATCAAGACTGCTTGTGTTTTAAATTTTTTTCTTCAGCTCCAATAGCTGTGGTTAGGCTATCGATACTGATGTCCATATCTTTGAATAAAAATACCGCGTTACTATCGGGAAGGAGTTGCAACCGTGTTGCCTATAAGAGAAATTATTCATTTTGGTTGCGGTAAGTAATGCATCTGTTCCTTCCTGATAATAATACGGTATTTTTATTCAATGGTCGATACGATGATGCTTTTGTATAGTAAGATGTTGTAGTATCAATACTTGATTATTTAATTCGTGGTATCTCCCAGCTCCATCATAGTCTTCTACCGCCAAAGTGAACAGTTTTGGCGAGATTGTCTCCTCCACATGCAGTCACATAGCCATCTTGTGACCGACCTGTATTACTTGACAATTGTCATGAGCTCTGATGTGATTTAAAAATCCCAATTGTAAAAACAAAGTTGCAGGAAATGACATAATGAACGCAACATTTAGTTTTTAGTTCAATTTATCACTGAGAAAATTGCACCAAAATTTTTAAAATACACTTTCGTTATTATTATCATTTGAATAACATTAAAAATACTTGTACATGTCCTTGTTTTTATAAATAATTTTTTAAGTTAACATTTTTAGAGCATATCTTGAGGAACGATGATCATTAGTTTTGGGTTTTTAGACTTACACACTAATTTGTATATGGTTTAAGTATTTAAAAACTAAAAGCTTTATGCGTGTATGGTATTTATTCGTAATTTTTTAAAATTTAATTTCTCTTCTCTTCAAACCCATAACACCAACACACAATGGATAACTTAAAAATGTTTAATTAAATCAAACTTTCATTTTATCATATATTTTATAGTCCATAAATTTGTAGTAAAAGTTTATTTCGAGTATCAAATTCCAATTATAAAATTACCGATTTACAATTTCTTTTTTTTTGTAGCAAGAGGCACGTCGTGTGTGCGATCGACTGCTATAATAAGTATAACACAAATTTAAAAAATATATACTTTTTGCCCAATATAATCAATGTCAAAAGTTTGGTCATTTCTTCTTGACATTAAATCATACTTAATATCTCTTTTGCGTTACATTAACCGTAATTTTCCTGTTTAAAGTGCCATCTGCGATGTAATAGAATATCTAATAGAGCTATCTGTTACATTTTGATTTAAAGAGATAATTTGACAAAAAATTTGCTTCTTTTTTAAATTAAAAGTGAATAATTTCTAACGAGTCCACCTTTTTAAATGGCACGACTGAAAAATTCCCAACATTCCCACAATTGTTCTTAAGGATTTCAAACAATAGCACGTGGAATAAGTAATTAGTGCTGAATTTACATTTGAAGTATTAAAAAATGGATCAAGATAAAACTAAGGGTTTTTGCTTCACCAAGCTTTTTTCTTGATATCAGCAGGGTGAGATTGGTGCTTATGTGTATAGATTCTCAGTTTTATATTTTTTTATGTAAACTTGCATTACTTTTCTATACCGACACGTGACTTTTAGAATACTCAATAAATAAATAATTGAATAATAAATATCACAATAAATTAATAAACTAAATTAAATAATTAAACTCGATAAATAAGTCGTCTTCATCTTAATTTGTACATATTAAGGTGGTAACGTGTCGGTAAAGAAAAATAATTCAAGTATAGCTCTGAATATCCCATAGGTCAGTCATTAGTGTGTCGTTCTCTATTTATCTAAGTCGGCATAAAGTTTGGAATTGGAAGTGACTAAAGTGAAAACCATTTAATTCCTCTTATCAGTAACTTATAATTTAAAAAACGAGACATGAGTAGAAAGAGATCTATATATGGCCTCTAGATCAGTATTTACTTTCTAACATTCTAACCTAAATTAAAGTGTCTCGTTTAGTTTTGTCGTCATTTATCTGAAGACGTAATCCTAACCTAACGTAACATAACTCGACCTAACTTACTTAACCTAACTTAACCTAACTTATCCTTTTTTGGATGGAGGCGACACCTGGACATTACTTCTGATCGCCTAGTAGTAGCGGATTTCTTATTATTACGTATTTTTTATCATTAGATTAGACCTCACCTAACCTTTTTCTGTGGTGGTAGAAAGTTCTTCCAAACCCACACCGGATAGTATTTTTATTAACATATAGTACCGGATTAATGAGGTACGGCAACTCAGATTTCTATCGGTTAAAACTATTCTTAAGTATCTGTAGAATAACGGAACCGCCGTTAACCATTGCTCCAAAAGACTTAACCTTTCTATTTGTAGCTAATATTTCGCAACATATATGTGATTTCCTCAGGGGCTTACATTTTGTGAGTACGGGAACTAGCAATCCCGAGGTACCCGAGCTAGATCTACTGTCATTCTCAAGTTTTTCTTTTTTCTTTACAATTTTCTTCCTTGACGTACTTTTATTATTTGCCAACCCCGTTACTAGAATATTTGAAAGCCATGGTTCTATTTTTAATAATTTTGTAGTGACACTGAGGGTAAGGGGTAGATAGATCTTTTTAGACTAAACATCAGTCTATTTAGGCTATGAACAAGCCGGAATTATAGTTCCTAGATCTTCAGGATAGGAGTTGAGCTATGAGCTAGAGTTGAATAATTGTAAATGTACAAGGAAGCCATCAAATAATAGGAGTTCTTGATTCGCTCATCCTATAGATTTGCATCCTTGCTTTACTTTTACAAATTGTGAAGGCGTGTTAGGGTAGTGGGCAGTCGCGTCGACGCACTGCACCACGCACTACCCTTAGCACCGTATCAAAATATAAAGCATTATTTTATACGAGAGTGTGATAGAGGCTTCAATGCCAGTCTCACATAAAACAGCTTTATTAATTTTTTTCGTACAGTTCTAGTGCGGTGCTAGGGGCAATGTGAGGTGCGGTGCCGCGACACGGTCACGCGTTTAGTATTCGTGAAGTATGAACTCTCGTTGGATTTTCTTATCGTATTTTACCACGTTTAGCTAGAAAAAAATTTCTTATTATTACACCTCGTTGACCATCTCATCAGATAATGGATTCTTTAGATCTTTTAATGAATCTTCAGAAACATGGAATCTGAATGAACATAATTCTTTTCTAATTTTTCGAGGAGACAAATGCCTTCATATTCTAGTTTGCGGTATTTTACATTTTGTGGCTATCCGCAAATTAAGTTATCTAAGAAACTTTATGATTTGTGTAGGTCAATTGCTAGTATACAGTAGGGACACGTCAAATTTTTTTGTGAAGAATACAGCGAAAACAATGAAAACGCACACTTATAACTATTTAATTGTTACTTCAACAGTTTCAACTCTCGTAATACAAATGAAACTGATGGTGTTTAATTTAGAAAAGTTTCGGGATCAGTTTAGAGAAAGCAAAGACATTAGCAAAAAAAGTACTTACTCAAAGGATCTATTTAATATCAAATATTTGCGTTTGTGTGTTAATTGGTTAAAAATATATAGACGGCCAATAGTTAAAAAAAATGAATAATACATTGCATTAAAATTGTCAAAATATACAATTAACCCACTATTTTCATTTAGTGATAAGAAAGCCAAAAAGAGAAGCTACAAATTATTTTTAAACGCTTTTACTTATTTAAATAACAAAATAATGTTAATAAGTAGGTTGTTATACAGCCTAAATCAATAATTTTGAATTGACTAACTTTTAATAGTATCCGAATGGATTTAATCGATGTTATAATGCAACCTGTATCGGTACTTTTTTTTAAAACGGTATAAATTAAATTTAAAAATAGTTTCAAAACGAAGCATTTGGGTCGTGGTCTTATTTTGTTTCTTACCCCCTTTTTTCTCTTATAGGGAAATTCGATTCAAATATGTTTTTTTTAATTGATTTAAATGTGAAGTAATTTACAAGCTTATAAGACGATATCGTAATAATTTCTAGAGCATTTATTTATAATATCATAATAATACATCATGTCAGCATGACTCGATTATATATTTTTTCTTATTATTTGTAACTGTTTATTGCACAGGAAGTTAATTAGTTAATCTATCATGTAAAAACCGTTTAGATATTATTAGGGTTGAGACCATACTTATGCATGCTATTTATTATTCAATAAAATCTCGTTAATTCGGATTAGTTAGAGGAGCGAATCCGGATTAAACAATATTTGGAAATTTCTTTAGTGCACAAAATATTAAGTATAGTGCTGATAATGGCAACAATGAAAGTATTAAACTTTTAAAATAAAATTAAGCAATATAGGCATAATCTCTCGGGCCATTAAAAACAATATGGAGTCGAAACCTCAAAAATTATAAAATTTTTGATGTTTTAGATGTTTTTATTGTTTTCATGGCAAGAGAGCGAATTAATTTTTGACACTGTTTAGGGATGATAACCAGGGATAAGGCATACTTATTTATGTATGCTAAATCTACAATAAAACTTCGTTAATTCGGATTAGTTAGGGGCGATAATCCGGATTAAACACTATTTTGAAAAAATTGTTTAGTGCACAAAATATAAAGTATAGGGCTGATAATGGCAGCAATGGAAATATTAAACTTTTAAAATAAAATTAAGCAATATAGGCATAATCTCTCGTACCATTAAAAACTATATGGAGTCGAAACTTCAAAAATTATAAAATTTTTGATGTTTTAGATGTTTTTATTGTTTTCATGGCAAGAGAGCGAATTAATTTTTGACACTGTTTAGGGATGATAACCAGGTATAAGGCATACTTATTTATGTATGCTAAATCTACAATAAAACCTCGTTAATTCGGATTAGTTAATGGGCGAGAATCCGGATTAAACACTATTTGGAAAAAATTGTTTAGTGCACAAAGTATAAAGTATAGGGCTGATAATGGCAACAATGGAAATATTAAAATTTTCAATTTTAATTAAGCAATATAGGCATAATCTCTCGTGCCATTAAAAACAATATGGAGTCGAAACCTCAAAAATTATAAAATTTTTGACGTTTTAGATGTTTTTATTGTTTTCATGGCAAGAGAGCGAATTAATTTTTGACACTGTTTAGGGATGATAACCAGGGATAAGGCATACTTATTTATGTATACTAAATCTACATTAAAACTTCGTTAATTCGGATTAGTTAGGGGCGATAATCCGGATTAAACACTATTTGGAAAAAATTGTTTAGTGCACAAAGTATAAAGTATAGGGCTGATAATGGCAACAATGGAAATATTAAAATTTTAAAATAAAATTAAGCAATATAGGCATAATCTCTCGTGCCATTAAAAACAATATGGAGTCGAACTTCAAAAATTTTCTAATTTTCTAATATTTAACGTTTTAGATGTTTTTATTGTTTTCATGGCAAGAGAGATAATTTATTTTTGACACTGTTTAGAGATGAGAACCAGGGTTAATCAATACTTTAGGAAATTGCAGCTATGGCCGTATTCTTTAGTGCCCACTAAATCGAACGGTAATAGTTAGGTTAATATGCAGTTGGCTGGTATTGATCATAAAATCCTAAATGACTGTGGTAGGATTAATGAAATTGTGTAGGTATTACGCTCGGTTGGATAAAGGCGAATTATATTTTAATCCAAGAATTATATTTATAATTCTTTGATATTTCAAAGCTTGACGTTTGTTAATTAAAAATTTGAGGTTAAGTTATTTTTGTGTTGAATTGTGAATACAGTTTCTCAAACTTAGACATTTGGACTTACTTATTTATTAATTTATTGTGCAACGTTGCCATATCTAGGATTATAAATCTAATTTTTGGATTAAAATTTAATTCGCCTTTATGCAACCAAGCGTTAGAGACCATAATGTAACTAAAGTGAGTTTTATTAGAGTAGCATTACAGTTGTTTCCTTGGTTAGATTTTTAAAAAGCTGTACATTGTAGCATAGGCAACACATTATACACGTACAAAGCTCATTAATACTGTTTTTATAGTTTCACTACAGTGACTAGCATTTTGTTGTCGTCGGATAATTCTGGAAACTCACTTTTTCCAAATTTCACCTACTACGCTTATTTCATATCAACGAGTCACACTTTGTCCGCTTGCTAACGGATTGGAAAATAGAAAAGTGGAGTAGTATCGAGTTACATGTTGTATCTTCCACGTGAGTTGGCCTGACAAAACGTGTCGTCGATGTAAAACAAGCGTAACGATCGAAACGACTTAAATTGTAATTTTTGACCTCTTCAAACGCACATAAATTCCCGAATTATTATAAGATGATTTAGGCCTTTTTCTTTTGTTTCTTCTCATCGTCGTTCCAAGCAAAATTTCTTCCATTGCTTTTATCTGCACGCGCATACGAATCTTCGCTGTTGAAAAATCTCACTTGATTTTCTTCAGTTTGTGCATCACTTTCTCTATATATTGGGTCTCTAAAATAATCTTCATCTGGGTACCTAAAATAATAATTTCTGAATTTTGATTACTTGTTTAATTTTCTCACCTATTATGCGGAGCGTAACCGTAATTTCCAGAAAAACCAGGACCCGGATTATGAAACTGTACCCCTCCGTATCCCGGATATCCCGAATTTACTTGTCCGGGATATTTATTACCAAAAAGTAAGCTGCTCAGACCAATCATAGTACTCAAAATCAAACCGACTTTGCTTAAAAGTAACGCCTTTTTTGCAATGAGAGCAATTAAACCAAAAATTATTGGAATTAAAGCGGCAACGTTAAATTTAAATCCAACTAAAAACGGTAATAAAAATTGTCTAGCTACAAGTTGTCCTAAAAAAACAACAATTTCAAAAATCTGTGCTTATCAAATTAATTTAAAAAAAATGTTAACCTTGACCTAAAGAATTTTTAACTTCTTTAAAATTTAATACGCTAATGTTTAAAGTTGTAACAATGCACGCGAACGTGGCGCTTCGTGTGGAAATTGTTTCAAGTTTAAGAAAGCGGATTAAACTTGAACTAAAACATAAAATTCAAGTTCAAGGTTTCTATTTACCTGTTGTTGCTTCTTTTAACGCGTTTAAAGAGTGTGCTTCGCGGTGTGGATCCATAACAAATTCTAATACACCTGCGGGACTCAACGATGGCGCCACTCTCATCATTAAACCGGGATAAATAAAGCCCATATCCCATTTTAAAAAACGACGCGAAAATACATCTCCAATCGAGTCTACAATTGATCTGAAATTGTGATTTTTTTTAAAATTATTTTTTTGGAATTTATTTTTATAAAAGAATATTTTTCTTTGACGTCAAAGCTCAAAGAAAGGAATTTTATTACGGATACAAAGTATTTTTGTTTGAGTAAACTGTTGAATTCATGTCTTGTGTTTGATGTGATGTCAATAGACTTCAAATAATAAAGTTTTTTTAGCACAAATAATTATTTGATGCTTTTCGATTTTAAATTTTTTATACAGGGTGGATAACAAAATGCTCTTCGAGCTAGGTCTTACAATTAATGGCCACCCTGGCTATACGTCTAGCACGAATTGTGGATGCTACCAATAACACCCCCTACTTAAATCGAGGGGTAACTTTATTTTGCCAACAAGTATTAAATCAACAACCTCCCCTTCTGTCCTTTTGTCGTTGTTGGCTAATAACCACCCTGTACTTGAAACATCTTCAGGGTCTTCAGTTTTCAAATTTGATCGTTAACGTAGTGCCAAGTAGTTCCATAGTCTGTCGACAACTTTTGGAGTTTCTCCAGTGGGAGAAACTGCTGTTAAATGCTGTTAAAGCTTGGGGCGTGTTTCGTCATCCACCCTGTATATAAGTTCTCTCGCGTATCATTTTAAGGAAGTTCTGAAAAACTGAAACTATCTATTTTGATACGAAAATGTTGTGCATTTGACAAAAGCAATGATGATGTCGCAGAAAATAGAAAATAAAATTAATGTAGCAAAACCATTTATTCTTCGTTTCACAAGTTTTTCTTTTCAAAACGAATCATAATGTCAATAAATTTCTTCTTATAACTGTTTACTTCGACTTGGCTTTAATGTCGTGAGAAATTATTTTGTGCTTTATTCTAACATTAGTGAGACGGAAAAGTCCCACCAGGAAAAATTTCAAACAAAAGGAAATTCTTTATAGTTATGGTTAACAATGTGTTTTATGCACTATTTTGAAAGTTTGCGAAAATTCGACAAAAAGCGTGAAGTTGAAATAGCCCGATAACCACGTTATCATTCTTTTAACGTCATATTTCAAATTGCCCTCGTTAAAGCGTATAGAGATAGTCTCTCCAAAGCTGTTAAATCCACTGTTCGTATGCTATGTTCGTGTTGTGTTTTATAGACAAAATAGGGAAAAATCAAGTCGAGTTAAATCTGACAATCTAAGAGGACACTCAACTGTTCTTCCATTAATCATTGCCTAACTATTACTTCATTTTATTGAAAGTGTATTAAATTTTCTTTTAAAATAGCATTTCCAGCTTATATAAACTATAACATTGTTTTTAACACTACAATTTGAATTTAAGAAAAACGAACCGATAATGGTGTTCCCGAATAGACCAATATTCGCTCAGACCAATTCATTTTCTCGATGTTTTAGCACTACGTATGCCCTTTTTGAAAATGCGTAGACTCCAATCACTGAAATGACTACAGTTTTACTTACACGACTGAAGCATGTGTTTTTCATATGAGTTAAAGATGAGCCACAACACTACTCTAGACCTCATTCATGTTGTGACAGTCGATCAGTATTATAAGGCAGTCACACGGACCGCTGTGGTATGGGACAAGTTCTATCGTGAATTTCCTCACTGCAAACCGAAAATTACTGCTTGCGAGTAATTTTCTTTCAAATTTCATATTTTTCATTTCGTATAAATTTTCTTAATTTTAAATTCATTTTTAGTTTTCACGCTTCTTGACATTTATGGGGTTGTAGTGAAGGGATGAGTAGAAATTATATTATTTTGGGTAGTGGGTCGTGCAAAAACCAGCAATAGGTAGATTTTCCCCAAATTTCGAATTTTTTATTTTACTAATTAAACAGTAACCAATTACTGAGTTTTTACGCTTCTTGACATTTATGGGGTTTTGGTGAAGGGATGAGTCGAGATTAAATTATTTTAGATGGTGAATCGTGCAAAGATCAGTAATAGGTACATTTGCCCCAAATTTCAAATTTTTCATTGTACTAATTAAACAGTAACGAATTTTATTAATATTCAGGAATTACAGTTACGCTTCTTGACATTAATGGGGTTGTAGTGAAGGGATGAGTAGGAATTAAATTAAGTTGGGTAGTGGGTCGTGCATAAACCAGCAATAGGTAGATTTTCACCAAATTTCAAATTTTTTAATTCACTAATTAAAAGTAAATAATATTTTAATTTTTATAAATTCTTTAGTTTTTACACTTCTAGACGTTTATGGGATAGTAGTAAAGGGAAGAGTAAAAATTAGATAATTTTGGTTAGTGAGTCATACAAAGACTAGCAATTAGTACATTTTCCCTAGATTTCTGTTTTTGCAATTCACTAATTAAAAAATAACGATATTTTAATTTACAAAAAATTAGATTTTACACTTCTAGACATTTATGGGGTTGTAGTGAACGGATGAGTAGAAAATAAATTATTTTGGGTAGTGGGTTGTGCAAAAACCAGCAATAGGTAGATTTCCCCCAAATTTCAAATTTTTTAATTCACTAATTAAAAGTAAAGAATTTATTAATTTTTATGAATTATTTAGTTTTTACACTTCTAGACGTTTATGGGATAGTAGTAAAGGGATGAGTAAAAATTAGATAATTTTGGTTAGTGAAGTCATAAAAAGACTAGCAATTAGTACATTTTCCCTAGATTTCTGTTTTTGCAATTCACTAATTAAACAGTAACGATATTTTAATTCACAAAAAACTAGATTTTACACTTCTAGACATTTATGGGATTGTAGTGAACGGATGAGTAGAAAATAAATTATTTTGGGTAGTGGGTTGAGCAAAAATCAGCAATAGGTAGATTTTCCCCAAATTGCAAATTTTTAATTCACTAATTAAAAGTAAAGAATTTTTTAATTTTGATAAATTATTTAGTTTTTACACTTCTAGACGTTTATGAATTAGTAGTAAAGGGATGAGTAAAAATTAGATAATTTTGGTTAGTGAAGTCATAAAAAGACTAGCAATTAGTACATTTTCCCTAGATTTCTGTTTTGCAATTCACTAATTAAACAGTAACGATATTTTAATTCACAAAAAACTAGATTTTACACTTCTAGACATTTATGGGATTGTAGTGAACGGATGAGTAGAAAATAAATTATTTTGGGTAGTGGGTTGAGCAAAAATCAGCAATAGGTAGATTTTCCCCAAATTGCAAATTTTTAATTCACTAATTAAAAGTAAAGAATTTTTTAATTTTGATAAATTATTTAGTTTTTACACTTCTAGACGTTTATGAATTAGTAGTAAAGGGATGAGTAAAAATTAGATAATTTTGGTTAGTGAAGTCATAAAAAGACTAGCAATTAGTACATTTTCCCTAGATTTCTGTTTTTGCAATTCACTAATTAAACAGTAACGATATTTTAATTCACAAAAAATTAGATTTTACACTTCTAGACATTTATGGGGTTGTAGTGAACGGATGAGTAGAAAATAAATTATTTTGGGTAGTGGGTTGTGCAAAAACCAGCAATAGGTAGATTTTCCTCAAATTTCAAATTTTTTTATTCACTAATTAAAAGTAAAGAATTTTTTAATTTTGATAAATTATTTAGTTTTTACACTTCTAGACGTTTATGGGTTAGTAGTGAAGGGATGAGTAAAAATTAGATAATTTTGGTTAGTGAGTCATACAAAGACTAGCAATTAGTACATTTTCCCAAATTTCTGTTTTTGCAATTCACTAATTGTAATTAAACAGTAACGATATTTTAATTCACAAAAAATCAGATTTTACACTTCTAGACATTTATGGGGTTGTAGTGAACGGATGAGTAGAAAATAAATTATTTTGGGTAGTGGGTTGTGCAAAAACCAGCAATAGGTAGATTTTCCTCAAATTTCAAATTTTTTTATTCACTAATTAAAAGTAAAGAATTTTTTAATTTTTATAAATTATTTAGTTTTTACACTTCTAGACGTTTATGGGATAGTAGTGAAGGGATGAGTAAAAATTAGATAATTTTGGTTAGTGAAGTCATACAAAGACTAGCAATTAGTACATTTTCCCTAGATTTCTGTTTTGCAATTTACTAATTAAACAGTAACGATATTTTAATTCACAAAAAACTAGATTTTACACTTCTAGACATTTATGGGATTGTAGTGAACGGATGAGTAGAAAATAAATTATTTTGGGTAGTGGGTTGAGCAAAAATCAGCAATAGGTAGATTTTCCCCAAATTTCAAATTTTTAATTCACTAATTAAAAGTAAAGAATTTTTTAATTTTGATAAATTATTTAGTTTTTACACTTCTGGACATTTATGGTGTAGCAGTGAACGAATGAGGAGAGATTATATTATGTATTAAAATATGATTAAAGAATTTTTTTCTTTTCATAAATTATTTAATTTTTACACTTTATTCGTTATTTGTTCTATATCTAATTTCCAATTTATGTAAAAAGATTTGAAAATAATCCTCAAGAGTTTCACGACCGAGTTTGTTTTTGTTTGGATAATAACTGAAACTCTTTCGAACATTAAATTTGAACTGTGGATTTAAATAGATAAGTTTAAGCAGTTTTAGTTCTTTATTTTTGAATTAATTGAAAACTATACAACTAAATGCAGCTTGATTTAGTATCCTTGAAAAGCACTTTTCAAGAGCTTTTCAATGATTTATTACAAGTTACCTTTAAGAGTTTTAGTTAAAGCCTAGAAAGTACCTAAGTAGAGGTTTGGCACTTAATAGTTTATTGGTCTCTGACGATGTTTTAATCCAAAGCGTTACTTCTAGGGCTGGAAGGGCTACCTCTAAGGTCATAATTAAAAATTTTTTCATCTCTTGTAACATTAAAAAATATTTTTGAAATTTGATTTCAACTATTTCCCCTCAAATAAGCCATCCCTAGGCCTAGGTCCAGTGTGGCCTTACGTATAATCCGCTGCTGGTTACTTCGCTCTAACCACTCTAACATAAAGGTGTAGGTTTACTATTTCTACTTATTATTTGTATTTCCTTTCATCTTGTTTCATAGTTTGAACCTTCAAACAGAAAGCATTTGTTTTGCAATAGCTAAAGTAACATCCTTTAATTAGACTGAGATTAAACTTTACACTTGGTGTGTACACGATCAATTTTTACAGAAGCATGAAACACTTAAAAGCATTTTATTTGATTTAGAAATATTTAACAAATATTTTGCTAAGTGCTTTTTCACATTCTATTTGTAAAGTTTTATGTAAATACTGGAAAACATTTTTGCCCCTTTTTAACATAAATTCTCAAAATTTTTTTATAAAACGCCCAGTTATAAATTACCCAACCTCAACTGACAATGATAAGTAGTGTTGTACGTATCTTTAGAAATTTCCATACAGTAATGCGAGTTTAACCTCTTGAAAAATTACACTTCCACTGCACTATTAGTATAAAGTTAAGTTTATTTTATTTTTAAGTTAATTTGGAAGCGAAATATATACTCGACGTAATTTAGATTTAAGTCATCGATCACCTAGGATGTTGTGTACGATTGGAAAGCTTTCAAAGTATTGATGAACTACACACAAAATCCAATAAGTTATTATTTACAGCAGATAAGCAATATACTCGAAATTTTTCAAACTTACGCCTTTCTTGTTTGAGGTCAATTTTTTAACTTTATCGACTTTGATTTTTATCCTTTGGAAAAAACAGTATTTTACTCAGTTTTTGAAATTACTTGTTATGAACAAGAATTTATTGTGGAGGACGTGGAGAAAAACGCAAATTTTTTAATTCATTATTTACGCACAGAAATTTTCTCAGTCTTCGTCTACATAGAAGTTTATTCGCGTTCCTCTAGCCCCCTGGGACTTTTCATATTTTTCTCTAGTGTTAGATTCGCAGCTTTAACTTTGGAAGGGTGTTTTATTCCTTCTACAGATGATTCTTCATATATTTCGCTCCACTGGGTAATTTCATATCTTCACCTTCACTTTGTACATTATAAATTTTTACTCTCCCAAATTACTTTATTTAAGGGGAGTGTTGAGTTTACTACCTACGGTTCCGCATTGCTTATTTATTATTAAATGGCAATGGCTTATTGAAATTTAATTTTTCCAAGACTTTCTTGAAATGTTTTGAATGTTCTACAAGATTTGGACTTGTAAAAGAAAATGTAACCCTCATTCGTTTATCTCTACTTCAATAAAAGGTGCCGTATACAGAGTGTAGAATGGATTTTGCTACATAAGGAATTTATTTTTGTGTTTTCCTTGAAAGCATCAGTTACAGGTGTGTAATTTGGTTTTGTCGTAATATATCTAGAGACCTAACATTTTACCCCTAGGGTAGGGGGAAAGTTCTTTGCGAAGAGAGATACCGGTAGAAATTACTCACTAAAAATTCCTACCCTGCGGAAGCACCAGCAGTGCCTAATTGGAACCTCTTTAGCATTATTTTAGGTACTTGCCGGGAGAAAAAAATGCAAACCTAACCTAACTTACCGCATCCTATCCTAACCTAACCTAACATTGTTTTCCAGGGGTAGGGGGAGAACTTTTCACGGCGAAAGATATCATTTGAAATAACTCTATGAAAACCCCTTTTTTGCAAGAGCATCAGTAGTACTTGGAACTGCTCGTAAAAAATATGACACCCTAACCTAACCTACCTTATCCTATTCTAACCTAGCCTAACATTGTTTTCTAGGGGTAGGGGAAACAATTTTCACGACGAAAGATATCACTTGAAATTGTATAGCGAATTTTTTTTACAGCGTTCTTGGCCGTCTCTTGCATCCTTTTCTCCATTCCTCTTTATTAATGCATTGTGTGTCTTCCAGCTCTTGTCTTTCCATGGCTTTTTGTACTTGCTTTTTCCATTCTTCTCGTTCTGGTGGACGCCCTCTTTTTCTTCTTTCTGTCGGTTGCCAGTTCATTATTTTTTTTTGCCATCTTGTGGTGTTCATCCGATGTACGTGTCTGAACCATTTTAGGCGCTTTTCTTCCACTCTCTCCACCACCTTTTTCTCAATTTTCATTCTTCTTTTTATTTCTTCGTTTCTTATCCATTAAAGTCTTGACACCCGACAGCTCCTTCTAAAGAAATCCATTTCCACCACTGCCAGTCTTTCATTGTTCTTTTTCGTCATTTCCCATGTTTCCGCCCCATATAGCATCACTTGAAATTACTTTATAAAAACCCTTTTTCTGCAGGAGCATCAGTTGTACTTGGAACCACTTGTATAAAAGATGAAAACCTAACCTAGCACCTATTCTAACCTAACTTTTTATTTCTATCTTAAATTTCGTAATTTCCTCAGGGACTCGCATCTTGTGAGTACGGGAACTAGCAATCCCGAGGTGCCCGAGCTATACTCTATTCTCATCTCACGTTCCAACTTGTCTTGAGAGGGAAAAACGTTTTCTCTTTTCTCTTTTTTTTTCTGTACTATTTTGTATGTATGAAGTTAATCATGAAGTGATTAATATGAATTCAGATTTTTAAATCTGTGGCAAAATAATTCTCAGCTGGTCTAAAATAGGGAGTTTTTGTAATTGAACCCAATCTTCGATGAGAGGGCACTTTAAAAAATCTGGCTGTATTATTACTTTTTAAGCTACGCTTAACATATTTTATCTCTTAGGGTCGGTACTTTGAGTCTAGGTTAAGCACTAGTTAGGCTAATTTGATACTCGGTTAAACAATAACGATAACGGTTAAACGATTTTTGGTATTTTGTGCCATGTCAAGTTTAACTTGACATTGTCGTCAGCACTGTATTAACCTGGTTATAGTTAAATAGGATTTTAACCGAGACCTCCAGTAAGCTCCAATTCTTTCAGTCTTGGTTAAAATCGTGTTTAACTCACTGGTAGGTGACAAAAGATACGGATAACTCCTACTCGCAACCACGCCTATCTCTAATCCTGCTTAACCGAGACCAAAAGTACCGACCCTAAGGAAGTTTTTCGCTTTTCTCTGTATAGGATTTCTACATGAACATTCTCAATACTACTAGAGAAGTTTCAATTCTTACTATGTAAAGAAAATAGTACTTTTAAGGGTTGGTAAAATTGTAGAACTTTAACTAAACATTTTATGTGTCACTTAATTATTTTTACTATTAATTGCTCTAATTAGATAAATTTAAACTATGCAATAAAGTGGCACTTATATCTTCCAATGGGAGCTACATAAAGTTTGTTTATGGGTGCAATTGGGGGTTTGGGGTTAACTATAGCCTGATTAATACTATAAAATATCTTTATTACTATATATAATACTAGACGGATTTTATTAGATTACGTGAAAATTTGACTTTTGTAGGTATTGTGAGAATGATGAAATTTGTGCGCCACAATGAGTAATTTATTTACGTCCTTACTGCAGTGCTAAAGCGCCATCTTTAGCTTTAGATGTAAACTAGCTCTCTCTAGATTTTATTTTGATATCTTCTGAAAGTGGAAGATAACCGCCGGTGTTTCCTCAAACGATAGGAGCAGTTAGGACGAACTCCTGCTTGGTTTAGGTATTTTTCACAGCTGTATGGCTTGTATCTGATAGGGATGGGGGTTGAAAACTGTGCAGAAATATTTCGATATTTTAGTTCCATATTTTGATGACCTTTAAGAGTCTGTTTAGAAAATTTAGAAATTCAAAATAGTTACGGCGATAATGAAACAAAACTGAAAATTGGTAATTTCGGTTTTCGACTATAATTTGAAAATGGTTTACTTAAGAAAAATAAATCTTAACAAAAATTTTAGGAGATCAAAAGAGCTATCAAACGATACTAAACTCGATATTTTATCACATCGGCGTTAGGCGTCGCGACGGAGGTCCTCATAAGATAATAAAAAGTTGAATATCCCGACGCCTAGTGTCGATGTGATAAAATGTCGAGTTTGGTATCGTTTGATAGCTCTTTTGACCTCCTAAAATATATTCCTGATAGTTTTTTTCTAAACTAAACCATTTTCAAACTACAGTCGAAAACTTATATTGCTAGTTATCAATTTTTTTCTCGGTATAACCATTTTGAATTTTGAAATTTTCTAAGACCGTTTTCGAGATCCTAATGTTCATAGCACTTCAAGGAATCACCTTGTATATCCTTAACTGTCTAGCATTGTAATTATACAAACATACAAGCTATTTGCTGCTTTTGCTGGCACATAAAGCCGCATTTATCGGTTGTTTTAGGGAATTTTGGCGATCGTTAACTTTTATAAGCGAAGCCATCCAATACCTTCTAATTAATTACAACCAACAGTTAGTTGCTTTCCCTAAATTTTATGTTTTCTCTTTCAAAGAAAATTGAAAATTTATTATATCCTTTGTAGTAAAAAAAACTACTAGAAGTTTCTTTTATATGACATGAGTTTGTAAAAAAATTAACAATCCGTGACTAAAGCTAAAAAACTTTTTTTTTATGACAAAACCAAACAGAACCAGGACGTACATTTCTTCTCAATTTGAGAAAAAATGGCTCAAATAAAAGGAAGCTAAGAAAATATTTATCATTCTTGAATGTGATGAGTTTATTTGGTTTGGATTTAATAAACTTTTCTTGTGGTTGCAAGAAGGCGTGTAGTAATTTATAAAATAAATAACGTAATGAATTTTTGTACCATACTATATAAATTACGACATAACTCAAATTGTTAAGTTTTGTCGGTAAATGAAATGAAAACCTTCAAGAAAAGTCGCAATTTAATTACGAATAGACTTGGTATAATTTTTAATATTTTTCTCTAAAAAAATCGACTCTTTAAATGATACCAGAGGGAAATTATTCAAAAAGTAACGTCAATTATACATTTTTTTCTGCGATAACATTTTGAAATATTTATTCGTGAAAATTGATTTTTTCGAGTTTAAATATTTATAACTTTTTTTAACAAACGAAAGTTTGTAAAACTTTTTGTTTTTATTACCTGAAATCTTTTGGATTTCTATCGATGCTGTTGTAGGAGTCGCGTACTTGTTGATCGTCTCTGGAAAAGGTTAGCCCGTCGACGACATCAAATTCCGGATCACTGTCGATACTTTGCAATTTTGATAAAGCACCGATACCCAAACAATATCCTAAAGAAGTTGGCGAATTTATTAAACATTGCTTGAACGAAATCGAATCCGATCGTTGATTAACTAACGCAGCTTTTATTGCACTTATTAACACGAAAAACAACAATGCACCGTACATGAACATATTTGGAGATTAAATTTTTTTCCTCGTACGTATTTTCTTTATATACGTCGTTTTGATTCAGTGATTTTCGCGTTAGTGAAAGTACTTTTGTTTTATAATTATTTCTTGTATTCTCTAATTTGCAAAAATTCACATCTTTGGGAATCTCGACTTGGTTTATTCACACAAAGAGTAATTACGCATTTATACCACTCGTATGTTTTTTGGGGCTCTTCAAGTACTTACAGCGCTCTATTTGTGATAAATTATTTTAATAACGTGACAACTTTTAGCGTGGCTTATTAAGTTCACTTAAATGTTTAAAAGTCCTTTCGCTTGAGGAACTACAGTTCAATGTGTTTAAAGGTCATCGATTTCTTCCGACTCCAACAAACAACGAAATTGCTAGTAACCTGGTGAACTCTTCAATAAGCTTTTAGTTTCTTAAAATGTTTTGTATCATTATACTTTAAGATTTTTATTTATTGAATGATTTTATTTATAAATATGTGTGTCGCTCATGTACGACCTCTTTTAAGTCTGAAGGTAGGCCAAGTTAAGAATCTTTGAAATAAGTTAGAGAGCTGAGATGTACGTAAAGATGCTTCTCATCTATAATCTTCGAGTTCAGTTCCATCGATCTAAAATATAAAATAAAAATGTATAATTCAAAACTTTTACATGCGGTGCCCACCTCTCGGAAGGCAATGGAAAACTAACCCAGAGTAAAATTGCGTTTAGTGACTGTTGGTCACTTCCGGTGGTGTTCTATAATTACAGTGTATTTCTTGGCTTTGTGTAGGTACCTACTTGACCCAGAGCGTAAGTGAACTTATCTCAGACTTAAGGCCGCTCCAGACACATAAGCTTACCTAGCCTGAACGATGTCCAGATGCTCCGGTTTGACCTGTGCAGGCCGCCTGCACAGGCCAAACTTGGTAGGAAAGCTTGCGTGTCTGGCGCAGGATTTTTTTAATTAACTGTAGTTTTGAGGCTGGTCCCTAGTGGTTCCTTGCGACCTCTCCGATCTATTATGCACCTCGGATTTGGTCTTCCCTTATGGGAGTTCTGTGCTTTTGATAAAGTCCAGAATTTTCTTTATTGATAAGTTCGGCAGTTCTCTTTAGAGCATCTTCTCTTTCCCGAGAATGCTGTAACGACTTCTTGTGAAAGCCTCACAGTATAGCAGAAGATGGAAGTTTCCTCCTCCTCTGCATCTTTTCTGCGTAGTGGGTCTTCTTTTAGTCCCATCGTATACAGGCGCTTTTTAAGCTGGAAATGGCCCGTTACTATTGTCGTTGCCAGAGTAGTTTATCTCTGCTCATTCTGCGTAGAGAGCGAGTTCTTTTGTCAGAGGGTTTCTCCAGTAGGGATTTAGAGTGTCCCTGCCCAGGAGTTTCCCTCCAGTGCCACTTCACTAGAAGTGACTTTATTTCTGTCTGCGCCATTTCATAAGAAATGCTAAAGGCTGGTTCTGGTCCAATGGGTCTTATCTCAGACTTAAGGCTTACCTAGCCTGAACGATGTCCAGACGCTCCGGTTTGGCCTGAACTGGCCACCTGCTCAGGCCACACCTTATTTCGAGTTTGCGGAAGCAAGGTTTCAGGTAGTCGATGAACCTCGGGTGCTAATCACATATTTATGGATTCCCAAAAGCTATTTTTTATAACATTTATCGTTTTATAGTTATAGCCAATGTATCTTTTTAAATTGACACTTGTTGTATGGGTTGTAATTGTTATATCTCCACGACTTCAAAAATAATGCTGTCTTCTGCACTGATGGGATTATCCTACACCTGAACAATGCTGTATATTGCTTTACAGTGCTCTACCACTCTAAAAGCTTAGACGTAGAAATATTAAGAAGAGTATCACTCATCCGGTTCTTGAGGGACTCTAAGCTTAGCTGTCGTAAGATCTGATCATATCGAGCACAACTTTGCCATTCAACTAACTTATAAATTTCTATGGAATAGAAATGTCGGGCTGCAAAAATTTCATTGCTAGAAATCTGTTAAGGTGTTTAAGCATACATCGGTTACTAACCACAATAGATTGATCGTAATACCGAGTAGTATAGTGACGACTAGAACAAGGATCATTTAGTCTTCTTTTTTAGTTAACCCTATCAAAGTATAAAGTGGCTCAAATAGTCTTTTAGAATTTTCAAAAATTTTCCAGGTCATGCGAAAGCCTTTTGGAGAGCCAAGGAACATTCTACACCAATTTCAACACATTTAGATCTCCTTAAAGCTTTCTGGATCGTTCAAAAGCTTTGTAGATTGCCCTAACACCTTCCAGAGTGTTTTAAAACCTTTAAGATCGTTCCCAAGTCTAGTAAAACGATCTCGAATCTTCTAAATCGTCCGAAAACCTTATCCACCATAGAAAATTCTCTAGAGTGGTCTAACACCTTCAAGATCTCTCATTTGCCTGCTAGAACGATTTAAATCTTACTAAATCGATTAAAGGCTTTCTATAACGTCCTAAAATTTCCTTAAGTGTTCTAAAACGTTCAAGATCGCCCAAGAGGCTCCTGTAACGATCTAAAACCTTAAAAATGAATCGAGACTCTTCTGGAACGTCCAAATACTTCCAGAGTGTTCAGAAACCTTCAGGATCTCTCATTTGTCTGCTAGAACGATAGAAATCCTTCTAAATCAATTGAAAGCTCTCTAGAACGTCCTAAAATTTCCTTTAGTGTTCTAAAACGTTCACGATCGCTCAAAAGCCTGCTGTAACGATCTAAAACCTTTCAAATCGATCGAAACTCTTCTGGAATGTCCTACAACTTCCAGAGTGTTCTAAAACCTTCAGGATCTCTCATTTGTCTGCTAGAACGATTTAAATCTTTCTAAATCGATTGAAGGTTTTCTAGAATGTCCTAAAATATTCCGTACTGTTTCAAAACGTTTACGATCGCTCAAAAGGCTGCTGTAACGATCTAAAACTTTTAAAATGGATCGAAACTCTTCTGGAACGTTAAACAACCTTCCAGAGTGTTCTGAAACCTTCAGCTACGCTCACAAGTCACTCAGAACGATCTAAAACCTTTTAAATTGATCGAAAACTTTTTGATACGTCCAAAATATTTCCAGAGTGTTGTAAAATCTTCAGTACGGCTGGAAAGTCTTTCTGGAACCTCAATAATCCTCCCAGAGTGTTCTAAAATCATTAGTACGGCCCATAAGTCTGCTACTACAATCTACAATCTTGTAAATCGCTCTAAAACCTTCTAAAACGGCCAGAAACCTTCTAGGTTGGCTAAACACTTTTGGATCTCTTGTAAACTTCATAGAACGTTTGAAAGCTTTTTAAATTGCTTTCAGGTCTTTCAAATCGCTCTAGTAGTATAATAGTGACGACCTCAGCCACGCTTCGTCAGAGATGTTGTTTGCTTCTTTCAGCTGGTAGCTTGCATATTTCATAGCACCTAGGTGTAATTTATTTATTAAGGGATTACTGAACAGGTCTACAACCTCTGTTTGTAGATCGAGAACTTAACATGTCTTGAAATGAATCAGATAAATTAGGATGATAAGGATCAAGAAGACTTTCAGGAAGACTTAAGTCATGGAAATCATCTCAAAAGGTCATAATGGGTCTCAAATGGCAGCACTTTTTAATGCTCTAAAAAGGACTTATCTACTATCACAGTCATCAAAAGCTTGAACTGGACTGAGTATAGGGGCCCTAGACCTGCTTCAGGACCGTTGCCAGACTGTGTTATCAGGACAGGCTCAAAAATTTTCAAGGGAGGCTGAAAGCTAAAATTAGGCGAGTTTTCTCTCTTGTGGGTTTGTTGACAACTTTAATCTCATCTGAGGATGAATGTTTTTTGACCAAAGTTTGCAAACATTTAACTTTCTCTAAATTAATGTTTTCTTCTTCGGCACCAACAAATTAGGAACTTTTTATTATTATTGCGAAATCCTTAGCAAGCTCTGGCTAGAACAGGCTTAAAACTTTCCAGGGCAGACTCAGCCCTGGCTATGGCCCTGCCCTGCTTGGAGCTTTTGGATATTTTTTAATATCCTAATCCATGATGAGTAAGAAATGTTTAGAAGTGGTTGAACAATTTATACACACATGAAGCACAACATTGAAACTAATACACGTCTTTAGAAGGCGAGGTGTTTGTAAATCTAATGAGAAATATTCTTGTTCGCTGACGTTAAACATTCCTCAACCTTGTGAACTAAATAATTGCAAACATCTCATCCGTGTTAACGAAAAAAAAATTTTTTTTAAAGACCAATGTCAAGAGCATTTTCTCTTTAATTGTTTAATATCAATAATTTTACGTAATTTCTCCTCGGGTGACCGTAAAAAAAGTTAGCCATAAGACATCAGACAATGCGAAAAAAAAACAAACGAAATTAAAGCACACTTTCTCTTTCAGTTATGCTTACGTGAATTTTTTACGTTAATTTTTTAGATAACAAACGTGTAATTATATAAATTAAACTTCCGAAAAAAAACCAACGCATCGACTAATTTCTTACAATTTAATATTTAAATTAAAAAAAACTGTTGTTTTAAACAATGGCCTTTTTTAACCCGATTTATCAAAAATATTAACAGTTGTTTCTGTAAATTATTTAAATTTGATACCCAATTATGTAATTTTTTTAATTAAATTTTGATTAATATTTCGAGCGTTGTTATAACATCGATTTTCGTATTTGTTACCATTTGAAAAGTAGGATAAAAGGCCGATAATTTGTTGTGGTTTAATTCGTAATTAATTATTTTATGCAAATTTCACACGAGAGATCCGTGTTTTGCATATTTCTTGTTCGATTAGATTGTAATTTGAATATCGGCTTTGATATATAAATTTGACCCCTTGTAATTTATTGTAAATTGGGATTTTTTTAACAATTTATTATGGGAATCTTTTTGTATGTCAAGTCCCACCAACGCAGTTTTTCACGAAAACTCCAAACTCGTCAATTGAGAAAACGTTTATTAAGTCAAAATAAATAAAAGTTAAATGCTAACAATAAATAAATAATTTTATATACAAAAAAAATACTGTTTTAAGAGTTTGTTAACCCGATCCTTAAGAACTTGGTGGTTCTTCGTATTTGTCAGAGTGTCCTCTATAAGGAAGTTCCTGTTGCTGTTGTTGTTGTTTGAAAGATCTATGATGGTCATCGTGAGCTATAACTTCGTACGAAGAATGTTGATGCGATTCAGTTAACTTTTTTAATGCGAGAATTAACGATATAGTCAATGCTATTTTAGCGAGAATTAACGCTTTAAACGAAACTACCGCTAAAGTTTTTAATGCAAGTGCACCGATAGTCGCCATCTTTAATTTTAATAAAATTAACAACGGCATGAGGTTTTTCTTGCTCTTCTTACGACCTAAAATTCAAATGTTAAATTAATTTGTACTTGTTCTATAGTTTGGTTTGTTAAATTTAACTGCTCCGCAAGTCTGTGTTCGAATAGTTAACGTTAAAGTTGGGATATAGGCCATGTTAAATTTAACGACAATAGACGCCATTTTTATTATACAATTTTCAAAAATAGACGGTACTTTTGAGCAAATGAGGTGTCAAATGAAAGAGGATTAGTTTTTTTAGGTGCTGGCTAGTTCAGAATTTTCAAGTTATCGCAACAGAATTCTCAAAATAGCCAACGAAATAGTCCAATTTTTTAAAATAAAATTCAAAAAAATTGAAAATTCCGAACTATAGTCAGCGGTTAAAAAATCATTCTCTTTTATTTGATGTTCGATTTGCACAAAAATTATCGTTAAATGCATTTCCATTCACCAAACTCCAACGTTAACGTTAACGATTTTCATTTAGTTCGAATATCGATTAATTTACCTTCTTCCATCGATCTTTGGAATTCATTGGCGGCACTTTCGGGCATTTTAAATTCAAAATTGTGCGATGTGAAAAAGTTGATGATTTTATTTGTTATAATTTCGTCCAAAGCTTCCTCTCTAGCTCTAGGCTCTTCTGGCAAAGCTTCGTGTTTCCTTGCCGTTCTATCGATGGCATTTTCGTTGGGTTTAACTACTATTACGTCGGCAATTTCCATTTTGTTTGGAAGACTGTCAAAATAGTGCAGTGCTCTTTCCTTAAAAAAATTAAAATTTAAAAATAATCGTGAGCACTCAAAATGTAGTTTTATTATTACGCGAATTCTCAAAAGCTTTAAATTAAATTAAAGTTGAAGAATAAATTAAAAATATGTTAATTAAATTTAATTAATTTTTTTTATGGTTTAAAAAATTACGTAATGGATTCACTCACCTTAAAACAAAGCGTGTATGATTTAGATCCACATTTATCCAAAAAGTTGAGTACTTCTTGCGTGTAGGATTGTTCGATGGTCTTTTCATCTTCTTCTGCGTAAGAAGACGCAAACACAAATAAAAACACTAAGATTAATAATTTCATGATGCTGTTTCGCACACTGGACTTTAACAACTGTGACTTGGTGCCTTGTTGCGTCCTGGTTTTATCAAGAAGGAGTCGCCGATGAAGAAGGCAAATTATAGACAGTTTACGTTATCCGTACTAGTTTTCGTTCCACCTGTGCGCTAGATAACTCTTTATATGCGTATTTGCAATAATATATTTATAGGGTAAAATATACAAAGCGTGAAGAAAATTGTTGTAAAAAACTAACAGTAATGAAAAAAACAAATGTTTAAATTAATTGTAATTTGGATTAATTTATGTAAATTCAATTACATCAGGAGAAAACTTATTAATTTGCATTATGATATAATTTTACTAATTTTTTAATTATATTAAGTCATTTAGGTGAAAAACCTTTTAAATCGTATATTTTATGGTTTACTCGCGCATTTTGCGCGAATGACAAGTTTCTCAATGCACGTAGGAAAATTGCATTTTAAAAGGACATTTTCAAAACTAAAAATTAGAACTATGCTTTTAGGTAAGCAATATTTTACAAAAACAGTTAAGATTCTTTCGATAATTAAGGTAACATATGTTTCTCGTTGTATCTCGAGTTTTATCAGTGGCCACACGTCTAAAACGGTATTTTTGCCTACATTTATTGAACAGTTCGTAAATAAAATAATATGCAACTGGCTCACCCACACAAACTATTTATTTCTATCCATATTCGATCGCCAAGAACAAAAAGAGGCTTAGATTCCCCATAGGGTCGTCTCTCTTCACATCAATGAGGTTTTTAGATGACACCCAAATAAAAAAACAGATGGATGCAATTTTGTGTCTTTTAGTTCAAAATTTAAAACTGTGTTTTGGTTTACTTCATCATCAGAGAGAGAAAAATCAACTTTATAAATAATTTACAGTATTTTGGCCCGTTTACCTAATACCCGTTTAAACGAAAACCGATTCGGATCCTTTCACTTTTCTTTTGTACTTACTTTAAATGTTAAATTCGCATAGCGTGCGCGCCTTTTAACTTAATTTTATTTGAACTCGATGATTTAAACTTCCGATTCTAAAAAAAATTGGAATAGAAAACTATACCGAAAGAGGCGTACGCGGTGTTAAATTACTTCGATGAATCGTGACTCGAGGCAATTAATTAACCTGACCTCTGAGTCAGCTAAGAGAAGAGTAGAAGTTTCCCAAGTGGTCTTCTTAAGAGGAACTTATGTACGAGGGTAGATCTTTATGGTAATTGGACTTTAAATTAAACTTTTTAATTAAAGGATCAAACGGGAAGGCGTTTTAGTTGAAATAATAGGAAATTTTTTAAATTAGTGCGAATAAGTGATTAATTTTTATGTGCGGTTTTCAATGGGAAAAAACTTAAACAAACTAGTGGGTTTTAATAATGATGAGGAGGGAATAATAGTTTTGCACTATTTAACATAATAAACAACAAAAAAGTACAATAAGCGTACGTTTAATTAATCATAGTTATACTTGATAATGACCTAGTTAGTACGCATCTTTTGTAATTTTTTTAAACAAAACCAACGTCGAGAGAAGAATACTTACGTTCCATGAAGTAAATGTCAATTACTGTTGTACACAAAAAAATTAATTAACAGCTTGTATTGATAATTATAAATCAACTTAATGTATAATTATATAAGATTAAAACCGTGTCTCATTTTCGTTCTCGAATCTCTCGATATTAATTGCGAAAATTAGTTGGGGGATGATGGCTGAATTTTTTAAATCGAATTAATTAGTCAGTTATTAATAGCTTATTAAAAAGAAAATTGTGAATTTTCTAGCTGTTTAGTTTAAAAAAATATTTTAATTTTAATTCAAAGTTTTTCAGACATAATATACGGGGTGAGCTACTTATAAAGGGTAGGTTTATTTTAATTCGATTATTATCACTAAAGGGGTCTAGGAAACGATAAGAGATACAAAATTGATTAAATTGGGACAGACTTGCGTCATTAGCTACAAAAACACTACCACTAACCACCATTGGGGTCCGCTGGACCCCATTAAAATAAAGCTAGAAGTTACGAAACTTGCTGATGAATTTATTTTAATATTTTATGGTACCTACTTTGGAATATTCTACAATAAGTTACATGATAAAAATTGCATGGGGTCTATCGGACCCCACTTGGGAGTAACCCAAAATATCTTTTTCCTTCTATCACAAAATTGAACTAAAAATATTTTTATCTTTTTAAAATCTACGTTAGGAAAAATCGTAGAAGGGCGCGACTGAAATTCAAAAAATAAGAATACAGATCCAATGCCCGGTTGCATAATAAAGAATTATATTTTAATCCGGGAATTAAATTTTTAATCCTTTAATACGGCAACGTTACACAATGTAATGTCATAGTTTGGCGTTTGTACCTATAAATATTCAAATCTGAGGTTATAAATTCTTTTGTTGTTACAAACGTTAAACTTCGAAAGTTTTGATTTGGGATCTAGAAGACCCCATTGGCTTTTCTAGTGTTGTAAAGAATAAAAATAAAATACTTTGGTTGCAACTTTATTTCCTTTACAACATAACTGTTTTACACTTTGAATAAGAGGTTTGGGGCTTGAGCCAGCGAGCCAAAACCATTAACTCAAAAATTCTAAATACAACCCTGTATTTTTTATTTAATTAGTTGTTACGAATGCAACAATGTACCACACTTAGGTGCCACAAATATTAAATAGTTTGTTGTAAATGAAAATTCGATTTAATTTACTGGAAATTCTCCGACGGTGGTAGTGGTAATGAGGGGGGGGGGGTTCTTATTAGAACCATATCGTATAATATGTTTGTTCTACTGTATTTTAATTAAGTTATGTTTTACGGAACTGTTAAGCTATTTTCCCGAATCCGAATTTTCTTCTCGTAAAAGTGGCTCAATAAGGTATCTCCCAGGAGAGCAAGCCGAGCATTAATACTAAACCATTGATACATTGATTCCGCACTTGCCTATTTTTTTTTCAGTTATGTAAATACCACTTATACCCTATGGGCCCCATGTTTAAATCCCATGATTTCTCTCTATTTTGATATCCCAATTCCCACATCCTACTATCCAAATTATCACAAAGGACTATTTTGAATTTTTAAATTGGTACTCTCACTTCCCACGTCTTTGTTGAATTCGTACGCCTACTTCACACCTATTTTCAACGCCATCTTGCATTTTTAATTTACACGCCCTCTTGCCTCCATATTTGAATTTCCCGTAATTTTTATTCTGATGTGAGGTCACATTCGGTCTAGAACCCGCTTAGGTACACTGAGGAGCTCAGATAGAAACGGAATCTAACGTGCCGCCTACGAGTAATATCATTCGCTACATATGGCACCCGATCGTTAAGAAATAAGGTTAGGAAAATAATAATGTTCTTCTCCTACCTTTCTCCACGAGAACAGCTACGGCTGAAGCCGAGACAATCTTCTCTCAAGTAACGTTTGCACGATGCTTGGTGACGGATTTTTCAAAGCTCCTTTTTTTGCAATTTCAAAGTTTTTTGTGTGTTACTAGACATCCAGTGCGAATGCAACTAGTGCAACGCCCTGAATATATAGGGTGTCCCACTTAGCATGCTCACCATGGGGATATAGTAAACCGTAAGAGATACGAGGTCTATTAAATAACACCAAAAGTCTTCTGTTAATGGCCAACTCGATGAAGATTTTGTTTTTTGAAAAAAATTATTAGCACTCTAGATTATTTAAACGCCTATAACTTCTTTATTTATCAATAAATTTAATATAGAAAATATCTTTTTTATTGCGCCGTTTTTGGAGGCTAAAAACTTATGCAAACCTAGTCTCAATTTTATGTTATTGCAAAGCTAATTTTTTCTTTTTAAAAATAGATAAGAAGGGTTTACGAGATTTTTGTGGTGAACATACTAAGTGGGACACCCTGTATATCTAATACCAAAATCCTTTCCTATTTATCATTAAATTTTGATTGCGCATTTTTGAAATAGTTGCCTTTCTGTTTTACCCCATCCTTATAAACTGTGACGTCAGAGCAAGTTTTCTTAAACAACAACCCCTATTTTTTTAAGGATTCCTTAGTCAACGATCACTCTTGGGTCATCCATGGTACAATAATCTTGCATCTATCTACAGCTGGATCCTGGATCTAATAGGAATTAGGTGAGGGAGGGGTGTCTGTCGATTTAGAACGGCACCAGTGTCAGAGAAGGTCCAGGCTTTACGACCGTATGTTTGCCAAAACCGGATTGAGGAAGCGTGTACAGCGTTTTAAAATCTTCGCAACACTAATTCGCAACATAAATAATAATTGTCTCTTAATAATGTAGGATGTACAGTCGGCCTCACAATTATTGGCCACTCTGGCTGTTAGCCAAGAACGACAAAAGGGAAGGTTTTCGATTTACTACTTGTTGGCAAAATAAAGTTACCCCTCAATTAAAGTAGGGGGTATTATGATGGTTTCATCCACAATTCGTGCTAGGCATATAGCAAGGGTGGCCATTAATTATGAGGCTGACTGTACAAGATCACACTGTGAAGCGAAGTAAAACATGTGTATTGTGTAGGTATAGCGGCTGTAAATATGTGCAGTGCTTAAATATATTCAGAGCTTCGTTAATTATTTTCAGTTCGTTAAAAGGATATTGGTAGCGTTTTGGTGCTCGTTTTGCTTCCTATACCTACTTTGGATTAGATGTAATTAAAAGTTTGTTGATATTTAAATATTTAATTTAAAATGAAAGGGTTGTTGTGCAACAATTTAGTTGTTACTAAAAGGACTTTTTAGCAATAAGGAAAGGCATTTACCTAACATCTATGCACTATAAACATCTAGATTTTGTTTATTGTCCTTTTTTAGTCTTCTTCGTATTTAGAATAGCGTACCTTAAAGCATTCCAACGCTTACATTTTGCAATATACATATATTTTTATTTTTCATAATGCAACTACCTTCGGAGTTTCTGAATAATAAATTCATGATAACTCTTTTCAGTATCATGACTTACTCTTTTAATTTCTTTTTGGCACAAATATTACGATTTTTAATATTGCATTATTATTTGTGTGCTTGAAAAACTTTTAATATAATCCAAACCCAACATTCGTGTTTCAAAATATGAAAAAAAATGTACAAAGTGGGGGCATCGCATAAAATAAATACTTTAACTTTTATTAAAACATTTTTCACATCCTGAAAGATAAATGATGAAAAGCCTAGCGGCGAAGACGGCCTCGGAGTCAGAGTCAGATACCAAACGTTCAACGAGCTAGCATAATTTGAGTTTACAAAATATTCTTAACTGGAGCGAGCTCGTTTAATGTTCTTGAGGGTATAGGGGCACGATGCACCGGTTAACCAGGGAAATAAAATATTTATTTTTGCAAAAGCGGTTGCGTTTTAAATATCTTAAATATCATGAAGATAATGTGGCTAGCACTATTCTTCTAGCCGCCCGTTATTACCAAAAGCACGGTGTATAATAAAGAAGGTGTAGCAACAAGCAGTCGCTATGTGGTTAACAAATTTCACTAGATTGTGCGAGTGAGACGCACTAAGGTACCCGGTTGATGCGTACAGCATCATACATACATGAGCGAAATTACCGCGTTCCAAGCTTGTAAATTGTTTTTATTTAAAATAAATAAACTCACTTTATTTGTGTTACTCGCGTAACCTCTAGTACACTCAGGGCCAAAACATTTACTAGCCATTGTCTAAAATTAATACTAAATTAAAGGTAAATCACTTATTATAAAAATTAACCAATACGGGTAGCGTAGTCTATCTCACTCTCGATCTCGCAGTTGCGGACAAACTGTAACCATTTCGCGCCGCTACGAGCATATCTCTTTGGGCCACCTTTAATATCTTACACCGTCCCAAAAGTTGTACACTATGCATTCGTGTACTCAAATCCTGAGTCAAGTTCTCCGAGTCGGGTATTGAAACCAGGAATATTTCGCTTCTTACCATTGTCCCATTAAGATTATCATCCCTTAGTTAAAAGATCTACTGTCTTTAAATTAAAGGGATGTGCGAAAAACGCATAGATGTAACAGGTAACATATTAAGCGATATCCAGACTTTTTTGCAAGCCTCTATAGCTGTATTCCTTTTCCAAGACCCCTCGTATGTTGGATAATATGAATATATTATTAATATGAACTTGAATAAATTGAAATTTTTCTTTTTAAAATGTCAAATTGAATTAAATGCCTATTATCATGAAAATAAACGCTGCAAACTTTGATGGGAAATTTGAATAAATTTACAATTCTTATATTCAAATTCTATTAAATAAAATTTATTTGGGATATTGAAAATTTTAAATATTATGTATAAGAGGATTGTATTAAGAATTAGAAGAAAAACGTGGAGGTTATGTACTTGCAATATTCGCACATCAATCACAAATACGTGCTAGAAAATAAATTGAGTTGAGGTACCTACACCTAATGACCAGAACATTTTTTTTAAGTTAATGCGAGTTTAAAGCGTTACAGAAGCACACAATTTTATAATAACGTTAATTTAAAAACACCATTGGCTGTATCTACGGTTTGATTTTAATTTTCGATTTTCATAAAAAAATTAAATTGCCGTGTTTTTAGGCCTATTTAGAGACGTTATTTACCTAGTAAACGCAGGTCGTTTCTTTATAAAAAGAAAAACCGTGGAATCAAAAAAATAATGTTTTTTCTTATCTCTAACGCTATTATGGTGCCGATAGAAACATACAAATATGAAAAATTAAAAATTATTGCTGAAGAATGAATAGCAATTTAAGAAATCTCAATAGGGGTATTTTAATATCCACCCTAACCCATCCATCTATAACTTTTGTTCTATTTGTGGAACTAATTTCTGATTTCTTTTAAGGACCGTGTGAGTTTAAGACTGGCATTTATTAGAAAATAAATTCGCTTTTTTCGATAGAAAGTGATGAAAAATAAGCACACGTTGCTACCATGACAATACCGATAAATTATTTAATTTTATTAGAAAAGTGAACGCAAACCCCATCTTTACCTTGATACGGGTGTTCTGAATCACCCTGTATAACAAAGTCCTACTATAATTGTTTGACTCCAATGAAACTTGTGCAAACACTCAAAATTGTACCTATTCTAATGTCGCACCTTTCGAGTGTTAATGTTAAAAACATATCTAATAGTGTTAGAATGGAAATTTACATAGGGCCCTTAGGGATCGCACTTTCAAACTATTGCCTGTCGTTTAACTTTGGTTAGCAACTACCAACTAATAATTGAGTTTTTACTCAAAAGTGCACAAACCCCATTTTAACCAATTCCAACTTCGTTTATATTAAAGAGGTTTTTGAAAATTGTATAATAAAAAATGGCGTGCAAATTGAAATTTTTATTTTATTGAAGCTCATAATATTTTCCTTAAGTCTTTCCTTTTATTTATTTTTTAATAAAAGGTTTAACAAAGTGTTACAAGTTTTAATTTAAGAAATGAATTTATTGTGCTATTGTAATATGTAAAATTTTAACATTTGCATAATGAAAAGCTTCAATCAAAATTTATTGTTTTTTTATTACATTTAATATATTCAAAAGAAGTACACCGAATAAATTATAGAGGGTGCTTTTTACTTTTTCTTAAGAACAATTTTTTTTGTAAAATTCGAAAAAGAAGCACATTTGTTTTTTGATTATTAAATATAAAAAATCCTCGTGAAATATTACACGTCAAAAGCGCACATATCTTTTTCTTTTAACCAAACTGTGATTTAACGTTTCGATTTGTAGTTTTCAAATTTACGTGCTCTTATTTAATAAATTTATTACAATAGCCAGCCTAAGTTTCAAAAATATTATTTATGGACTTATTTTACATCGATTTAGTCTTAGTTTCAGGACAACCGCAACATACAGGGTACTTTTTTTAGTTGTGTCAACGTTGCCATCTCGAAAACGACGAGAGTTACGAAAAACATTTTCAGGGGGTGAAAAGAGCTATCAAACGATACTAAACTCGACTTTTTATCACATCGACGCTAGGCGTCGCGACGTTCAACTTTTCTTTTTCTTACAGAAACCTATTGTTTTTTTGCATGAAATTACTCAGTTGGCGTGTCTAAATTCTGATACCAAAGGAAAACTTTCTGTCGTGTACTTTTTTTAATTTACACAACTTTTTTAGGTGATGTTATGTTACGTTATGTTAATATGATACTTTATGTTATTTTTTACGATAAAAAATAACGATTGTAGTTTTAGAAAAGCAAGTTCTTTAGACTCTCAAAGCAAATTATTGTTTATAAAGTTACCTAATGTAATTTATTTAATTGAACTACACTAACATAACGTAATTATAACTATAACGTAAAAAATTTAACGTCACGACGCTTAGCGTCGATGTGCTCAAAAGTATCGTTAGATAGCTCTTTTGACTTCCTGAAAATTATTCCCGAGCATTTTTGTTATTAAGGAAGCCATTTTCAAACTACATTCGAAAAACTAAATTCAATTTTTTTTGCGTTATAGTCCAGTTATTAGGAATTTTAACCTGGGAAAAATAGTAAAACGACCAAAACTCGTGCATGGTATTTTTGTAAGCATGCTCTTTAAAAATCAAAAGTGTTTACAATGCTATAAGGGCCTCTTCGTTGAAAAAATTCAGTGGAAAGTTTTAAATTTTTTCTTTTCTTTTATTTTTAAAGCAGAAGATATTTAGAGAAGAAAATGTCTTCTGACTTTTTTCGTTAGAACGAATAGTTTATGTATAAAACGTAGTGAAAATGCGCTATGATTTTAGGAATCAACGATCGCGATGCTTTTAGAAATATTTTTAGTGTTGTCCATAATCTTTTTTATTAATTGAAATTATCTTATTAATTAAAAAAAAACTACAGACTTGATTTTATCTCTTTTATAGTTCACAAAATTCCAATAGTGCCTCGAATCTCGATCACGCTGTACTAAAAAGGAATTTCTAATAAAGTAATATATTGTACGTCAAGAGCCAATTTTGATTTGTATAAAACTTTTCTATATTTCCTCAAATAAAGAAGTTTAGATGTAAAAAAAACTCTCGAACTGCTTGTATTGATACTTATTTAGAGAGGGTGTTCGATAAAAGATGTTTATAAAATCGTTATGTAATGAAAAAGCTTTTAAACGAAAGTCAGATAGTATTTTTCAGTGGAACATGCTTTCATAGCACCGCCTTACACAGGGCCGGATCAAAGAGCGTTGGGGCCTAAAGCTAAATCAACGAAGAAGTTAATGAAAGAGGGTGGAATTTTATTTTATGCATGTGTTTGGAATAGTTAGGAGGTAAAAATATTAAAAGACCCCGGCAGGTCCGTAGTCAGGGGTATTGTATTGTATTGTACTCAGGGGTCGATTGGCTTCTAAGCCTTACAGAACTGCGACCAGTGTTGATCTTTTATTCATAATAGTCAGGGGTATGCTGCTGGAGAACTTCAATCCTCAGAAAAGATTATATTGGTTAACAAATTTATACAAACCTAGAAGAGAAAAAGTTCTGATTTTAGGTTTTAATCCTCATTTGAAATTGTTTGAGCGTGCCCTGATAACACAATCTGATTACGGCCCTGGAACCCAATTCTAGCTACTGCAATAACTTTTTATGGTGACGAGGGGTGAGAATGCACAGCTACGTAAATTGGTATTTATCCCCACCAACGCAGTAGTCAGCTTATTTAAATTATTAAAGGGGCGTGGCCAAATCTGCACGAACTTATCCCTACCGCTCCTCAAGTTAAATTATTTTAGCTGTACATCGCTAAAAGAGTCCAGGTGGTGAAAAGGTCCCGTTTTAGGGGTTTTCGCTTATATCTCGAAAACGGTGGGCCGTAGTGAAAAAATTATTTTTAGCGAAATGAAAGCTTATTAAATTTCCTACAAGATTGTTTGGATTTATTTTTTTCTACTCTTTATAGTTTTTGAGATATTCGCCCACAAAAATCGTTAATGATGTATGAAAAAATTTGTCTCGCGTTTTTCGTCAAACTTTTGCCTCTAGCACCTCAGTCCTTCGTTTTACAGTTAAAGTCTTCACAGAAGTAGTTGTAGAGCATTAATGTGCCTTTACTATTTTGTTTTTTTTTCCTGACCCTTCACAACACCGGGCTCTGAAGTACGCGCTTCATGCGCTTTATGCATACCATATGCAACCCTGACCATACAGTGTGGCAAGAACCTACCCTAAACTGTCTTTGTATGACATACAGGTTACGGTTTTCAAAATGGTTTCTTGCACAGACGTATTTTTAATTTACTTATTGTTAGAAAGCTTCTTCAATAGTTTTTGGGTATCACCATAAGTGTTTTGTTTATTTAAAAAAATTTAATGCATTTTAGGAGGTCGTGGGTAGTTTACCCCTGCATGCACCTCACAAAGCAACAGGGAATTAAAAGTGCGTTTCCTAAGTCAACCTTTTGACGAGTGTATTGCAAACAGTAACTTTTTATCTGTCAAATGATAAAGGGGATGGGAATTTTGCCACCATATTTATTTTTACTGCTTATAACAATAAGTATTTTTATAAACAAACAAAGTATTTCAATAGTTTTAGCATAATAATTTAGCATAATAAACAAATTGAAATGCAATTTGTGTACTAACGAACTCAGTAAAGCGTTTACAAAGAAAGAACAAAAAAAAACAAAAGTAGAATAAATTTAACTACAATAAGAACAAACGGTGGTTTTCAATTTATTTTTGTATCTCTGTAGCGTGAACTAATTTTACGTTAATGATCTTGAAAAATAAGTTCTAGTTTATATTGACTTGTGTGGTATAAATCAATTACAATTTCAAAAATTTTTTATTTAAAATAATTTATATAAAAAAATAAATAATAAATTAACTACAATTTAAAGGCCTTATCGAGTTGTTGTTACTGGTGCCGGTTGATAAGCAGCATACGCTAATTTTTGAGCTTGTTCTTTTTCGTAAGATCTACCCCAACCGCCGCCGCTGTGTCCGCCGCCGCCACCTACGACCACTTCGTGGGCAGATTCGTGCCCACCTCCTTGGTTGCCCCCTAATAACTTTTTAAGTCCAATTATACCCGCCAAAAGGAGAGCCAATTTCGAAACGATTAGTGCTTTACCGGCTAAAAGTGCCAAAGCGCCTAACGCTAATGGCACTAATGTACCTCCCAAAATAAGAGGAATTAAGATCAAACCTCCCATTCTCTTCTTTTTACCGCGTCCTTCGTCACTTAACGATCTTTGTAAATCACCTGATGACGGAAGTTTAACCTACAAAAATAAAACAGTAAATTTTTGGCAAAAATTAAAAAAAATATGTCGTTTCTTACTTGCAACGAGTGGGTATCGAAGAAATTGACGAGTTTTTCGCTTATTAAACTATTAAGGGCTTCTTCGCGATCCGCTAAAGCTCTAGGTAAGGTCGCTTCGAGATCGGCTTCCGTTTTAGGACTCGCTTCAACCGTAGCTTTGGCATCTTTAATAAAACTAATTCCGTCGATAATCGGCACCTCGTTCATCGATCTAAAGGCGCGATCCATCGCGCCTACTAACTTCAATTTAAGACATGGCGAAAATTCTGTGACAGAACACTCCTGGTACACTTTATAAACATATCTTAAATCACTAAGGTACGAACTGGATGTTTCAGACGAACGCGCTTCATCTTGAGGTATTTCGTTTAAATTCGTAGGTGCACTCCGTGCCCACGCGACCGAAGCTACAAACAATAAGACAATGCACTTGAAAAACATTTTGTTTAAACACTGATATTATTTTGTAACACCACCGAGCTTTATAGCGAGAGAGTCCCTCCTAAGAAATTTTTAACTTCTTTTATGATGACTGAAAAACCTCTCCCCCCTTTGCGGTCAATGCTATTAAACAATTGTGGTAATAAACCCCCCGTGCTCCGTTTAGAAACGCCTTGCTTACCTTCGTGACATTGACCGAAACTAAAAAAATAAACAAGATCTAATTTCGTAGGTCACATCCTATATGTAAAGCGCGTGTCGACACAGCTTATGGATGGATACTCGCAATTTATGCACTTATGTTAACATGCAAGTCACATTTTACAAGTAGACCAAAACCCTAGTTAATCAAAAAGTCCATTAAGATTAACGTGTATCTACCTACATGTAGGTAGCTCATTATAATTAAACGCAACAAGTGAGATTTTCTTTCTATACCAAGGACGACCGGAGAAATTTTAAACTTCTTCTCTAGGGCCACCTAATTTAATCCATTCAACTGCATTCCCGACCTACTTTCTTCGACATTATGACTTTTATTATCTAACCTAATCAACATAAAACGTAACCGCTTTTGGTAGAAAATTTATTAAACCTATTATTAAGCTTTTAAACATCTTCTCGATTTCATTAGAATGCCAAATCGAGCTACGATTTTATCAGCGGACGTTGCACTACCCATAGCTTAGATCCGTGATCTTCTTGTAACTTTCTCATTGGAAAGTAAAGTAACAATCAAAACGTACTACGTGATTATTTCAGTTGCACCCGAACAACTCTGATAAGTCTTTTTGTTCGTTTCATTATTTTATAATAACGCAGACCAATGTCCCACTAACCGTGTTTTCATTCTTTTTTTCGAAATTATATCCAATTAGTCATGTCCACACTACAAAAAGCAATAAAATCCAGTTAATTTCACTTAAGTTAACCATGCAAATACATTCTAATTTTTATGTACCTACATCTTTTTTTGGGCGTTGGTTCCTTTTATGAACTGGTAGTGAAAATAAGCGAAAGTGATTGCGTTATTTTGTTTATGTTTTTTCGTTTTTCTAGTGTGCCATATTGCGGTTTCAATTCTTCATCATCTTCATTAGAAACTATTTTTACAAAATTATGCAATATTCATTGAACACAAATTATTAAACTGATTTTTGATTTATTAACCGTCTAGGTTGTTATGAATTTATGATTCATGATAATCTGCAAAAAAATCACAAATATAGAGATCCCATAATGGTGCAAATCCCATAATCATTAGCATTTAAAGCTCTCCATATTTTCTGTCCATAATTCTGAAATAAAATATATCATAGGGTTTTCTTAGAGGCTTTCTATGTAGGTAAAACCGTCATGCAATTTCAATTGTCGGATTAGGTTATTCTTTCCGTGCTTTGGAGGGCAAGTAAAGCCGCCAGTACCGGTTGTCACAGATCATAAATGACAATCATTAAAAATTCTCAATGGGACTGTGCATAAAAAGATCTCACCAGTTACTGCACTTAACATCTGGAATAAGATATTCTCTAAGGGCTCAGATTTTTTTTATCAAGGCAATGTTTTTGGAGTTTGATAAACACTTTATATATAATTTTTTAGTACGATATGTTTGAAGCACTTGTGGTTTTACTTAATGATGGAAGATTAGATAAATTTACTCATTTTTTGTACAGTCAAAATAACGCAGATCTAATGATTGGATTAGGGCATTCTTCCCGTGCTTCGGAGGGCACGTAAAGCCGTATGCCCCGCTTGTCACAGATCACAAATGACAATCGTTAATGGGACTATGTATAAAAGGATCTTACTAGTAACTGCACTTAACATCTGGAATAAAATATTCTCTAAAGCTCGTTTTTTTTTTAAAAAGGCAATGTCCCATTTTTGGAGTTTGATAAACACTTTATATATAATTTTTTAGTACGATATGTTTGAAGCACCTGTGGTTTTACTTAATGATGGAAGATTAGATAAATTTACTCATTTTTTGTACAGTCAAAATAACGCAGATCTAATGATTGGATTAGGGCATTCTTCCCGTGCTTCGGAGGGCACGTAAAGCCGTATGCCCCGCTTGTCACAGATCACAAATGACAATCGTTAATGGGACTATGTATAAAAGGATCTTACTAGTAACTGCACTTAACATCTGGAATAAAATATTCTCTAAAGCTCGTTTTTTTTTTAAAAAGGCAATGTCCCATTTTTGGAGTTTGATAAACACTTTATATATAATTTTTTAGTACGATATGTTTGAAGCACCTGTGGTTTTACTTAATGATGGAAGATTAGATAAATTTACTCATTTTTTGTACAGTCAAAATAACGCAGATCTAATGATTGGATTAGGGCATTCTTCCCGTGCTTCGGAGGGCACGTAAAGCCGTATGCCCCGCTTGTCACAGATCACAAATGACAATCGTTAATGGGACTATGTATAAAAGGATCTTACTAGTAACTGCACTTAACATCTGGAATAAAATATTCTCTAAAGCTCGTTTTTTTTTTAAAAAGGCAATGTCCCATTTTTGGAGTTTGATAAACACTTTATATATAATTTTTTAGTACGATATGTTTGAAGCACCTGTGGTTTTACTTAATGATGGAAGATTAGATAAATTTACTCATTTTTTGTACAGTCAAAATAACGCAGATCTAATGATTGGATTAGGGCATTCTTCCCGTGCTTCGGAGGGCACGTAAAGCCGTATGCCCCGCTTGTCACAGATCACAAATGACAATCGTTAATGGGACTATGTATAAAAGGATCTTACTAGTAACTGCACTTAACATCTGGAATAAAATATTCTCTAAAGCTCGTTTTTTTTTTAAAAAGGCAATGTCCCATTTTTGGAGTTTGATAAACACTTTATATATAATTTTTTAGTACGATATGTTTGAAGCACCTGTGGTTTTACTTAATGATGGAAGATTAGATAAATTTACTCATTTTTTGTACAGTCAAAATAACGCAGATCTAATGATTGGATTAGGGCATTCTTCCCGTGCTTCGGAGGGCACGTAAAGCCGTATGCCCCGCTTGTCACAGATCACAAATGACAATCGTTAATGGGACTATGTATAAAAGGATCTTACTAGTAACTGCACTTAACATCTGGAATAAAATATTCTCTAAAGCTCGTTTTTTTTTTAAAAAGGCAATGTCCCATTTTTGGAGTTTGATAAACACTTTATATATAATTTTTTAGTACGATATGTTTGAAGCACTTGTGGTTTTACTTAATGATGGAAGATTAGATAAATTTACTCATTTTTTGTACAGTCAAAATAACGCAGATCTAATGATTGGATTAGGGCATTCTTCCCGTGCTTCGGAGGGCACGTAAAGCCGTATGCCCCGCTTGTCACAGATCACAAATGACAATCGTTAATGGGACTATGTATAAAAGGATCTTACTAGTAACTGCACTTAACATCTGGAATAAAATATTCTCTAAAGCTCGTTTTTTTTTTAAAAAGGCAATGTCCCATTTTTGGAGTTTGATAAACACTTTATATATAATTTTTTAGTACGATATGTTTGAAGCACCTGTGGTTTTACTTAATGATGGAAGATTAGATAAATTTACTCATTTTTTGTACAGTCAAAATAACGCAGATCTAATGATTGGATTAGGGCATTCTTCCCGTGCTTCGGAGGGCACGTAAAGCCGTATGCCCCGCTTGTCACAGATCACAAATGACAATCGTTAATGGGACTATGTATAAAAGGATCTTACTAGTAACTGCACTTAACATCTGGAATAAAATATTCTCTAAAGCTCGTTTTTTTTTAAAAAGGCAATGTCCCATTTTTGGAGTTTGATAAACACTTTATATATAATTTTTTAGTACGATATGTTTGAAGCACCTGTGGTTTTACTTAATGATGGAAGATTAGATAAATTTACTCATTTTTTGTACAGTCAAAATAACGCAGATCTAATGATTGGATTAGGGCATTCTTCCCGTGCTTCGGAGGGCACGTAAAGCCGTATGCCCCGCTTGTCACAGATCACAAATGACAATCGTTAATGGGACTATGTATAAAAGGATCTTACTAGTAACTGCACTTAACATCTGGAATAAAATATTCTCTAAAGCTCGTTTTTTTTTTAAAAAGGCAATGTCCCATTTTTGGAGTTTGATAAACACTTTATATATAATTTTTTAGTACGATATGTTTGAAGCACCTGTGGTTTTACTTAATGATGGAAGATTAGATAAATTTACTCATTTTTTGTACAGTCAAAATAACGCAGATCTAATGATTGGATTAGGGCATTCTTCCCGTGCTTCGGAGGGCACGTAAAGCCGTATGCCCCGCTTGTCACAGATCACAAATGACAATCGTTAATGGGACTATGTATAAAAGGATTTTACTAGTAACTGCACTTAACATCTGGAATAAAATATTCTCTAAAGCCCGTTTTTTTTAAAAAAGGCAATGTCCCATTTTTGGAGTTTTATGAACACTTCATAGATAACTTTTTAGTTCGAAATGTTTCAATCAAATGTGGTTTTATTTAATGATAGAAGCTTGGTTAATTTACTAATTTTTTGTACAGTCACAATAATGCAATTTTAATTGTTGGATTAGATTTTTTTTCCGTGCTTCGGAGGGCACGTAAAGCCGTCGGTCCCGGTTGTCATAGATCACAAATGATAATCGTTAAAGATTTTTAATGGGACTGTGCATAAAAGGATCTCACCGGTAACTGCACTTAACATCTGGAATAAGATATTCTCTAAAGGCTCGGTTTTTTATCAAGGCAATGTCCCGTTCTTGGAGTTTTCTGAACACTTCACAGATAATTTTTCCGTGCGATATGTTTCAATCACCTGTTCGGTGTTCAATCACCTGTTCGGAGGGCACGTAAAGCCGTCGGTCCCGGTTGTCATAGATCACAAAAATGACACTCAATTAAGACACTTTTGATCGATTTTTGGGCAAAGAAGATACAATTTATTATGAAGGACCATTTTATGATTTTCACTTTTTTGAACTTTTGAATTTTTTATTTTTTTTCTTTAAGTAATTTTACATTTTATGGTAATTTTTTTAAGAAAAACTGAAAAACTTTTATAATGAGAAATCTAGAAAAATCTATGAAAAGCTGCATAATACGCTTTTCTCGCAGTATTATGGGGGAAATTTATTGCTTTTTTGAAATAAATTGTTGCAATTAATTATTTTGTATGCAAGTTGCACTTAAAATGCAAAATGTAACGATAACGATCGTTTTATTATAATGTACTCCATTTATCCATTTACTTAGTAGGTACATCACTACATATTTAATATATTATTAATGACTAATGACTTTATTTACGTATTATATTAAACTACACTTGCAAATAAATCACTTTTGAGAATATTAAAAAGACGCGGAAAGACTTACTTTTAAAATTATTTAATAGAAAATTGTTGCAATTAAAATAATACCGTTTGGAATGTTTTTAGTGTTTGCTATAACTTTTATGCGAATTTTATTAAGTTACATCAACAATTAAGGTAATTAAATAAAAATAAAAAATTATATGATAGTTAACGCACAAATTATTTTGTAGTGGTAAAAAGCTTTACAATTGTCTACTAAAATTAAAAATTTCACCTACATAGTTCAAGTAATCTAGTCAAATTAACATTCAACTGCGGAAAAATTCATAGAAAGCTGTTTTTTGTTGTAAGAAATTATAGAGAGGACATGGAAGAGGGTGGAATTCTTTTCTTTAGGAATGTGTTTGGTGTAGTTATGAGGTCAATACTAGGGTGGTTCTTATTTAACCCTTTTATGAGTTTTATTTTTGCCGCCCCCTGATTTCAAAAATTCATCAACAAACCAAAATTTTAAGCCTGATTTTAACTTTCTAGGACATCGCTAAAGTCCTTCTGTAAAGAGAATTACTGATTACTGGACGAGTAAATATAGCAATTTCAGGTCAATTTCTCCAATAGAAATGGTTGTGTAGTGTGGGTACTTATAAGGAAGGATCATGACAGCCAATGATAATGTAACCTTGACAGAAGGAATGAGTCATCCATAGACTTCTAAAATGTCATTTCCGTCGCATTTTCTCTTATAGACAACGGTTGCTAACCCTCCTTCCGGATGTTATATGTTCTAAGGTCGTATAGTAGTAGAATCATAAAAAGAGCCGATTAATGTGGTATAATTTGAATACGAGAATATTTTTCTTTTAAACCCTCTAGGCGATTAGGTTGGAAAAGTCAAAATTAATAAAAATTGCACTAAAACTACTTCAAATGTGCTACACGGTTGAATTTAAAATAAAAAGAAAAGAACTTTTAGCGAGTCGACTTTTAGCTAAAATTTTAATTACGGCAATAAATGCACGAGAAAAAATTCAGTAAAAATGTTTGTACCAAATTGAAATAGTTTCGACAACAAAAAAGCTTTAGCTAAAAATTAAATCTAAATTTTCTTTTCATTTTTATCGGGAAAGCTCGTTGGGATATTTTCAATTTCTTTTTTAATTATTAATTAAAAAAAAAATACTTTTTAAGGGCCACTTGCCATTAGAAAATTCGTCTCATTAAAATAATGAAAATTTAGTTTCAGAAGAGGTGTACAACTCTTAAACCTTTTTCTGCAAAAACATGTTATTGCTTGTTCTGCTTTTTATTATTGACGAATTCGTTTATTTTATTCAGTCACTGAAATGTGTATAGGAAAATTATTTTTTATCCAACCCCACTACTCCTTTTATGTTATTGTTTGCTTCATTTTCCTTTTGGTTATTAAAATGGAATCTTTTTCAGAAGGCGAAAACAAATAACGTTAATTAATAGTTGTTTCGAACTTTATAATTTGTTTTAATAATTATTGTACTCTATTGATCAAATAATGCCCAAATCGCGTGTAGCTTGAAGCTCCTTTTCTAGGTATCCAGGAAAACCTTCCGTACGTCAATAATTTTCACCAAAACTTACAATTCTTTCGCTGATATCATTATAGCCCAGTAAAATAAAGGTTTTGATAAAGAAAAAATTTATAACAGCAATTTTATTGCTTACGTGATGATGACCCTATCACCCTATTCCTTGAGCTTAACTCTGGAGAGACAAACCTGCAACCACTTCTAGTTTTTGCAAGTTTTCTCCAAAATTAAGCAATTTTGAGAAAAATTACTAGAATGTTTTATTAAAGATAATGTCATTTGCGTGTCCGTCATTTCACGTTATCGAACTTTGTTAAAGTGGGGAGATAAGATTAATACTCGTAATAATTTATTATTTAAAAAAATGTATGAAATTGGTAATTTGAAGAAAAAATTAGTGCTGACATATCTCTGCGTCGACTGCTTCAATTAAAAAAAAATTTATCAAAATCGGTCCAGTAGAAATACGCTATTATTATATATCAAGAAAAGGCTGTGCGTTTTAAATATATGGATATCCGAAAATTAGAACGTCTTCGGATTCACTGGGACTAAAGGAGCAGCTGTTGAATTCTGTTAAAAACTTGGAAATTACCCAATGCTGTGGAGATATTTAAACAGTATCATGAAACTATTCTAAAAAACACATATTATGCCTTTTAGAGATGTATATTGTATAATGCCCCCAAAGGAATTAATTGCGTAAAAAAACACATATATACAAGGGCGTACGATTTATCCTGTCACATCAGGTATTTCGACTATTGTCAAAATTTCAAATCAATATTACGCATAAAAATTGTTAGATGCATTATATTCAATACCTTATCAAAATCAGAAAAACAATTGAGCGTCGAATTTTCTAGATATTGAAAATTTAACTATCTGCCACAAAACTCCCCATAGAAGGCGTTGTTGTATGTTTTTACCCTTGTGAATAGTGCATCAAATATTCGCGATGTTGTAGCGCCGCTACTATCATGTTTAGAGAAAAACTGCAAAGTAGCGATTTTGTTGCAAATTTTATGCATATTATTTTTTAATTGAAATGGTTTTAACGTATACAGGGTGTCCCACTTAGCATGCTCACCATGGGGATCTCGTAAACTGTAAGAGATACGAAGTCGGTTAAATGACTCAAAATGTAGCCTCTTTCATGGCCAACTCGATCCTACTTTTGTTTTTTTTTAAATATTATTTGCACTCTAGATATTTAGAAAAAACTGAAAAAGTTAATTTTCTTTAAATGCCTATAACTTTTTTATTAATCAAAATAATTTCAATTTTCAAAAAAGGAATAATAGGCACTACTAAAACCAATAAATTTAATAAACAAAAGAATTTTTTGTTTAGTCTTTTGTCTTCTTTACTTTTGTTATTGTAGCTTAATTTTGGAGAAAACTTGCAAAAACTGGAATAAGTCACACGTTTGACCCGCTCCTGACGTAAGCTCAGGGGGGGGGTGCAGGTGGTGCTTTGTTATCACAAACATAGGAGCTCAACCCCCTTACATTTGAGCTTTAAAATTCCTGTTATTATTTTTTCTTTTTCATCCCAGTTTTTGAATACTATTTGACTGGGCTATTAGCCAGTACAACTTTAAACAAAATTAAATCACATGATTCCGAATTCTTCTTCGAGATGGCTCTGCATTACGAATATCATAGTCAATAAATAATTGGGTGTTTAAAATTAACTTTCAGACACCAATTAACATTTATTTAAATTTAAATGTTTTTCAAGTCAACAGTTAGCTCTAGTCAAAGCTACCTTAGAATTAATCTCTCATTGATGAAATGAAAAAGTGTAATAGAAATGAAAACTTTTCCAATTAATAATAGGTAATTAATTATTAAATTGATAGCATTTAAATGAGTCGCACATGAATGAATTTTAATAATATTAATAGAACAATTTTAATGCTTTTCTAAAGATATGTTGATTTTAACACGTAATATTTTTTATACGCTCTATTAAATAAAATGCAGTGGTTTCAATTAATTAATTATTATTTCTACGCGTTGTGCGTATACCATTTTTATTATTTATAAAGAAAAAGTTCATTTTCTAAACACAATATTTCTCTAATTATTACTTTTTGTTAGTAGACGTTCTAATTCTTTTGAAAAGAAAAATGCCACTGAATTAAAAGACTCTTTTTTATATAAATTTGAGAAAATTGCGTATTTTATCATTAGAAATAATTTAAATAAGCTATCGTTAAGTTTAAGGGTTAATTTTTGTGTTTAAAAGCGGGTTACTCGCTTACAGCAGCGTTGAATCTTCAACGGATTAATGAATAAATTCGAATTTTTTTGTAATAATTAATTATTTTTTGATACCTTTTTTAAATAAAAGTTGTAGATGAGCTTATTATTGATCTTTTAGTCGATAAAAAAATTTGAAATTAATTTCTATGACGTCATAAGAGGCTTTAAATGGACACTAGGAGCCGTCAGTTGAAAATTATTATTTCTTCTGGAAAAATGTTTAGAACGAAACTTATAGAGGGTGTTTTTAAATCTTTTGTTGCGAAAAAAAGTTCCTCATATGACGTCATAATAGACTTAATTGTTAGGAAATTTTCTTCATTTAAAAATGAGTTTATCTAAACGTATACTTTTTAAATTAAGTGTATAATTTAAAATTATTTTAATAATAATTTTATAATAGAATAAACATAATTAGCTTCATTGTTGGACCAAAAATTTCTTGTACTAATAATCTCGAAGGAAAAACACTTTGTGTGTGGTAGTAGAGAATCTTAATTATGTGACTCGAATTTGTCTCTCGTTGTGCTACTTACTAATTTATATCTAAATCATAAGTTAACGGGTAATCTCGTTTGTGTAAACCGCAATCAAGTTAATTAATCAATTTAAAGGTGCCTAATCTCGAGGAGGAAGAAGAAGAACAATAATTTGACAAACAATTCGTTTCGTTTTTTTTTAAATTTCAGTTAATTTACTTTTAACGTGGAAAAATTATTTTTTTATTGTATAAAAAGGTTCAAGTTGTTGTTTATGTAGGCCAACGCACTTTGTATTGTAAATATGAACTTGTATAATTAATTGACATAGTTTTTTTTAAAGAATAAAATTAACATAATTAGAAAGAAACGCCGATGAAGCGAGAAAAGTCTTTTTCTTCTCTTAAGAATGATTTAATAATTAATTACTGTGCTCATTCTCGTGAGCCTACATACTTGAGCTGCTTGCTAACAGAAGGTAATTTTTTAAAATTAAAAATAAAGTAGTCGTAAAATCTTATTTTTATTGACTCGTATAAAAATAACACAATGTCTTTAGTCTTTGTATAAAAAAAAAGTTGTGGTATCATCTTAGTCTTTGTCCGTCAGTAATGTGTTACAATTAAATTACATAATATTAATAAAAATTTATAATAAATACATAAATAAAGGTAGCGACCTAAGTCCAAAAAACGGAACTAGAAAGCTCGCTGAGAATTGGCAGGTACAGGGCCGGAAAATTCCTTCAGATTTATTGCTTTTGGCTTGGGACTTGTCCACGGTATGCGAGTTGTTGCTCGTCCAAAGATCTACCCCATCCGCCGTGTCCGGACGATGCACCACCACCACCGTAACCGCCTCCGATATCTCCATATCCGCCGCCGCTGCTACCGCTGAAACCGGCGTCGTGGGTCGCGACGTGGCTCGAACTGTGATGAGGATGTGCAACTACTTCGTAAGTTACGTGTTTACCGCCTCCCAATAATTTTTTGAGACCGATGATTGCGGATAAGACTAGAGCGAGTTTACCGATGATGAGGGCTTTACCGGCGATTAAAGCGATCGTCGCTAAAGCGATTTTACCGATGATGGCCGTTTTGAGTGCTGCTGCTGCTAACAATGGGCCCAAAATTTTAGCGGCCTTCTTCTTCTTACCTCTTCCTTCTTCTACGGCGTTATCGTCTTCACTGATATCTTCCATGGCGTCACCGAAAGAACGAGCGGCTGTGCTGACGGTGTCGACGATTTCACTACCTTTAAGGTTCAATTTGATGGTGTGGGTGTCGAGGAATCGTTGTACGCGGTTGAAAATTAAAGACTCGATGCTGTCGTCACCGTTAAGGGCACGTGGAGCACCTTCGGGTTCACCATCTTGAGTCTTCACTATCGTTAAACCGTCGGTAATCGTAATAGTGTCTTTGTGGCCGAGCATTTTATCTACGAACGAAAACAACTTGTATTTCACACACGACATGGAGTCTTTGTTGAGACAATCCGCGTAAATACTATCCAATAAATCGTTTTCTGTTTGTACGACATTTCTGGAGGTTCTTGTTTCATCTTGGGCCGGAAGACCATATGTAGCAACTACCAGGCACAGTAATCCAACTACTTTAATTGAAGCCATGATCGCTATACTAGTTGATCGGTGTATGATGTGGAGAAGATGCGCCGCGCGTATATATGTTACGCTCCCTTCTCCTTGTAGTACTTTGAGAACAATTTGGGTCCAGATACTATAATAATCGCCGCGGGGCAATCTCTTGGACCGCTTTCTCACAGAAAACTCGCAATAACCTCGTTTTATGTCTCCTTGTGCGATATGCACCGCATATTTGCATTTCTATAATAAAACATTTTAATAATAGGAAAATTCGTTAACAAGTTCAATAGCAACAATTTTATGGGTGTGCGAGTTGGTTGACCAGTAGTACGGGCGATCGCTTCGGAAACGCTCGAGGGCTGACTAGGTCACCGCTGAAGGTTATAAGAGAGAGTGCATCGTGATCCTGGTGCTGCTACTAAATGGCCCACTTATATTACCTATGCCACACTTCCTTTCATTCCACAAATTTCTCTAAAAATTGAAAAAGAACTATCTAAATTTAATATAAAAACTTCTTATAAAAATTTTAATACTACAAAAAAAAATTTTTTCACTACTTTAAAAGATAAAATTCCAATTTTTGACCAATCTAATTTAGTTTATTCCATTAATTGCAATAATTGTAATTCTGTATATATTGGACAAACTAAACAAAATTTAAAAAATCGTTTAAATCAACATAAATATTCTATAAAACGCAAAATTATTAACCCAAATCATCCAAATACTGCTTTAAGTGACCATGCTGTAGATAATTTTCATTCATTTAATTTTAACAATCCAAAAATTCTACAAAAAGAAATAAATTTAAAAAAAAGGATGTATTTAGAAATGATCGAAATTAAAAAAAATAAAAATTCAATAAATTATCGAACTGATATTGATAATTTAAATTGTATGTATTTTAATTTAATAAAGTGAAAATAAATCAAGTCATTTTATAAAAAAAAAATTTCTTTTTGACAAAGAAAGAAAAAATTTTAATTTGTCATTTTGATGTTTATCATCAATATTATAAATGTTATATTAAATCTTTTTATTTGTGAGTCAAAAATAGTTAATAATTAATATATTCATTTTTCTAATTAATTTGTTTATAGATACATTTTTATATTCTGAAGAAGCCAAATAATATTGGCGAAACGTCAAATAAAAAAATATTTATTTAACAATTTAGCTATAATTTCTCCAATTTTATAAATTATATAAAGAAACAGCTAAAACTAAAATTTATAAAAAATCACACTATAATGATTTAATGTCTTCGACCGATATATCTGGCCATTGTTCGGAGGAAATTATTACGTTTCGCTCACATTACGACTAACCTCTAATAACAACCTCGACATACCGGTACTCTATTTCTCACAGTTTAAAAGAAAAGTAAATTATTAACTTGTTAAAAATTTGACAAGGTGCTCAAATATTTGAGTTTTAAAGCGGCGTTTCAAAAATAAAAGGAAAAAGATAGAGCACTTGCACTAAAATAGTGGTACCGCTCAAAAAAGAACAAAATAGATGGTCTGGCGAAGCTGATTAGTCGGTTACGCGATGAGAAAGCAAAATTAACGTCTAGACTTTGAGGTGTAAGAAAAACAAATCAAAATATTTTATTAGCGTAATACCAACATTAATTTGTTACATTAATGATTATGCTCGAGTGAGCCCGAAAAAATGTAACATTACAAATTTAAATTAGATGCAATTCGATCGACCCAGTGAATTACTTGAGATAAAAATTCACTTTTGCCTGACTTTCTTTTTATTAAAATTCATTTTTTGTCAAATTCAAAGAATCCGGTCTAAAAATTTGCAAAGCAAATAAAATTGGAAATTTGTGACCTTTATTTTTTTTAACAACATCTCATGTATGTCACATGAGTGTAATAATGAGCAAACACTTTTTTATGTGCTTTATGAATACAAACCAAGTATATCAATAAAACATCGATTTACACAAAGCAATTACGCGCACGTTGTTTGAATAATAATTATTGTTAATTGTTTGATCGCTTTTTTTAAACTAGTAACTTTGTTTTTACTGCGAGGATGGGAGTTTTTATTAAAAAAAATATGGTTAACCTAAATATTTTGGAATGTGGTACAAGATTTACCACAAATTTGCATTCAATGAAAATTATTAGCCGGAAAATGCTAAATGCAAGAGAGCCTCCATGTTTTCAGTAACGAAATCACGTCGAAATTCAAATATTTTTTAAGTTTAAAAAAAATTTATTCCGTCAGAATTATTTACAATAATTATCAAAATAATTAATTTAAACAGTTTAAAATTTAAAAGCTCTCGAGCTTCTTAAAAATTGTTTTTAATAACATTCATTATGAAAGCTTTTATCCGAAATTTTGTCCGTGTAAGTACTTCAGACTTTATTTCGTAAAAGAATTCGTAACTTAATTATTTTGGAAGATACCCACGTATACAGCAAATATTTGTAAAAATTATTTATTATTAAATTTTACAAATTTTTGCGTTAACGATCAGAATTTAAATTAACGCTAGCTACAGTTTTCCAACAAAATTTGATCAATATTATCGACGAATTGCCGACTGTAAAAAAAAAAGATGTACTTTGCAAAATTTCAATTTTCTCATGAAAGAAAACTGTTCATTAAAAATTTTTCATTACTCAAAACTTTCTTTTGAAAAATTTTTCAATTAAGCTCTATAATTTTCTTTAGTACTTGGCCAAACTACCCCACTATAAACGACCAGCTCATCTCACCTAAATTTATTAATTTCTAGCCTATTATTGAGTTCAGAGCAATAATTTTTGCTAATAATTAATAATTAATTAATTATTTAAAACTTTTGTTTGAACAATTTCGACATTGGAGCCTTAAAATTTCTATAAAACTTGATCGAACTACCTAACCGCACGAACATCTGAACGCATCTAAATTTATTAATTTCTAGCCTATTATTGAGTTTAGAGCAATAATTCTGGTTGGAAATTATTAACTAATTGCTTATTTAAAACTTTTGTCTAAACAATTTCTAAACTGGGGCCTTACAATTTCTTTAAAACTTTATCGAACTACCTGACTGCACGAACATCTGAACGCATCTAAATTTATTAATTTCTAGCTTATTGTTGAGTTCAGAGCAATAATTCTTGTTGAAAATTATTAACTAAATAATTATTTAAAACTTTTGTCTAAACAATTTCTAAATTAGGGCCTTAAAATTTCTTTAAAACTTGATCGAGCTACCTGACTGTGCACGAACATCTGAACGCATCTAAATTTATTAATTTCTAGCCTATTATTGAGTTTAGAGCAATAATTTTTGTTGAAAATGATTAATTAATTGATTATTTAAAATTTTTGTCTAAACAATTTCTAAATTAGGGCCTTAAAATTTCTTTAAAACTTGATCGAACTGCCTCACTGTGCACGAACATCTGAACGAATCTAAATTAATTAATTTCTAGCCTATTATTGAGTTTAGAGCAATAATTCTGGTTGGAAATTATTAACTAATTGATTATTTAAAACTTTTGTCTAAACAATTTCTAAACTGGGGCCTTACAATTTCTTTAAAACTTTATCGAACTACCTGACTGTGCACGAACATCTGAACGCATCTAAATTTATTAATTTTTAGCCTATTTTTGAGTTTAGAGAAATGATTCTGGTTGGAAATTATTAATTAATTGATTATTTATAACTTTTGTCTAAACAATTTCTAAATTAGGGCCTTAAATTTTCTTTAAAACTTGGTCGAAGTGCCTGACTGTGCACGAACATCTGAACGCATCTAAATTTATTAATTTCTAGCCTATTATTGAGTTTAGAGCAATAATTCTTGTTGGAAATTATTAACTAAATAATTATTTTAAACTTTTGTCTAAGCAATTTCTAAATTAGGGCCCTAAATTTTCTTTAAAACTTGATCGAATTGTCTGACTGTGCACGAACATCTGAACGCATCTAAATTTATTAATTTCTAGCCTATTATTGAGTTCAGAGCAATAATTCTTGTTGGTAATTATTAATTAATTGATTATTTAAAACTTTTCTATAAACAATTTCTAAATTAGGGCCTTAAATTTTCTTTTAAACTTGATCGAACTTCCTGACTCTGCACGAACATCTGAACGCATCTAAATTTATTAATTTCTAGCCTATTATTGAGTTCAAAGCTGTAATTCTTGTTAGAGATTATTAATTGATTAATTATTTAAAACTTTTGTTAAAAAAATTTCTAAATTGGGGCCTTAACTTTTGTTTCAAACTGATCAAACTTATTCACGAGAAGCTCTTCCCATTCACAATTATTCATTATTGTCTAGTTTAGACAAAAATTTATTAATTAAGTAATTGTCTAGAAGCTACAATTTGTAAATTGGGGTCAGAAGTTTTCCTAAATGTTTTCAAATTACATTCTTAATGCACCAAGAACATAGGTAAAGTAATAAATTAATTTCGGGATTAACATTGAATTTAGACAACAAATTGTAGTTACGAACTATTGATTAATTAATTATATACAACTTTTGTTGTGACAATTTTTAAATTATTGCTTCAACTCTTCATCAAAATTTAATCAAACCGGCCGATACACGCTCACAGCACATCCCATTGATCAAGTTACTAATTTCTTGCAAAAAAATATCCTCTATAACTAGGTTATTTTTGAGAGTACTTATAGAAAAGTTTTTATGGAAAATTATTTAGACATTAATTTTTATTTAATACAACAGCTCAACTCGAAAGTTACATCACATGGCCCACTTATTCGGGATTATTCTTCTGCAAAAAGATTTGGATGGAACAGAAAATATTTGTGGTTGGAAATCTTTTCATATTAAATTATGTAAACAAATCTCTACGTTCAAATTTTAATATAATCTCAAAAAACGTTTTTTCAAAGTTTTTCTAGTTAAATATTAGATTCGATAACAAATGTTAGGGTTGCATATGAAAATTCTTTAAAAATTAATGCAAACATAAAATGTTAATGAGAAAAGTGGGAACTAATACGATTATAAAAAATTATTAGGCAAACAGTTGAAATTATTGGGCTTAATAAAATTGTAATTTAATTAAAAATTTAATAATACGAAGAATAATTCTATTTAAATAGAATTTTTAATTTTAGCGTGATAATTTAAGAATTTAATTTTAAAACAGTAATTTTTTGTTAGCTAGTAAAAGTTTTCGTGATTCTCTTAACGTAATATAATTACATGCAACGTTAGTCTTAGAGGTGCTTTGTAATAATTACAGTAATTAACTTAGATAAAGAAATTATCGATTATTAAATGTAAATTTTAGTTTTCCGGATCATGAAAACGGAACAATTCAATTTCTATCATTTTAACAACAACTTAGTTCTTCTTTAATTAATATCACATTTAATTACCTATCTTTTTTTATTTAATAATTAAATAGAATTATTTTTATTCAATTGCCTATTTGATTATCTTAGACTACGAGTAATGTGATATTTCAAAGTTAATCGAATAATATTTGATACACGTAAAAAATCCAATTAGGATATTGAATCAAAAATCTGAACACAATACTTGAAAGCAAAAAGCTTTCATCCTTTAGAGTTCACTTTCAAAATTAGAAATTAAAACTTTCTTTTTAATGAAATATATAAAATTAACGACAATCAAGCAATAACGGTTATTTTATATCGAGGAAACCCCTCGTATAAATTTTCTGCAAATTAAATTTTTTTTTTCTTTAATTGATCTTTATAAAAATGTAACTTTAATTACCTAATTAATTAATTACGGGAAATAATTGATTTACTTAACAAACGGATATTAATTTGAACTAGTGCATTAAAATTTAACTTTGTCTTTAAAATTACCTCAATCGATTCTAATTAAAAAAAATCTTTTGTATTTTTTTAAATTTCCAAAAATGCATTAAAAAAGAGCGATCAAATTTTTTTTAGCGTTTTCGTGTTATTTAGGCTACTCCATTATGTGAGGTTAATTTTAAGAGTAATTGAAATTCTCAATTAACATACGCTGTAGATTTAAAGAAAAAGTTTGTGTGATAATGAACTACAGAAGAATTTTACATATTTCAATAAAATGTATACTGGATGGACTACTTCTTAAAGATTCCTTACAAGTACATCATATACTAATAAAGTAGGACCGGTTTTAAATGTACTATGCTACTAATTTATTATTAATTTAATTTCTCTGCTTTGGTTTAAATATAATTAAATAAATTAAATTCTTTTATAAATGTAGGGCGGATCGATAATACGTGAATGATTATTTTTATTTTATTTATGGTTCGCTTTTATAATACATATTTCATTTTATATTTTATTTCTGCAGTTGAAGGATGTATTTCAAATAAATAAATTAATTCGTAAAGGAGTAGAAGGTTTAGAGGCCCAAAACAAGCTTTTCTTGAGATTGACTTGAGCTTTTCAAAAACGTCTGTTTTTGACGTTATTTATTAATTTTCAATTAAATACTGTTTTGTAGAAATTGCCTTTGTATAAAGAGAATATTTTCTTTACTAAAATTTATTACAATTAAAGCCACGGTGCATCAGATATAGTCCCTCAAATTTCAATTTGAAAGCATTTTTACACTTCGAAGAAAATACGCTTTTGTTCAAATTTTTTCTACAGAACACCCTGTATATTATTGCATATTTGGATTCCTCAAGGATTTTTCTTTATAAGCCATGTAAAATTTGTTACAATTGAAGCTACTGTTCTTCAGATATTGTCTCTGACATTTCATATTTGAACGCAGTTTTTCACTTTACACAAAATACGCTTTTGCTCAAATTATTTCTATAGAACACCCTGTATATTATTGCATATTTGGATTTCTCAGTCATTTTTCTTTAAAATCCAATGTTACAATTGAAGCTACTGTTCTTCAGATATTGTCTCTGACATTTCATATTTGAACGCAGTTTTTCACTTTACACAAAATACGCTTTTGCTCAAATTATTTCTATAGAACACCCTGTATATTATTGCATATTTGGATTTCTCAGTCATTTTTCTTTAAAATCCAATGTTACAATTAAAGCTATTGTTCTTCAGATATTGTCTCTGACATTTTATATTTGAACGCAGTTTTTCACTTTACACAAAATACGCTTTTGCTCAAATTATTTCTATAGAACACCCTGTATATTATTGCATATTTGGATTTCTCAGGCATTTTACTTTAAAATCCATGTAAAATTTGTTACAAATAAAGCCATTTTTCTTTAGAAATTGTCTCTAACATTTTATATTTGAAATAAGTTTCTCACTTTACACACAATACGCTTTAGCCCAAATTATTTCTTTAAAACACCCAGTATATTATTGCATATTTGGATTCCTCAAGGATTTTTCTTTAAAAGCCAAGTAAAATTTGTTACAATTACAGTCACCGTTCTTCAGATATTGTCTCTAAAATTTTAAATTTGAGAGCAGTTTTTCACTTTACACAAAATACGCTTTTGCTCAAATTATTTCTATAGAATACCCTGTATATTATTGCATATTTGGATTTCTCAGGCATTTTACTTTAAAATCCATGTAAAATTTGTTACAATTAAAGCCATTTTTCTTTAGAAATTGTCTCTAACATTTTATATTTGAAATAAGTTTCTCACTTTACACAAAATACGCTTTTGCCCAAATTATTTCTTCAGAACACCCAGTATATTATTGTATATTTGGATTCCTCAAGGATTTTTCTTTAAAAGCCATGTAAAATTTGTTACAATTACAGTCACCGTTCTTCAGATATTGTCTCTAAAATTTTAAATTTGAGAGCAGTTTTTCACTTTACACAAAATACGCTTTTGCTCAAATTATTTCTATAGAACACCCTGTATATTATTGCATATTTGGATTTCTCAGGCATTTTACTTTAAAATCCATGTAAAATTTGTTACAATTAAAGCCATTTTTCTTTAGAAATTGTCTCTAACATTTTATATTTGAAATAAGTTTCTCACTTTACACAAAATACGCTTTTGCCCAAATTATTTCTTCAGAACACCCAGTATATTATTGTATATTTGGATTCCTCAAGGATTTTTCTTTAAAAGCCATGTAAAATTTGTTACAATTACAGTCACCGTTCTTCAGATATTGTCTCTAAAATTTTAAATTTGAGAGCAGTTTTTCACTTTACACAAAATACGCTTTTGCTCAAATTATTTCTATAGAACACCCTGTATATTATTGCATATTTGGATTTCTCAGGCATTTTACTATAAAATCCATGTAAAATTTGTTACAATTAAAGCCATTTTTCTTTAGAAATTGTCTCTAACATTTTATATTTGAAATAAGTTTCTCACTTTACACAAAATACGCTTTAGCCCAAATTATTTCTTTAGAACACCCAGTATATTATTGCATATTTGGATTCCTCAAGGATTTTTCTTTAAAAGCCATGTAAAATATGTTACAATTGAAGCTACTGTTCTTCAGATATTGTCTCTGACATTTTATATTTGAACGCAGTTTTTCATTTACACAAAATACGCTTTCGCTCAAATTATTTCTATAGAACACCCAGTATATTATTGCATATTTGGATTCCTCAAGGATTTTTCTTTAAAAGCCATGTAAAATTTGTTACAATTAAAGCCATTTTTCTTTAGATATTGTCTCTAACATTTTATATTTGAAATAAGTTTCTCACTTTACACAAAATACGCTTTAGCTCAAATTATTTCTACAGAACACCCTGTATATTATTGCATATTTGGATTCCTCAAGGATTTTTCTTTAAAAGCCATGTAAAATATGTTACAATTGAAGCTACTGTTCTTCAGATATTGTCTCTGACATTTTATATTTGAACGCAGTTTTTCATTTACACAAAATACGCTTTCGCTCAAATTATTTCTATAGAACACCCAGTATATTATTGCATATTTGGATTCCTCAAGGATTTTTCTTTAAAAGCCATGTAAAATTTGTTACAATTAAAGCCATTTTTCTTTAGATATTGTCTCTAACATTTTATATTTGAAATAAGTTTCTCACTTTACACAAAATACGCTTTAGCTCAAATTATTTCTACAGAACACCCTGTATATTATTGCATATTTGGATTCCTCAAGGATTTTTCTTTAAAAGCCATGTAAAATATGTTACAATTGAAGCTACTGTTCTTCAGATATTGTCTCTGACATTTTATATTTGAACGCAGTTTTTCATTTACACAAAATACGCTTTCGCTCAAATTATTTCTATAGAACACCCAGTATATTATTGCATATTTGGATTCCTCAAGGATTTTTCTTTAAAAGCCATGTAAAATTTGTTACAATTACAGTCACCGTTCTTCAGATATTGTCTCTAAAATTTTAAATTTGAGAGCAGTTTTTCACTTTACACAAAATAAGCTCTTGCTCAAATTATTTCTAGAGAACACCCTGTATATTATTGCATATTTGGACTCTTCAGGGATTTTGCTTTAAAAATCAGTTTTTATAATGGACGGTGTTTCAGATATTGCCATATTTTTATTTTGCATTTAATAGCAGAATTTCACTTTAAACGAAATATGTACCTACGTTTTCTTCTCAATTTTCACTCTCTGTTTATTATAACATATTTTATTTACTTAAAGCAATTTATTAAATATACTTGATTATATGAAAAATTTTATTTTTAGACTTTAGTATTGTAGCTTATAATGTTGGAATATTACGCTAAATTATAATTTTCGTCCAAATATTAGGTGGCTAAAACTAAAACACAAAACCTACAATTTTAATTAAATTAAATTAATCTTATCAAATGAAAATTTAAACCTAACTCAATTACATATTAAGCGATTTTATGCTTGGTGTGGAATTGTGAACGAAGAGCATCAATTAAAGTTTTAATTATACAAGAAAACGATTGCACTTCTGCAATTGTAATTAAACATTTAAAAATTTATATAAATTTGTAATTACAAAGAAAATGAATTAAAAGTATTTATACTTTCCTCGTTTTACACCTGTTATTTTAGTTCCGTTCACCGATAAAAGTAGGTCTGTAGGTCTTCATCATATCCTTATAAAGCAGGCTGTTTTGTATATCTTGGAGTCAGAATAGCTTTGACTGCAGGATGCCTAGTTTCATACAACTTCTATTAATTTATTTAATTAACGTAATTCCTTTTTCAATTATTAATTTTTACACTTTTAGTTCTAATATTCATTTACTTCTAGCTTTTTTTGTATTTTTGTTATTAAATCTGATAATGTGCATTATTTTTCTGGTAAGTTTTAGGTAATTCTCGCGTTAGATTAGAATGGAGAGAGAGGTCGTGTGAAATGTCACATCTTAAAAGAAGTGGATTAATATAATAAAGACTGAATTAATATGTAGTACAATTATTTTTTTATATTGTGTTCCAATTATTCTCATCTAATTGCGGTCATTTCTTATTGACCCTATTGACTAGTTTTAGTACATCCAGCACTTTCTTTTCCCATAAGATCGTGTATACAAAATTTTACCTTTCCACCTGTCGATGTCGATTCATTCAAGTTTTTTCTTCTTCGTCCAACTTTAATAATCCAACTATCTCCATCTTTTAGAAAACACCATAGTTGTTATTCGTTGCCTTTCACAACTTCCTCATTCTTCAAAACCAGTCTTCGGAATTTGTGTCACTATATAACTAGGTTATGGCCATTCACATTGAACTTGATCTTGAATAAGCTTTCTATAATACTTCTTTGTTTTTCAATAAAACCAAAACAACTTTTATAGGTCATCGTTTTTTTAACGTTAATTATTAAATTAAAAAAAAATACTCGAGGATTTTTGTCAGGTTTTTGGGTAAAAGTACACAAATCGGAGGAAAATACATAAACGAAGGATTTATACAAAAGAATTAAATAAATAAAACTAAAATTTTCAGTGCAGCCAGCCGTTGTAGGCAATATCTGCAGCTTCTCGTTTTCTTCGATGGTGACCTTCGGCGTGGATAACATGATGACCACCTTCGTCGTGACCAGACGTCAATTTTTTAACTCCAACAACGGCCGCTAACAACAAAGCCATCGCCGACACGGTCAAAGCTTTCATCGCCAAAAGACCGACTCCACCAAGACCCAGTGCGCCCAACATCGAACCGAACATCGAGCCCAATATCAACAACGCTCCACCTCCTCCTTTATTTTTACCCCTTCCGGTACCTAAACAAAAAGATTAAGTTAAAAATACTGTAATTAAATTAGCATAAAATTAATGTTAATTCGCGTAATTTATAAAAGTAGAACTTGTTAATAATTAATGGGATGGAAGAGGAGTGGTTTACTTATTTAAAAATTTTGATTTCCTGTTGTCTTTTTTCAAAGTGAGGAAGTTTTAAAAAATTAACGATTTTTAAATCGTTACAAATGACATAATAGCTACGAATTACACTTAGATGGTTAAAAAAAAGTAAACATCTCCTTTTTTTCTTTCCCATGCATCCATGCATGCAAAGGACTGTTTAATACTATTGTTAAGGCTCGTTCACACACAGAGGCTTGCTTTCCGGTTCCAGGGTACCTGAACGATGTCCACATGATCCGGTTTGGCCGCCTGAACGGTGTCCACACGGAAGACAAGCCTGTGTGTGTGGACGGGCCATAACACTATTGTTAAGGCTCGTCCACACACACAGGCTTGCCTTCCGGTTGCAGGGTACCTGAACGATGTCCACATGATCCGGTTTGGCCGCCTGAACGGTATCCACACGGAAGACAAGCCTGTGTGTGTGGACGGGCCATAACACTATTGTTAAGGCTCGTCCACACACACAGGCTTGCCTTCCGGTTTGCCTGTGTAGGCGGACTGCATAGGCCGCCTAAATCGTGTCCATACGCTCCACACCGGAAGGCAAGTCTGTGTGTAGACGGGCCATAAATAGTTTAAATTATTACCAATATCGTTGCTATCGATGGAGCTGATAGATTCCTTAAAAGCTCTTCCGACATCTTTTCCATTTGGTAGTAATTCAGGAAACTTTATTCTAATTTCGTGTGTTTGCAGGTAACTTTCTATGGCGTTCAGAAACGTGTTATCTTCTGACGATCTTGGTGTGGATTCTGATGATGGATCGGACGTACTCACGAGATGAACACCGTCACTAATTTTAAAATCGTTCGATTGTGAGTTAATAAAATATTTAATGGCTTTTCCTACAGATAATAGTGCGTGATTAAAATCGGGTCCCTCTGAGTTAGCTGTAACTACCGCCGCGACGTTCAACAACCCCGCGATAACTAATATTTTGTTCATGTTTGGTATTTAGACAATACTAAAGTGATCTTTTTCTTCCTAAACATTTCTCTTATATATAATATTCCAAAAAGATTGTCTCTCGGAACAATTACGTTAAATTACTGGAGCAGTTCTTCGTGTAAAAAACAAAAAATTGTAACGAGATCAGTAACTTGGCGCGCGATTTACATTCTATTACAATTAAGTCTTCAATAAAAGACGTTAGAAGTGCGATTTTTCTTTAACATAACAATATAAAGTGATAGCATTTTTGTTTGATCCTTCGATTTTAGACCGAAGTAAACTGGAGCAAGTTACGGTCAGCAGAAAGAGGACTTGTTTTAGTGATCCTTTTTTTACGTACCACAAATTGTGACACAAGAAGTTACTTTTAATATATTAATATAAATTAACTATTACGCTTTGAAACGCAATTACTTTGCGTTTACTTAAGAGGTGGCACACTTCCGCTTTTTGCATTAACTAAATGTTTAGTGAATGGGTTTTTATCAGTGGGGATGATAATATAATAAAAGATCGAGACGGAACGCTTTTAAAATTACTCCTGCTTTAGAAATACAAAATTACTCGCATAATTTGATTACCAAGTCTGAGTGCATTCTGCAGATCAAAGTTTATAACTTGAACGTATGTGATCTCTCTTATGATTGATGTCATTGTGTAGTTTTGGTTGCCTATGTCATGGGGGGATTTATTATATGTATTACTACATACTGATCTGTATGTAATTTTTATTAATTGTTCAGATCGCCATTATGGCTCTAAACGTGCCAAAAATTTATCGTGATTGGGCTTGATACTTCAAAAATATCAGCGCCAGAAGATCGAAAATTAAACAACCACCTCACTTACGATAATTGTTGCGCTTTGTGCACACAATTCAGGGGTTGTAACGCACTGTAAATTTTATTTCGGATATTTATACATTGTATAATAATTTTATAACAAAAAGGCCAGTTATTGTTGTTCCTGATGTAAATTAAATCAGTAACTCGAAAATTAATGTTAATGAACTCATTTAATTTTTAATCGTCCGCTTAGAACTATCAAGATCTAGACACTAATGATATTTTTTAAGTACTTGAATATTTCATCTATATTCAAACTTTTAAATTTAATATGGCGACCAATAAAACGATTGTTCCATTTTGTGATTTTCCCCCTATAACCGGTAATTCTTACAAAAAAAATTTCAAAACGGCAGTTTAGAATCAAAATATAGGGCTCTCGTCCTAATGTAATCGTTTTTTGATTTTTCTTCAAAATTGCCTATCTTAGAGGGGCCAAATAAGGTTAAAATTTTAAAATGGTTTTAATTAAAATTTCTTAAGATTAATTTTTTTCATTTTTGGATGTGTTATAGACAACGTAATTCTCTAGCGAAGCTAATTTTACCTAATTCTATGGTACAGGACCAGAGTTATGATTTATTTAGCGTTAAAAATTGAAAAATCTGTCATTTCTTTCGTAAGAACAATGAAAAGTTAAAAATCGGCCTATTATTTCACTATTTTCATTATTTTGGTTAACAAAACGCTTCTTGTTAAACCGGAAATTACAAAACAATCAAAAGTTTTTAGGAACACCCTGTATATTTAAAAATATTATAAAAGATCGTACAAGTATCTGTTACATGGTACCAAACACTTTGTGGTTTGATTTCCGGTTTAACCCGAAATGTAATCAGCTTTCTAAATTTAAATGGAACACTTTGTATATTATTGCATATTTGGATTCCTCGGGAAATTTTCTTCAAAAGATATGTAAAATTCGTTACATTTAAAGCCCTTTTTCTTCAGATATTGTCTCTGACATTATATATTTGAAAGAAGTTTTTCACTTTACACAATATACGCTTTTGCTCAAATTATTTCTACAGAACACCCTGTATATTGTTGCATATTTGGATTTCTCAAGGATTTTTCTTTAAAAGCCAAGTAAAATTTGTTACAATTAAAGCCGCTGTTCTTCAGATATTGTCTCTAACATTTTATATTTGAAAGCAGTAAAATACTCTTTTGCACAAATTATTTCTACAGAGCCCCCTGTATATTATTGCATATTTGGATTTCTCAAGGATTTTTCTTCAAATGCCAAGTAAAATTTGTTACAATTAAAGCCGCTGTTCTTCAGATATTGTCTCTAACATTTTATATTTGAAAGCAGTAAAATACTCTTTTGCTCAAATTATTTCTACAGAGCACCCTGTATATTATTGCATATTTGGATTTCTCAAGGATTTTTCATTAAAAGCCAAGTAAAATTTGTTACAATTAAAGCCGCTGTTCTTCAGATATTGTCTCTAACATTTTATATTTGAAAGCAGTAAAATACTCTTTTGCTCAAATTATTTCTACAGAGCACCCTGTATATTATTCATATTTGGATTTCTCAAGGATTTTTCTTTAAAAGTCAAGTAAAATTTGTTACAATTAAAGCCGCTGTTCTTCAGATATTGTCTCTAACATTTTATATTTGAAAGCAGTAAAATACTCTTTTGCACAAATTATTTCTACAGAGCACCCTGTATATTATTGCATATTTGGATTTCTCAAGGATTTTTCTTCAAAAGCCAAGTAAAATTTGTTACAATTAAAGCCGCTGTTCTTCAGATATTGTCTCTAACATTTTATATTTGAAAGCAGTAAAATACTCTTTTGCACAAATTATTTCTACAGAGCATCCTGTATATTATTGCATATTTGGATTTCTCAAGGATTTTTCTTCAAAAGCCAAGTAAAATTTGTTACAATTAAAGCCGCTGTTCTTCAGATATTGTCTCTAACATTTTATATTTGAAATCAGTAAAATACTCTTTTGCTCAAATTATTTCTACAGAGCACCCTGTATATTATTGCATATTTGGATTTCTCAAGGATTTTTCTTCAAATGCCAAGTAAAATTTGTTACAATTAAAGCCGCTGTTCTTCAGATATTGTCTCTAACATTTTATATTTGAAAGCAGTAAAATACTCTTTTGCTCAAATTATTTCTACAGAGCACCCTGTATATTATTCATATTTGGATTTCTCAAGGATTTTTCTTTAAAAGTCAAGTAAAATTTGTTACAATTAAAGCCGCTGTTCTTCAGATATTGTCTCTAACATTTTATATTTGAAAGCAGTAAAATACTCTTTTGCTCAAATTATTTCTACAGAGCACCCTGTATATTATTGCATATTTGGATTTCTCAAGGATTTTTCATTAAAAGCCAAGTAAAATTTGTTACAATTAAAGCCGCTGTTCTTCAGATATTGTCTCTAACATTTTATATTTGAAAGCAGTAAAATACTCTTTTGCTCAAATTATTTCTACAGAGCACCCTGTATATTATTGCATATTTGGATTTCTCAAGGATTTTTCTTCAAAAGCCAAGTAAAATTTGTTACAATTAAAGCCGCTGTTCTTCAGATATTGTCTCTAACATTTTATATTTGAAAGCAGTAAAATACTCTTTTGCACAAATTATTTCTACAGAGCACCCTGTATATTATTGCATATTTGGATTTCTCAAGGATTTTTCTTCAAATGCCAAGTAAAATTTGTTACAATTAAAGCCGCTGTTCTTCAGATATTGTCTCTAACATTTTATATTTGAAAGCAGTCAAATACTCTTTTGCTCAAATTATTTCTACAGAGCACCCTGTATATTATTGCATATTTGGATTTCTCAAGGATTTTTCTTCAAATGCCAAGTAAAATTTGTTACAATTAAAGCCGCCGTTCTTCAGATATTGTCTCTAACATTTTATATTTGAAAGCAGTAAAATACTCTTTTGCTCAAATTATTTCTACAGAGCACCCTGTATATTATTGCATATTTGGATTTCTCAAGGATTTTTCTTTAAAAGCCAAGTAAAATTTGTTGCAATTAAAGCCGCTGTTCTTCAGATATTGTCTCTAACATTTTATATTTGAAAGCAGTAAAATACTCTTTTGCACAAATTATTTCTACAGAGCACCCTGTATATTATTGCATATTTGGACTTCTCAAGGATTTTTCTTCAAATGCCAAGTACAATTTGTTACAATTAAAGCCGCTGTTCTTCAGATATTGTCTCTAACATTTTATATTTGAAAGCAGTAAAATACTATTTTGCTCAAATTATTTCTACAGAGCACCCTGTATATTATTGCATATTTGGATTTCTCAAGGATTTTTCTTTAAAAGTCAAGTAAAATTTGTTACAATTAAAGCCGCTGTTCTTCAGATATTGTCTCTAACATTTTATATTAGAAAGCAGTAAAATACTCTTTTGCTCAAATTATTTCTACAGAGCACCCTGTATATTATTGCATATTTGGATTTCTCAAGGATTTTTCTTCAAAAGCCAAGTAAAATTTGTTACAATTAAAGCCGCTGTTCTTCAGATATTGTCTCTAACATTTTATATTTGAAAGCAGTAAAATACTCTTTTGCACAAATTATTTCTACAGAGCACCCTGTATATTATTGCATATTTGGATTTCTCAAGGATTTTTCTTCAAAAGCCAAGTAAAATTTGTTACAATTAAAGCCGCTGTTCTTCAGATATTGTCTCTAACATTTTATATTTGAAATCAGTAAAATACTCTTTTGCTCAAATTATTTCTACAGAGCACCCTGTATATTATTGCATATTTGGATTTCTCAAGGATTTTTCTTCAAATGCCAAGTAAAATTTGTTACAATTAAAGCCGCTGTTCTTCAGATATTGTCTCTAACATTTTATATTTGAAAGCAGTAAAATACTCTTTTGCTCAAATTATTTCTACAGAGCACCCTGTATATTATTCATATTTGGATTTCTCAAGGATTTTTCTTTAAAAGTCAAGTAAAATTTGTTACAATTAAAGCCGCTGTTCTTCAGATATTGTCTCTAACATTTTATATTTGAAAGCAGTAAAATACTCTTTTGCTCAAATTATTTCTACAGAGCACCCTGTATATTATTGCATATTTGGATTTCTCAAGGATTTTTCATTAAATGCCAAGTAAAATTTGTTACAATTAAAGCCGCTGTTCTTCAGATATTGTCTCTAACATTTTATATTTGAAAGCAGTAAAATACTCTTTTGCTCAAATTATTTGTACAGAGCACCCTGTATATTATTGCATATTTGGATTTCTCAAGGATTTTTCTTCAAAAGCCAAGTAAAATTTGTTACAATTAAAGCCGCTGTTCTTCAGATATTGTCTCTAACATTTTATATTTGAAAGCAGTAAAATACTCTTTTGCTCAAATTATTTGTACAGAGCACCCTGTATATTATTGCATATTTGGATTTCTCAAGGATTTTTCTTCAAATGCCAAGTAAAATTTGTTACAATTAAAGCCGCTGTTCTTCAGATATTGTCTCTAACATTTTATATTTGAAAGCAGTAAAATACTCTTTTGCTCAAATTATTTCTACAGAGCACCCTGTATTTTATTGCATATTTGGATTTCTCAAGGATTTTTCATTAAAAGCCAAGTAAAATTTGTTACAATTAAAGCCGCTGTTCTTCAGATATTGTCTCTAACATTTTATATTTGAAAGCAGTAAAATACTCTTTTGCTCAAATTATTTCTACAGAGCACCCTGTATATTATTGCATATTTGGATTTCTCAAGGATTTTTCTTCAAAAGCCAAGTAAAATTTGTTACAATTAAAGCCGCTGTTCTTCAGATATTGTCTCTAACATTTTATATTTGAAAGCAGTAAAATACTCTTTTGCACAAATTATTTCTACAGAGCACCCTGTATATTATTGCATATTTGGATTTCTCAAGGATTTTTCTTCAAATGCCAAGTAAAATTTGTTACAATTAAAGCCGCTGTTCTTCAGATATTGTCTCTAACATTTTATATTTGAAAGCAGTCAAATACTCTTTTGCTCAAATTATTTCTACAGAGCACCCTGTATATTATTGCATATTTGGATTTCTCAAGGATTTTTCTTCAAATGCCAAGTAAAATTTGTTACAATTAAAGCCGCCGTTCTTCAGATATTGTCTCTAACATTTTATATTTGAAAGCAGTAAAATACTCTTTTGCTCAAATTATTTCTACAGAGCACCCTGTATATTATTGCATATTTGGATTTCTCAAGGATTTTTCTTTAAAAGCCAAGTAAAATTTGTTGCAATTAAAGCCGCTGTTCTTCAGATATTGTCTCTAACATTTTATATTTGAAAGCAGTAAAATACTCTTTTGCACAAATTATTTCTACAGAGTACCCTGTATATTATTGCATATTTGGACTTCTCAAGGATTTTTCTTCAAATGCCAAGTACAATTTGTTACAATTAAAGCCGCTGTTCTTCAGATATTGTCTCTAACATTTTATATTTGAAAGCAGTAAAATACTATTTTGCTCAAATTATTTCTACAGAGCACCCTGTATATTATTGCATATTTGGATTTCTCAAGGATTTTTCTTTAAAAGTCAAGTAAAATTTGTTACAATTAAAGCCGCTGTTCTTCAGATATTGTCTCTAACATTTTATATTTGAAAGCAGTAAAATACTCTTTTGCTCAAATTATTTCTACAGAGCACCCTGTATATTATTGCATATTTGGATTTCTCAAGGATTTTTCATTAAAAGCCAAGTAAAATTTGTTACAATTAAAGCCGCTGTTCTTCAGATATTGTCTCTAACATTTTATATTTGAAAGCAGTAAAATACTCTTTTGCTCAAATTATTTCTACAGAGCACCCTGTATATTATTCATATTTGGATTTCTCAAGGATTTTTCTTTAAAAGTCAAGTAAAATTTGTTACAATTAAAGCCGCTGTTCTTCAGATATTGTCTCTAACATTTTATATTTGAAAGCAGTAAAATACTCTTTTGCACAAATTATTTCTACAGAGCACCCTGTATATTATTGCATATTTGGATTTCTCAAGGATTTTTCTTCAAAAGCCAAGTAAAATTTGTTACAATTAAAGCCGCTGTTCTTCAGATATTGTCTCTAACATTTTATATTTGAAAGCAGTAAAATACTCTTTTGCACAAATTATTTCTACAGAGCACCCTGTATATTATTGCATATTTGGATTTCTCAAGGATTTTTCTTCAAAAGCCAAGTAAAATTTGTTACAATTAAAGCCGCTGTTCTTCAGATATTGTCTCTAACATTTTATATTTGAAATCAGTAAAATACTCTTTTGCTCAAATTATTTCTACAGAGCACCCTGTATATTATTGCATATTTGGATTTCTCAAGGATTTTTCTTCAAATGCCAAGTAAAATTTGTTACAATTAAAGCCGCTGTTCTTCAGATATTGTCTCTAACATTTTATATTTGAAAGCAGTAAAATACTCTTTTGCTCAAATTATTTCTACAGAGCACCCTGTATATTATTCATATTTGGATTTCTCAAGGATTTTTCTTTAAAAGTCAAGTAAAATTTGTTACAATTAAAGCCGCTGTTCTTCAGATATTGTCTCTAACATTTTATATTTGAAAGCAGTAAAATACTCTTTTGCTCAAATTATTTCTACAGAGCACCCTGTATATTATTGCATATTTGGATTTCTCAAGGATTTTTCATTAAAAGCCAAGTAAAATTTGTTACAATTAAAGCCGCTGTTCTTCAGATATTGTCTCTAACATTTTATATTTGAAAGCAGTAAAATACTCTTTTGCTCAAATTATTTCTACAGAGCACCCTGTATATTATTGCATATTTGGATTTCTCAAGGATTTTTCTTCAAAAGCCAAGTAAAATTTGTTACAATTAAAGCCGCTGTTCTTCAGATATTGTCTCTAACATTTTATATTTGAAAGCAGTAAAATACTCTTTTGCACAAATTATTTCTACAGAGCACCCTGTATATTATTGCATATTTGGATTTCTCAAGGATTTTTCTTCAAATGCCAAGTAAAATTTGTTACAATTAAAGCCGCTGTTCTTCAGATATTGTCTCTAACATTTTATATTTGAAAGCAGTCAAATACTCTTTTGCTCAAATTATTTCTACAGAGCACCCTGTATATTATTGCATATTTGGATTTCTCAAGGATTTTTCTTCAAATGCCAAGTAAAATTTGTTACAATTAAAGCCGCCGTTCTTCAGATATTGTCTCTAACATTTTATATTTGAAAGCAGTAAAATACTCTTTTGCTCAAATTATTTCTACAGAGCACCCTGTATATTATTGCATATTTGGATTTCTCAAGGATTTTTCTTTAAAAGCCAAGTAAAATTTGTTGCAATTAAAGCCGCTGTTCTTCAGATATTGTCTCTAACATTTTATATTTGAAAGCAGTAAAATACTCTTTTGCACAAATTATTTCTACAGAGCACCCTGTATATTATTGCATATTTGGACTTCTCAAGGATTTTTCTTCAAATGCCAAGTACAATTTGTTACAATTAAAGCCGCTGTTCTTCAGATATTGTCTCTAACATTTTATATTTGAAAGCAGTAAAATACTATTTTGCTCAAATTATTTCTACAGAGCACCCTGTATATTATTGCATATTTGGATTTCTCAAGGATTTTTCTTTAAAAGTCAAGTAAAATTTGTTACAATTAAAGCCGCTGTTCTTCAGATATTGTCTCTAACATTTTATATTAGAAAGCAGTAAAATACTCTTTTGCTCAAATTATTTCTACAGAGCACCCTGTATATTATTGCATATTTGGATTTCTCAAGGATTTTTCTTCAAAAGCCAAGTAAAATTTGTTACAATTAAAGCCGCTGTTCTTCAGATATTGTCTCTAACATTTTATATTAGAAAGCAGTAAAATACTCTTTTGCTCAAATTATTTCTACAGAGCACCCTGTATATTATTGCATATTTGGATTTCTCAAGGATTTTTCTTCAAAAGCCAAGTAAAATTTGTTACAATTAAAGCCGCTGTTCTTCAGATATTGTCTCTAACATTTTATATTTGAAATCAGTAAAATACTCTTTTGCTCAAATTATTTCTACAGAGCACCCTGTATATTATTGCATATTTGGATTTCTCAAGGATTTTTCTTCAAATGCCAAGTAAAATTTGTTACAATTAAAGCCGCTGTTCTTCAGATATTGTCTCTAACATTTTATATTTGAAAGCAGTAAAATACTCTTTTGCTCAAATTATTTCTACAGAGCACCCTGTATATTATTCATATTTGGATTTCTCAAGGATTTTTCTTTAAAAGTCAAGTAAAATTTGTTACAATTAAAGCCGCTGTTCTTCAGATATTGTCTCTAACATTTTATATTTGAAAGCAGTAAAATACTGTTTTGCTCAAATTATTTCTACAGAGCACCCTGTATATTATTGCATATTTGGATTTCTCAAGGATTTTTCATTAAATGCCAAGTAAAATTTGTTACAATTAAAGCCGCTGTTCTTCAGATATTGTCTCTAACATTTTATATTTGAAAGCAGTAAAATACTCTTTTGCTCAAATTATTTGTACAGAGCACCCTGTATATTATTGCATATTTGGATTTCTCAAGGATTTTTCTTCAAAAGCCAAGTAAAATTTGTTACAATTAAAGCCGCTGTTCTTCAGATATTGTCTCTAACATTTTATATTTGAAAGCAGTAAAATACTCTTTTGCACAAATTATTTCTACAGAGCACCCTGTATATTATTGCATATTTGGATTTCTCAAGGATTTTTCTTCAAATGCCAAGTAAAATTTGTTACAATTAAAGCCGCTGTTCTTCAGATATTGTCTCTAACATTTTATATTTGAAAGCAGTAAAATACTCTTTTGCACAAATTATTTCTACAGAGCACCCTGTATATTATTGCATATTTGGATTTCTCAAGGATTTTTCTTCAAAAGCCAAGTAAAATTTGTTACAATTAAAGCCGCTGTTCTTCAGATATTGTCTCTAACATTTTATATTTGAAAGCAGTAAAATACTCTTTTGCTCAAATTATTTGTACAGAGCACCCTGTATATTATTGCATATTTGGATTTCTCAAGGATTTTTCTTCAAAAGCCAAGTAAAATTTGTTACAATTAAAGCCGCTGTTCTTCAGATATTGTCTCTAACATTTTATATTTGAAAGCAGTAAAATACTCTTTTGCACAAATTATTTCTACAGAGCACCCTGTATATTATTGCATATTTGGATTTCTCAAGGATTTTTCTTCAAATGCCAAGTAAAATTTGTTACAATTAAAGCCGCTGTTCTTCAGATATTGTCTCTAACATTTTATATTTGAAAGCAGTAAAATACTCTTTTGCTCAAATTATTTCTACAGAGCACCCTGTATTTTATTGCATATTTGGATTTCTCAAGGATTTTTCTTCAAAAGCCAAGTAAAATTTGTTACAATTAAAGCCGCTGTTCTTCAGATATTGTCTCTAACATTTTATATTTGAAAGCAGTAAAATACTCTTTTGCACAAATTATTTCTACAGAGCACCCTGTATATTATTGCATATTTGGATTTCTCAAGGATTTTTCTTCAAAAGCCAAGTAAAATTTGTTACAATTAAAGCCGCTGTTCTTCAGATATTGTCTCTAACATTTTATATTTGAAAGCAGTAAAATACTCTTTTGCTCAAATTATTTCTACAGAGCACCCTGTATTTTATTGCATATTTGGATTTCTCAAGGATTTTTCATTAAAAGCCAAGTAAAATTTGTTACAATTAAAGCCGCTGTTCTTCAGATATTGTCTCTAACATTTTATATTTGAAAGCAGTAAAATACTCTTTTGCTCAAATTATTTCTACAGAGCACCCTGTATATTATTGCATATTTGGATTTCTCAAGGATTTTTCTTCAAAAGCCAAGTAAAATTTGTTACAATTAAAGCCGCTGTTCTTCAGATATTGTCTCTAACATTTTATATTTGAAAGCAGTAAAATACTCTTTTGCACAAATTATTTCTACAGAGCACCCTGTATATTATTGCATATTTGGATTTCTCAAGGATTTTTCTTCAAATGCCAAGTAAAATTTGTTACAATTAAAGCCGCTGTTCTTCAGATATTGTCTCTAACATTTTATATTTGAAAGCAGTCAAATACTCTTTTGCTCAAATTATTTCTACAGAGCACCCTGTATATTATTGCATATTTGGATTTCTCAAGGATTTTTCTTCAAATGCCAAGTAAAATTTGTTACAATTAAAGCCGCCGTTCTTCAGATATTGTCTCTAACATTTTATATTTGAAAGCAGTAAAATACTCTTTTGCTCAAATTATTTCTACAGAGCACCCTGTATATTATTGCATATTTGGATTTCTCAAGGATTTTTCTTTAAAAGCCAAGTAAAATTTGTTGCAATTAAAGCCGCTGTTCTTCAGATATTGTCTCTAACATTTTATATTTAAAAGCAGTAAAATACTCTTTTGCACAAATTATTTCTACAGAGCACCCTGTATATTATTGCATATTTGGACTTCTCAAGGATTTTTCTTCAAATGCCAAGTACAATTTGTTACAATTAAAGCCGCTGTTCTTCAGATATTGTCTCTAACATTTTATATTTGAAAGCAGTAAAATACTATTTTGCTCAAATTATTTCTACAGAGCACCCTGTATATTATTGCATATTTGGATTTCTCAAGGATTTTTCTTTAAAAGTCAAGTAAAATTTGTTACAATTAAAGCCGCTGTTCTTCAGATATTGTCTCTAACATTTTATATTTGAAAGCAGTAAAATACTCTTTTGCTCAAATTATTTCTACAGAGCACCCTGTATATTATTGCATATTTGGATTTCTCAAGGATTTTTCTTTAAAAGCCAAGTAAAATTTGTTACAATTAAAGCCGCTGTTCTTCAGATATTGTCTCTAACATTTTATATTTGAAAGCAGTAAAATACTCTTTTGCTCAAATTATTTCTACAGAGCACCCTGTATATTATTGCATATTTGGATTTCTCAAGGATTTTTCTTCAAAAGCCAAGTAAAATTTGTTACAATTAAAGCCGCTGTTCTTCAGATATTGTCTCTAACATTTTATATTTGAAAGCAGTAAAATACTCTTTTGCTCAAATTATTTCTAGAGAGCACCCTGTATATTATTGCATATTTGGATTTCTCAAGGATTTTTCTTCAAATGCCAAGTAAAATTTGTTATAATTAAAGCCGCTGTTCTTCAGATATTGTCTCTAACATTTTATATTTGAAAGCAGTAAAATACTCTTTTGCTCAAATTATTTCTACAGAGCACCCTGTATATTATTGCATATTTTGATTTCTCAAGGATTTTTCTTCAAATGCCAAGTAAAATTTGTTACAATTAAAGCCGCTGTTCTTCAGATATTGTCTCTAACATTTTATATTTGAAAGCAGTAAAATACTCTTTTGCTCAAATTATTTCTACAGAGCACCCTGTATATTATTGCATATTTGGATTTCTCAAGGATTTTTCTTCAAAAGCCATGTAAAATTTGTTACAATTAAAGCCGCTGTTCTTCAGATATTGTCTCTAACATTTTATATTTGAAAGCAGTAAAATACTCTTTTGCTCAAATTATTTCTACAGAGCATCCTGTATATTATTGCATATTTGGATTTCTCAAGGATTTTTCTTCAAATGACAAGTAAAATTTGTTACAATTAAAGCCGCTGTTCTTCAGATATTGTCTCTAACATTTTATATTTGAAAGCAGTAAAATACTCTTTTGCTCAAATTATTTCTACAGAGCACCCTGTATATTATTGCATATTTTGATTTCTCAAGGATTTTTCTTCAAATGCCAAGTAAAATTTGTTACAATTAAAGCCGCTGTTCTTCAGATATTGTCTCTAACATTTTATATTTGAAAGCAGTAAAATACTCTTTTGCTCAAATTATTTCTACAGAGCACCCTGTATATTATTGCATATTTGGATTTCTCAAGGATTTTTCTTCAAAAGCCATGTAAAATTTGTTACAATTAAAGCCGCTGTTCTTCAGATATTGTCTCTAACATTTTATATTTGAAAGCAGTAAAATACTCTTTTGCTCAAATTATTTCTACAGAGCACCCTGTATATTATTGCATATTTGGATTTCTCAAGGATTTTTCTTTAAAAGCCAAGTAAAATTTGTTGCAATTAAAGCCGCTGTTCTTCAGATATTGTCTCTAACATTTAATATTTGAAAGCAGTAAAATACTCTTTTGCTCAAATTATTTCTACAGAGCACCCTGTATATTATTGCATATTTGGATTTCTCAAGGATTTTTCTTCAAAAGCCATGTAAAATTTGTTACAATTAAAGCCGCTGTTCTTCAGATATTGTCTCTAACATTTTATATTTGAAAGCAGTAAAATACTCTTTTGCTCAAATTATTTCTACAGAGCACCCTGTATATTATTGCTTATTTGGATTTCTCAAGGATTTTTCTTCAAAAGCCAAGTAAAATTTGTTACAATTAAAGCCGCTGTTCTTCAGATATTGTCTCTAACATTTTATATTTGAAAGCAGTAAAATACTCTTTTGCTCAAATTATTTCTACAGAGCACCCTGTATATTATTGCATATTTGGATTTCTCAAGGATTTTTCTTCAAAAGCCAAGTAAAATTTGTTACAATTAAAGCCGCTGTTCTTCAGATATTGTCTCTAACATTTTATATTTGAAATCAGTAAAATACTCTTTTGCTCAAATTATTTCTACAGAGCACCCTGTATATTATTGCATATTTGGATTTCTCAAGGATTTTTCTTTAAAAGCCAAGTAAAATTTGTTGCAATTAAAGCCGCTGTTCTTCAGATATTGTCTCTAACATTTTATATTTGAAAGCAGTAAAATACTCTTTTGCTCAAATTATTTCTACAGAGCACCCTGTATATTATTGCATATTTGGATTTCTCAAGGATTTTTCTTCAAAAGCCATGTAAAATTTGTTACAATTAAAGCCGCTGTTCTTCAGATATTGTCTCTAACATTTTATATTTGAAAGCAGTAAAATACTCTTTTGCTCAAATTATTTCTACAGAGCACCCTGTATATTATTGCATATTTGGATTTCTCAAGGATTTTTCTTCAAATGCCAAGTAAAATTTGTTTCAATTAAAGCCGCTGTTCTTCAGATATTGTCTCTAACATTTTATATTTGAAAGCAGTAAAATACTCTTTTGCTCAAATTATTTCTACAGAGCACCCTGTATATTATTGCATATTTGGATTTCTCAAGGATTTTTCTTTAAAAGCCAAGTAAAATTTGTTACAATTAAAGCCGCTGTTCTTCAGATATTGTCTCTAACATTTTATATTTGAAAGCAGTAAAATACTCTTTTGCTCAAATTATTTCTACAGAGCACCCTGTATATTATTGCATATTTGGATTTCTCAAGGATTTTTCTTTAAAAGCCAAGTAAAATTTGTTGCAATTAAAGCCGCTGTTCTTCAGATATTGTCTCTAACATTTTATATTTGAAAGCAGTAAAATACTCTTTTGCTCAAATTATTTCTACAGAGCACCCTGTATATTATTGCATATTTGGATTTCTCAAGGATTTTTCTTCAAAAGCCATGTAAAATTTGTTACAATTAATGCCGCTGTTCTTCAGATATTGTCTCTAACATTTTATATTTGAAAGCAGTAAAATACTCTTTTGCTCAAATTATTTCTACAGAGCACCCTGTATATTATTGCATATTTGGATTTCTCAAGGATTTTTCTTCAAAAGCCAAGTAAAATTTGTTACAATTAAAGCCGCTGTTCTTCAGATATTGTCTCTAACATTTTATATTTGAAAGCAGTAAAATACTCTTTTGCACAAATTATTTCTACAGAGCACCCTGTATATTATTGCATATTTGGATTTCTCAAGGATTTTTCTTCAAATGCCAAGTAAAATTTGTTACAATTAAAGCCGCTGTTCTTCAGATATTGTCTCTAACATTTTATATTTGAAAGCAGTAAAATACTCTTTTGCTCAAATTATTTCTACAGAGCACCCTGTATATTATTGCATATTTGGATTTCTCAAGGATTTTTCTTTAAAAGCCAAGTAAAATTTGTTACAATTAAAGCCGCTGTTCTTCAGATATTGTCTCTAACATTTTATATTTGAAAGCAGTAAAATACTCTTTTGCTCAAATTATTTCTACAGAGCACCCTGTATATTATTGCATATTTGGATTTCTCAAGGATTTTTCTTCAAAAGCCATGTAAAATTTGTTACAATTAAAGCCACTGTTCTTCAGATATTATCTCTGACATTTTATATTTGAAAACAGTTTTTCACTTATTCATTTTTCATTTTTTTCATTTTTGGACGTGTTATAGACAATGTAATTCTCTTCCCAACGCCGCTTATTTTACTTACTTCTATGATGCAGGACCTGAGTTATGATTTTTTTAATGTTAAAATTAGAAAAATCTGCCAAATCTTTCGTAAAAAAACTGAAAAGCTAAAAACTGGCCTATTATTACCTATTATTACACTATTTTCATTATTTTGGTTAATAAAACACTTCCTGTTAAACCGGAAATTACAAAACAATCAAAAATTTTTAGGAACACTATACATATTTTTAAATATTTTAAATGATCGTACAATTACCTGTTACATCGTGCCAAACACTTTGTACGTTGAATTCCGGTTTAACCGGAAATGCAAAGAACTTTCTAAGTTTAAATACAACACCCTGTATATTTTTCAATATTTTGAAAGCTCGTAAAATAAGCTATTCGGTGATATATTTATTTTAATTCGTAATTTTTCTCCTAAGTTTACTTATTCGATCCTCCTTCCAGCAAACAAGGTCCACAGAAAGAGTCAAGACCCAAAAGAAAATGTTTCAAATATCGATATTCTTTCAATTTTTTTTATTTTTCCATTACTTTCGGGACGCACTGTACCACGTTTTACAAAAACGATTGTTTAATTAAAAATTTTTGTTTGGCACACTTAATTTTTATTTTTTGAAATTGTTATAATTGCGGTGAGAAAGTTTTCTTTTAATTTTATAAGGATAGAAATAAACATTAACAAAAAAATATTGCTACTACGAAGACAATAATAATTTATTTTAATGGAAGCCGAAGGGAATTGAATGTTTCATGACACTTTGTCATCAATCAATTTCAGATCTTATCTCACAAATTGTTAAACAAACTCTAGTTGTCTTCTGAGTAGAAACTTGGCTTAGTTGAGCTCTTGAATGTAAAGGGATCTTGCGTGCAATTTATTTTAAAATAGGCCACAATAAATAATAGTTTTTAATAAACAGATAGGCAATTAGAGGTAATTAAAGTTGATTTTTTTAACACTTGAATTATCTTCGTTTAAAATTAAAATTATTAATATCAAAATAGGGGAAAAATTGAAATTACAGCTTTTGAGATCTTAGCATAGTGTTGGCTATTTAAATGAAGAAAAGTCAGCTGCTTTCCACAATGCCTTGTACCACCTTACTGATCTCTTATTAATTGTAGCCAAGTTTAAGCTCCGCCATTAGGGATTGGGAATATTGGAGCCGCTGTCTACCGTCAGCTACCACGAACGAATAGGCAAACGTATCTGAATGCTAGGATGATAAACACTACGAAGCTTTATCATCAACAACGCTCATATGCACAGGATTGCCTCTCAGGTTGGCCTGAACAGGCTACCTGATCTCTCTGAATGCTCGGATAATCAAAACTCATATGCACAGGTTTGCTCATCAGGTTGACCTGAACAGGCCGACAGATCTATCTTAATGCTATCTGGATGCTTAATAAACTTGTGCAGTTATTATCATCCACAACGCTCATATGCCCAAGTTTGCCTCAAAGGTTGGCCTTCACAGGCTAACACATCTATCTGAATGCTTGAATGATATTAACTGCGCAGGTTTATCATCACTAACGCTCATATGCACAGGTTTGCCTCTCTGGTTGGTCTGAACAGGCCAACAGATCTATCTGAATGCTTGACAAACCTGTGCAGTTATTATCATCTGCAACGCTTACATTCACAGGTTTGCCTCTCAGGTTGGCCTTAAGAGGCCAGCACGTCTATATGAATGCTTGAATGATAATAACTGCGCAGGTTTATCATCACTAACGATCATATGCACAGGTTTGCCTCTCAGATTGGTCTGAACAGGCCAACAGATCTATCTGAATGTTTGATAAACCTGTGCAGTTATTATCATCTGCATCTGATTTTTACAAGTTTTTTATAGGCCCATAGCCTATAAGGGTTTTAGACCTTAAAAAATTATAAGTGGATGAATCTTCTGCTGAAAGCGCAATCGTGGAACCGTGGTCGTTAGGAGGTGGTCGCACCAGCTGAATCTTTTACAAAATCCCGCGTTCTCGTGACTGATACATTTTCAGTTTATTTGTAGTTCTCGTGGATATAATTTTGATACGAAGCTTCTATGGTAGCAGGCGGGTGTGATCGATCGTTAGTTTGTTAGATCCATTCTATCTCATTCTGAAAAAATAACAATTATAGCTTTATTCCAGCCTTTTGGTACTGCTCTTTTTGTATGCATTAAGAAGAGCAATTTTGAGAAAATCAAATTGACAAACCTAAATAAAAACAAGCGAATAAGTCAACAAAAGTGTGGGATGTAACGGATCGTTTAACCTTTAGGCTAAACCACTTGTAAATTTTTTTAAATAAAAAACCGATTTCCATTTTCTGCATTGAACATTTTATTAATCGCATCGGCGAATATTATTATAAACAACAAACTTTTTTATGAAAATCGTAAAAAAATCCAATTATTTTCCATTTCACACATAAATTTTTTAAGCGTTTGTTGAAGTAAAAAATCGTCGGTTTATGATAAGAATTTTTAAAATTTCATTTAGTCAAGGAAAATTGGATATCCTCGCATAAAACATTATTTATTCACCAAATAACAAACTTTACACTCAATTGGAAATTTTTACACGATTAGGTGAGATGCGTAGGCTAGCCCTTTTTTTAGATATGGTAAGTGAAAAATTAAAAACGAACATTTTCCGACATTTCCCAACATTTTATAAAAACGAAAGTGATGGAATACATTTTAACTTATTATTTTTGAAAAATATTTTAATTCTATCTCCGCTCAAAATACCTCCGGGTTATAATTTTGCGAATCGTTGTTTTAAAAAAATAATCATCCAACGAAGAACACCAGGCAGATGATTCATACGATAAAGCTTTAATTAAAATTATTATTTTTTATAAATTAATTAGCATTTAATTATAACATTGCTCCACATATTACTGAGAGAAAACAAGTAAATGTGTGAAGATATAATACATCCGGTATCGAAGAGTTTCTTCTTTTCTTTGGAAATCATTTAATATAAGTATATCCGTTTGTAATGATCTTATGTTGATCTAATTTCTCTTATTTTTAATTCTTACCTTGTAAGTGCTTTCAGCTTTAAAATTGATTTGTGCGATTTTCCAATCAATTTTTTTTTTAAATTATTTTCTCTTGTACGCTCGATTCATTTAAAAACCGGAAGGAAAATTTCTTTTTGCGTTACTTGATAGTATCAAATTTAAGATTTTGTTCCTAATTGTTACTTTAGGGCCTCTATCTCCAATTTATTGGGCTATACCGTAAATGTTGGTTCCTGTGACCAGAGTGACTCCACAGTGACTCATATGTCTTCGTGTAAGCCTCCCTTTTGATGAATTTAAAAATCCATCTCTAGCCAGCAGAGTTGTTTAGGCATTACTCAACATTTCTGCTCATTTTCTGATCGAATTAAAAGAAAAATTGAAAGAAGTGCAAGATCAACAGAGGACGGTGAGAGGTCACTGTCCGCTAAATAAAAATTTAAACACTATTGGAATCTGTGATGACTGATGACCATAGTTGTAGAGACTGTGAGGAGGAAGATGCCCTACTTTCGCGGTACTAAGACTCAAAACACTGGAACCAGCAGACATACAGAGAACCCACCTTTAAGGGTGGGCTAAGCAGGCTAAGCTTCTTTGAGGAAACAGGTATAACCCCTCTGGCTAACACAAAGGGTCGTTTTGGCCTAAATGCTTCTTTCCAAACCAGAGCAGCCTTCAGATTTACGTTTTGTATAAATTCCTCTCCAAGCACCAACACGTTATCAGTTATTATCGAATCGGTCTCCATTTGAAAAATTTCCTAATCCGTCTCTGTCCAGAGATGTATTACAACAACTTTCGATTAATTATTCAGCAAATTTAAAGCAATTAAGTCGACTCATTATTTTCGCCCCCTATAGCTCTTCACCGGCTAACATTGAGGAAGTTTGTTCTTTCTTTATGTTCTTATTATTTATTTATTTTTAGGTCTTTCATTTTATTTCTCAAATTGAATTGTTTCTCAAGCACCTCTCATTCTTACATCTTTAAATAATCGATTGTATACTTTAATAGACTAATTCAATGCACTAACCACTCAATACTCGACTTGTTTCTTGCTTGTTGAATTTGTAGGTTACTTTTTCTTCTATAGTTTAACTTTTTTGTTTGTTTACAATTTTTTTACTTTTGTTCTGTTGTGTGCTATAATAGTAAATAGTTGTTTTTTTTATAGTCGGCGGATTTTATACATTCCGTCTGATGTTTTAAACTGGTCTTCTTCTTGTTAGCATCTGCATTGAATTGGTTTTCTACGTGATTTGTATATCTTAAGTTGGCGTTTTCTTTGCTTTCTTTAATTGCTTTAAGTAGGCGAGCTACAGTTAATTGGCTTTTGTATTTTAGCTCTTAATTCTTCCCGAATATTTTATACGCTGGTTCAAAGTAATAATTGAACACTAAAAGCACATGGAACCGATATCACACTGTCATAAACTACCATGATGTTCTGTTTTGAGAATAAAGGCCCGTTCTGACGATGACACTAATGTAACGACATTTAATACCGCAGTAGTCTCGCTTTCACTGTAAAAACGTAAAATGTTCGACATTTTGTGTCATTATTGTGATTATTACCATTCAGGCATCTGAAGTATTACCCAATCAACTTTGATTTGGACAATTAAATCTATCTAACTGGTCAGCTACTTAGTAGCACTTTGTATACCTTTAGAAGGGCGTTAGTTAATTGCAGTATGAATAAACAGTTGTTGTACAATAAGAAGCAATCAATATGTTTAAAAAGAATTAAACGATTTGAAAATAACAACCATCAACTTGCAAGTACGTACTTTTAAAAAGTAATACAAGCACCAAATAGCTACTTTTTTACAATACCGGGTGTTCCAACTATGTGTACGAAAGTACAAATAAAAATATTTTTTAGAAATAGCACCTCTAAAAGAACAATACTGGATATTCTTATCATGTGATTTATTTTTTTGATAACAAAATTTGTAGTCGAGGAACAATCTTCCGTGTATACGTCCTTGAAACACCCTGTATAATTGAAATAAGAAGTAGTAATTCAATTACTTTTTATAATGTTTTACTTGAATGCTCAGCCCACAATACCAATCTATTAAGATCTGTGGTTTTTGTTAAGTCGTATTTAAGGAGAAGCCTGAGGTTTTATATCTACTAGGGTCGGACTGGTTCCTTGTAGCGGTGAAAGAAGAAGGCCCTCAGACCCCACAGCGAGATCTCACTGAGTCTAAAGACCAGGGGATACTCGTAGCGGCAACATAAAGCTATCAAACGATATTAAACTCTACATTTTATCACTACGACGCTAGAGGTCGCGACGTTCAATTTTTCCAACTGTTGATGTCCTGAACATTTTTTCCAAGGTTTTATATTCTAAAGTACCATTTTCAAACTATAGAGTGGAAAAACTAAATTGCGAATTTTTAATTTTTTTCGTTATCTCGTTCAAAAGTCTCTGAAAGTAGATCTCCCAACCTTACAGAGCGTTTTAAAACCTTTAAGATTCCTCACAGGTCTAGTAGAACGATCTTGACTCTTCTAAATCGGCCAAAAAGGCTTCTGGGCCTTAAAAATCCTCTTGAGTAGTCTAAAACCTTCACGATCTTTCATTTGTCTGATAAAACAATTTAAATCGATTGAATGCTTTCCAGAAAGTCCTAAAATTTCCCTTAGTGTTCCAAAACGTTCACTTACGCTCAAAAAGCCGTTGTAACCGTTGTAACGATGTAAAACCTTCAAAATCGATCGACAATCTTCTGAAATGTCCAACAACCTTCTAGAGCGTTTTAAAACCTTCAAGATCTCTCATTTATCTGCTAGATAAATAGTTTAAACCGATTGAAGCCTTTACAGAACGTCCTAAAGTTTCCTCTAGTGTTCAAAAACATTGTCGATCGCCCAAAAGGATTCTGTAACGATGTAGATCCTTTAAAATGGATCGACAGTCTTCTGTAACGTCCAACAACCTTCCAGAGTGTTCTTAAACCTCCAGAATCTCTCATTTATCTGCTAGAACAGTTTAAACCGATTGAAGCCTTTACAGAACGTCCTAAAGTTTCCTCTAGTGTTCAAAAACATTGTCGATCGCCCAAAAGGATTCTGTAACAATGTAGATCCTTCAAAATTGATCGACAGTCTTCTGTAACGTCCAACAACCTTCCAGAGTGTTCTTAAACCTCCAGAATCTCTCATTTATCTGCTAGAACAGTTTAAATCGATTGAAGCCTTTACAGAACGTTCTAAAGTTCCCCCTAGTATTCAAAAACATTCACGATCGCCCAAAAGGATTCTGTAGCGATGTAGATCCTTCAAAATTGATCGACAGTCTTCTGTAACGTCCAACAACCTTCCAAAGCGTTCTTAAACCTCCAGAATGTCTGATTTATCTGCTAGAACAGTTTAAATGGATTGAAGCCTTTACAGAACGTCATAAAGCTTCCCCTAGTGTTCAAAAATATTCACGATCGCCCAAAAGGATTCTGTAACGATGTAGATCCTTCAAAATTGATCGACAGTCTTCTGTAATGTCCAACAACCTTCCAGAGTGTTCTTAAACCTCCAGGATCTCTCATTTATCTGCTAGAACAGTTTAAATCGATTGAAGCCTTTACAGAACGTCCTAAAGTTTCCCCTAGTGTTCAAAAACATTCTCGATCGCCCAAAAGGATTCTGTAACGATGTAGATCCTTCAAAATTGATCGACAGTCTTCTGTAACGTCCAACAACCTTCCAAAGCGTTCTTAAACCTCAAGGATCTCTCATTTATCTGCTAGAACAGTTTAAATCGATTGAAGCCTTTACAGAACGTCCTAAAGTTTCCCCTAGTATTCAAAAACATTCACGATCGCCCAAAAGGATTCTGTAGCGATGTAGATCCTTCAAAATTCCAGAGCGTTCTTAAACCTCCAGAATCTCTGATTTATCTGGTAGAACAGTTTAAATGGATTGAAGCCTTTACAGAACGTCCTAAAGCTTCCCCTAGTGTTCAAAAATATTCATGATCGCCCAAAAGGATTCTGTAACGATGTAGATCCTTCAAAATTGATCGACAGTCTTCTGGAATGTCCAACAACCTTCCAGAGTGTTCTTAAACCTCCAGGATCTCTCATTTATCTGCTAAACAGTTTAAATCGATTGAAGCCTTTACAGAACGTCCTAAAGTTTCCCCTAGTGTTCAAAAACATTCTCAATCGCCCAAAAGGATTCTGTAACGATGTAGATCCTTCAAAATTGATCGACAGTCTTCTGGAATGTCCAACAACCTTCCAGAGTGTTCTTAAACCTCCAGGATCTCTCATTTATCTGCTAGAACAGTTTAAATCGATTGAAGCCTTTACAGAACGTCCTAAAGTTTCCCCTAGTGTTCAAAAACATTCTCAATCGCCCAAAAGGATTCTGTAACGATGTAGATCCTTCAAAATTGATTGACAGTCTTCTGGAATGTCCAACAACCTTCCAGAGTGTTCTTAAACCTCCAGGATCTCTCATTTATCTGCTAGAACAGTTTAAATCGATTGAAGCCTTTACAGAACGTCCTAAAGTTTCCCCTAGTGTTCAAAAACATTCTCAATCGCCCAAAAGGATTCTGTAACGATGTAGATCCTTCAAAATTGATTGACAGTCTTCTGTAACGTCCAACAACCTTCCAGAGTGTTCTTAAACCTCCAGGATCTCTCATTTATCTGTTACAACAGTTTAAATCGTTTGAATGCTTTCTAGAACTTCCTAAAATTTCGACTAGTGTTTCAAAACGTTCAAGATCGCTCTAAAGGCTGCTGTAACGATCTAAAACCTTCAATATCGATCGAAAGCCTTTTAGAACGTGCAACAACATTCCAGAGTTTTCAAAAACCTTCAAGATCGCTCACATGTCACTCAGAACGATCTAAAGCTTTCTAAATTGATCTAAAACTTTCTAGAACGTCTAAAATCATCCCAGAGTGTTGTAAAATCTTCAATACTGCTGAAAAGTCTGATAAGACAATCTAAAAGCTTCTAAATTCATCGTAACCTTTCAGTAACTATTTTGGATTTTCTAAACAATTTCTTACAGCTCATTTTATATGCGAATTTAATGTTTTAAAATCTCCCTGTATACATACCTATAAGAAAAAAAAGTTTTTTTTATGGCCCACCCGGTAGTTATTAGTGCATGTTGATTTAATGAAAAAAAATTAAAATTTTTTATTTGCTTTAAATTGTATTAATTATCACAGCCGTAGGTTTGTAGTTTAAACATAGTTTAAACTATAACATAATTAACAAGTTTTTAAATTGCTAATTATCACATACATTTTTTTTAAATAGATTGAATCAATTTTCATTTTTTAGAAAGAAAACTCTTTTTAATTGTAAACAATTTCCATAGCACTTTTCCAAATTGTTATTGTTATTATAAGCTTTTATTAAACTTGCACTGAATGCTATTTGATGCAATTCTGGATTTAAAATAAAAAGTAATAGTTACAGTGTGTTCCAAATAACTTGATTTGCATAGCGAAACTTTTTAATTACGAGAGTATTTGTTTAATTTTAAAAAGCTAAATTTTCACTCACGTCTCAATTTGACAATGATAGCCGTAAATTTGAGGACAATTAAGTTATGTTTATAAACAATCATTTAATAACAATTTAAGAGAGAGAGAGAGCAAAAAAGGAATTACACGCTTTAACACTTTAATTTTTTAAACTAGTTTTTCTACACGCTTAACTTTCAACTAATTCTTAAATTGGCTCAATTGTTGATGGTCTTTATAGAAAACAAAATTTAATGAGAAGTTGTATCATTAGAGCGTATCATTATCATCGATGTGTTAATAAATGGAATACGAATGGGTGTATTAGATGTAGGAGAAGAAGAAAACTTTTAATACCTAATATTTAGTAGTGCATTACAGGTATGAAGGTTACAATTAATTATTAATTATTCAGAAAGAAAAAAAAGTTTTGTACATTTTTTTTTAATTTTCACTCGCGTTTATGGGATATGAGCAAAGTCGTTCCAATTGGTAGCCTCCGCGGTTAAATTGGCTAACTCTAAATTAATTTCTAAATTTGTGAAGAAAAATGCGAGTAAAATGATAATTTTTATCGTTAGGGTTGGTTACCTACCGTATCACATATAAACTTGACTGACGTATTTTTTGCTCTCAAATGTAACGATGTTTCTTGGCGGTGTGTTGGTGTTTTGTGCATTGTCCATCCCTTTAGTTAATGCGGAATGGATGAAGGAAATAAGTTCGGCAAGAGGTCTAGATTTAGGCAGCGGTTTTAGTATACATCTGGATCCTTTAAAAAGGGAAAACGCGTCTTTTCTCGAAAATCACGCATTGAGATTCGATTACTCTGGCATGGGATTAAGTGTTGGAAAAGCTTTAAATAAAGAGGCTTTTCAAGTTCAACTTTATACTAGCGACGATGAAGTGCAAGGTGTGTATTTGAGGGCACTTTTCGCGTGCTAATTTTAATGAGTAATTTTTTTCTTAAATATACGTTTAGGTAGACAGAAAAATGCTGGAATGCTTATAATACCCGCAATAATGTCGTTTAAAGCCACAGGAGCTTTTGCTTTAGCGTTCATTGGTTCGGCAATTCTTGTGTTTAAAGCTATAGGAGTTGCAAAAGTAGCCATTTTATTAGCTGCGGGATTATGGCTTTCTAAATATTTTGTTTATAAACCTCACGTAGACGTCGAGCAATATCCTGCTTTTCACGCTCAACCGGTTTATTTAGCAGATTTTCCTTCAGCAGGTAACGACTTTTATTTTTAATTTTTCAATTGGTGTTTTTAAGGTAATAGCTTTTATGGTGTGATTTCCCTGTTAAAATCTAGTAGGTGGTGGACTCTCGGAAGTTTATTTTCGCAAGTTTCCTTTGTAGGATTGCCAAAGATATATTTTCTTCCAACATTAACAATGGTCCTAAAATGGTCGTAGAATAGTTATAATACAAAATTAGGAAATTTGAAAATTTATTTATAGCGAATGTGGGATTTGAATCCTCTTCCATCGTCCACGTTGGTGTTTTTAAGGTTACAGCTCTCATGGTGTGATTTCCCTGTTAAATCTAGTAGGTGATGGACTCTCGGAAGTTTATTTTCACAAGGTTCCCTTGTAGGATTGTCAAAGTTTCTTCTTTTATAAATTGCGATTAATTTAGTTCTTCTCAATTTTATTTTCAGATATTAGACCTTCTTCTCGTTCACTTAATACTCCACGATTATTTACCATAATTTTGGATTTTTTAAATTCCGTTTGGAACCTCTATGCCACACCCAGCCGATCGGTGTCAGAAGTTTCCGATTTTATTAGTTTATACCAATGCCTAAGAGACTTAATAAAAAATAAATTATCGAGGAACTGCTTCGATATAGACTGGGATTAACTTTTAAATTAGGTGCTAAAATTTGGGGGTATTGAAGAAAATTATCAATTTGTCAAAAAAGGGCTGATGAATAATATTTCATTAGAACTCTCCTTTAACGATGTAACAAAATCCCAAGTACAACAGTAACGTTTAGGACATCTTCTATAGAGTGTCAAAAAAATCTGACTATAATTGGTGTCCCATTCTTTTTGAAACACCCTGCATATATTTTTTATACATACAGGGTGAGCCACGAAACTTGTAACCTTAACGATTTTTGACTGCAACCCGAATTACAAAAATATCATTACAGTCTATATTAGTCCACACTTTTATATTTTTATAAGTAAAAAAGTGAATTAATGTACGTAAATGTCAAGTTGAAATGTAATTGTTTTTAATGCATTTGTCACAAAATTAATTCAATAAGATAATACTTACCTAAACTGTTTCATTTTTTATTTGTAAAAATATAGACTGATCTAGACGGTAATGATGTTTGTTATTTGGGCTGCAGTCAAAAATCTTCGGAGACTACAAGTTTCGTGGACCACCCTGTACAGGACAATTGTTTTATTTAGAAATTGGTAATGCGACACCTTGATTTACTTTAAAAATTAAATTCTATTACTTAGCGCACTAACTTAAATGCACTAATTTAAAGTTTCTTCGATGCTGTCGTCAGGTGCTGTTCTGCAATAGTCTATTACATGTAGATTATTCACTACGGTAGGGTTTCCCAAACTTTTTCTCTAATGGAGCACTTTGAAAGCCTTTGAATTTTGACGGAGCACCTTGTGCAATTTGATGGAACACATAGTCAAAAAATCTCAGAAAAGTAAAAAATAGCTTTGTTATTAATATTTTTTCACGGAGCACTTGCTACATTCCCGCGGAGCACAGTTTGGAAAACCCTGCACTACGGTATGGATATATTGTATAACCAGGAGAAAAAGCGACACATTTTTAGATAACGGTTTCTAACGGACCCGTCTATGTTGCCATTATTAAACGACTTTTTTGAGATAACAAGGGTGGGGGGATTTAGGAAAACTTCAGGAAAAACAATCCTGACTTGAACACAATATCCGCTATTTAGAAAAATTTAGAAAACGTTCTTCATGAAATAAGTCGAAAAATTGTCTCATTGGTTTTCAGAAGATATCTTAAGGAGAACCTCCCCACTACTTCTTCTGATGACGTCCTTTTAGATTATTGTTGTGTCGAACTGTTAAACTAAGACCATGTATCGGTTTTGTTATAAACTAAGGGCCAATACTTTTACTATTGGTTAAACAATTTATTAAACTACCTAATCATGGTTAGTCATCCGTCCAATTGAATGGGAGTAAGAACTGGTTATCTTTAACCGGCTATCAAAGCTTAACCGACAGTAAAAGTACCGGTTCTAAGTATCTGCTTAGTAGCAGTTAATTTTTTTTAAAACTTATTCGGAATTATAATTCGTATTTTCTGGTTTTAATAAATTGTTATGATATACCGGGTGTAAGCTTTTTAAAGAGATCTATACAGGGTGTCTAAAAATAATGGGGGTTACTTTGGGCGCGTTTATTCAAATTTAGTTCGAAGTTATTTTTACTTCACCATAAGATAACCCATTTTAGCCCTAATTGAAAAACAAAATTTTAAAACGGCATTGTATAATATGCAGTCAAAATATAGGGCGTTCGTCTTAACCTAATCAATTTTTGAAAAATTGTTTGAAAACTGTCTACTTTCAAGGGGCCAAAGTTTTGAAATGGATTTTTTCAAATTATGTTCCGGCTATTTTTATTTTCATTTTTAGGTATGTTACAGACAACGTAATTTTCCATCGAAAGCTGTTTATTTTATTTCCTTCTATATTACCAGAACCGGAGTTAAGATTTTTTTAATGTCAAAATTTATAAAATTTGTCATTTCTTTTGTAATAAAAATTAAAACTTGAAAATTGGGAAATTTAGCAATCCCATAAATATTTACTATTTCACACTATTATCGGTTAAAAAAACCTCTCCGCTTAAACGGGAAATTACAAAACTATCAGAAGTTTTTAAAACACCTTGTATATTTTTATATATTTTGAAAGATCATACAAATCGCTGTTACACGATTCCAAATAAATGTTTTAACTTCTGGTTTAACTGGAAATAGAAAAAACTTTCTTAATTTTAATAGAACACCCTGTGTATTTTTCAATATTTTGAAAGTTCGTAAAACGAGCTTTCCGATTATATCAAACAATATATATTTTAAACTCTCAATTTATGCCGCAATTTAATAGAATATAAAGTAATAAATAAATTAAATTAAATTTTAATTAAAAAGTTAATTAGTACTAATTATTATTGAATACGTACAAAAAAGTCCTGGTATGGCCACATCCGAGTTTTTATAACAGTTAATGTGGTAAAGTGTTTTACACCATGTATCATTATTCCATAATCCTCATCGAATCAAGTTTTTTAATTACGTACCTGAATTGTTTATTGCATGTTTAAAGATTCCGCTATTATTATTACTCTGATTATGTATTGTTCTATTATGTTTTTGCAGAGTGTTAAACTAAAAAAACTTAATTTAAGATCATTGTTCGATAAATGACGAATCGTTTTATAAAACAATTTAAAAACGTTAACTTCCAGAATTACCAATGGTTGTCGTAATAATATTCGGTACATTTTTCAATAACTATGCATATTTTGAGCTATCAGGGGCGATTTATAATTATCTTCTTCATTAACCCGGCATCCGACAGGTGAACATTTCTTACGAGTTCCGACAGGTGGGGTGTGACAAACCCGAAACTTTAAATAACCGTTTCGAATATCTATAGTCAATTTTTTTGGAAAGTCTAAGTATTTTATATCGCCTGGTACATTATATTAATCAGTAAAACAAAAATTTTTGCCAAAAAGACTTTACTTTGGCTTCATAACACAAATTGCAAATTATAACATATTTTTTTCGCTAAGAAACAAAGCAGTTAACTATTTATTTTATATAAAATGTTTGAAACATACAAATAATTTAAAAAAACACTAAATTAAAAAGGAAATTCTATATTTTTCAATAAAAAAACCCGCATGTAATTTAATCCAATAGCAAAAAAGTTATTAGTTGTTAAAGTTAATACAATTTTGCCATGTGTGTGAGAGAGACGGATATATAAAAATGCGTCAAAAATTTCACATACGCACTTAATTTTTCAATTTTGAGTCCAAGGACATTATGAAATCCGCTTGTGTTGATTAGACCTTCTCTTTTTGGGGAGTGGTTTGGGATTTTCACCCAAAACATAAAGAAAAAAAACTCACGAGTTCCGACAGGTGTGGTGTGACAAACCCAACTCGGTTTTGAAACAGTACTACTGCCACAATCTCAATTTTTTGACTGCGGTGTTTGCTTTAATATGTAGACTAATATGTTTTTGAAAGCTATTGAGGCCCTGTAGTCGATTGGAGCGATATTTGAACGTTTGCTATGCAGTTTTTGAGCGCTGGGGTTTGTCACACCCCACGTGTCGGATGCCGGGTTAATTACTTAAAAATTTTCCAGGTCATGCTTTTAGATCCCTTTAACGCTTTTTGGATCGTTCAAAAGCCATGTAGATCGCGCACACACCTTCCAGAGTGTTGTAAAATCTATAGGATCGCTCACAAGTCTAGTAGAACGATATCGAATATTCTAAATCGGCTGAAAGCCTTCTGCACCGCATAAAATCCTCTAGATTGGTCTAAACCCTTCAGGATTTCTCCTTTGTCTGCTAGAACGAGTTAAATCCTTCTAAATCGCTTGAAGTCTTTCTAGAACGTCCTATAATTTCTTCCAGTGTTCCAAAACATCCATGATCACTCAAAAGGCTGCTGTAACGATCTAAAATTTTCAAAATTTATCAAAACTCTTCTGGAAGGTCCAACAACCTTTTAGAGTATTTTACAGCCTTTAGGATCACTCACATGTCGCTCAGAACGATCTAAGAACTTCTAAAATGATCTAAAACTTTCTGAAACGTCCAAAATCCTCCAAGAGTATTGTAAAATCATAAATACGACTGAAAAGTCTGATAAGACGACCCAAAAGCTTCTAAATTTATCGTAACCTTTCTGGAACGTCCAACATCATCCCAGAGTAATGTAAAATCTTCAATACGCCTGAAAAGTCTGATAAGACGATCTAAAACCTTCAAAATCGATCGAAAGTCTTCTGGAATGTTTAACAATCAGGATCGCTCACAAGTCACTCAGAACGATCTAACACCTTTTAAATTTATCGAGAACTTTCTGAAACGTCGAAAATCCTCCCGGAGTCTTCAGTACGGCTGAAAAATTTAATAAAATGATCTAAAAGCTTATAAATTTTTTGTAACCTTTTTGGAACATCCTAAATCCTCCCAGAGTATTTTGAAATTTGCAGTACGGCTGAAAAGTCTGAGCAGATGAGCTAAAACCTTCAAAATCGATCGATAGTCTTCTGGAATGTTCAACAATCTTCCAGAGTGTTCTAAAACCTTTAGGTTCGCTCACATGTCACTCATAACGATTTCAAACCTTCTAAATGGATCCAGAACTTTCTGAAACGTCCAAAATTCTTCCAGAGTCTTCAGTACGGCTGAAAAGTCTGACAAGACGATCTAAAACCTTCAAAATCGATCGAAAATCTTCTGAAACGTGTAACACTCTTCTAGAGTGTTCTAAAAGCTTCAGGTTCGCTCCAAAGTCACTCAGAACGAACTAAAACCTTCTAAATTGATCTAAAACTTTCTGGAACGTCCAAAATCTTCCCAGTGTTCTAAAAGCCTCCCAGAGTGTTCTAAAATCTTCAGTGCGCCCCACAAGTCTGCTATGATGATCTAGAATCTTCGAAATCGCTCGACAACCTTCTGAAACGACTAGAAACCTTCTAGACTGGCTTTTAGTCTTTTATAAACATCATAGAACGTTTTAAAGAGTTTCATATTGCTTTCGATTGCTTTGGAGTCTTTTAAAACGCTCTACAGCCTTCTAGATTGCTCTACAGCCTTCCACATTGCTCGAAAGCCTTCTGGAACCTTATAAAGTCTTCTGGAACCTTTTAAAGCCTTCTGAAACATTCAAAAGCCTTCTGGACCGTTCTAAAGCCTTCTGGACCGTTCTAAAGTCATATAAATTCATCGTAGCTTTTCTGGAACGTCCAAAATCCTTCAAGACTGTTCTAAAATCTTTGGTACGAGCCAAAAGTCCGCTACGACGATCTACAACCTTCCGAAGTGCTCAAAAACTTTCTGAAACCACCAGAAACCTTCTGGAGCTTTCTAAAGCCTTCTAGAAACATGTTTTACGATCTTAATAAATTCACTTTTGCTAAAATGTTTTTTTTTATTACTAAATGTGACTAAATAAGTATAACATTTTTGCGTGCTTCCACAACTAGAACTTGTTATTTTTCCATCACTGCTCTGATATATGATCATGACTCTCCTATGCAAGAAAAAATTTTTTTCTTAGGTGTTTAGTTTATTATTTCATGCCAATATGAAAAAGTAATCAGTGGCCATGGTCATAGCAAGCTAGATGGGTATCATTCAAACCACTTTTATATGCGTTAATCGTATTAAGTCGCTCATAAGAAAATAAAAAGTTGTTGATCGCCACTTAGGAACTAACGGACTTACAAATTATTTTTCACATTTTTTCCTTAGGCACTCGACATTTTTAGTTATGAAATAAAATTTTCCATTATCTTGAGTTAACCGTATTAATTTTTTCAAATCTAAAACTAGAGCAAACAGATCCATGGCACTTTATTATAAAACTTTAATTTAACCAACTTTGATTGTGGTATCAATTTTCCAATTTGGCAAGTGTGGAAGCCTTCACCCTGTATATGGTTCATTATGTCTTTTTTATTCAACTAAAATATTTATAAATTCCATTACTCGTAAACGAAATGTAGTCGATTACTTTCTAAAATTTTAAATTTTTTTACAAACGAATAACGTTGCATTCGCTTATTATTGTATTACCTCGTACATGAAATTAAAGAAGAAGTAAAAGGTGGAATTGAAAATTAAGTATCACATTTATAATTTATTGTTAAATTTAAAAATGCACAAAATTTATTCAAAAAAAGCACTCGAAAAGGAAACTCGTTAAAATCTAATAATCACGTTCTAAATAGGCAAAGAGCAATAATTTTCTCAGCAACAAATTTAAAATATAATCCATGAAAGCTGAACAAATGTTGAATTTAATTAATTCGTAATAATAATATAAAAACTAAGAATGTAAATGAGAGAAGGTTGAAAGATTATTGAGGATTGAGGTTATCATACTAACAACTTTAGTGTGTTACGAATTAATAATAATTTCAATTTGATAGGTACGGAAAACGTAATGTCGTACTCACATATGGGAAATAACGAATATCAAGGATCAGATCCAGTAGGACAATACGCAATTTTAGCGACGCCGACAAGAACCAACAACATGTCCGCAGCATCGAAAAGAAACGACGTCTTGAAAAGAAAAGCTCCAGCTCAGCCTACAGTTCCTTACCTGAGTGTTAGAAAATACACTTTCCATCACTAAACTTACTTTGTACAAATAATTTATTTATTTATTTATTTATTAAAGAAATTTAAAACTTGAACTGTTTATTTCGTCAAACGTTTGTTACGTGTTTTTCTAATTAAAAGCTAGATCTGTCAATTACGTTGGTATATTTTGTACAGCAATTTAATTAATTTTGTGTTTATCACTTATTGAAATTTTTTTACTTTAATTAAAACGAAAAGCAAGCCCTTTTTTTTTTAAATTCAAATCCCCAAACGTCAAATTAAAATACAACAACTGGTGGAAGCGTCAGCTAAAATGCCGAAATTAAAAATAATAATTATGTAACAACAAAAAATAATTTTTTTTATTAAAAAAATATAACACACAACTTTAGCAAAAACATTGAACACAAATTATAAATAAGCAAAATTAATAAATAAAAAAATAAATAAATATAATCACCAATATGGTAATTATGTTAACAATTTTTACTATAGTTGTTTCTTTTTATTTTAACAAATTTTTTTAACTCGCTCATGGTTTATGGGCGCTGTAAGCAAGATCTCCAGCGTTCAAATTTCTTCCCCATCCACCGTGTCCACCGCCACCACCGCCGCCACCTCCGAACGAATCGTGTCCACCGGCGCTGAACGAATGTTCGTGGTGTGCTTCGTGGTGTGGATGCGCTACGACTTCGTAAGTTACGTGTTTTTCGTGACTGAGAAGTTTCTTAAGTCCAAGAATTAAAGCTAAAACTAACGCGAGCTGAAAATAAAAGAATTAAATTTTGTCCTAAGTGGAAATTTGGTCAAAATACCTTGCTGACTAAAACGGCCTTTCCTACCAAAAGGACTAAAGCTTTGAATGCTAATGCTTTAAGCAAACCCATTTTGAGTGCTGCAGCTCCGATGATGAGTGACATGGCTCCGTCTTTCTTCTTCCTTGCGTCTCCTAATGCGTTTGGTGTTTCTTCCAAAGTTACTCCGAAAGAACCATCTTTGCTTCCTAGCACTACGCTGGTGTCTTCGTTAACCTAACAAATAATCGGTCACACAAGCTTGACAAACCGTTAATAGTTACTTTACCTTCCATTTTAAAGATCGCGAACGAACGAAATCCCAAACTTTGTCAGTCATGACTTCTGTAAGTTGCGATTCTTCGGACATGTTTTCGATGTCGTTTAAGCTTCTGGATTGATCTTTGGCTACGAATTGGGTGGTCGTTTGTGTAATTTCGACGTCTCCGAAATCGATGGATGATTTTTTCATCAATTTGTTGAAATAAGTCACCAATTTTAGCATCATGCACGAACTGACGTCGTGATTTGAGCACTTGGTGTTGAGTTTTTTCATCAAGGCATCTTCGACGCTCGAATACTCGTTAGCGTGTACCTATAATTATTTAAAAAAAAACTTAATTTGTGTAATTAAACACTTTATAAACCGTTAATTGGTATTTAGTAGTTTTATTATTATAAGTGCGTGATTGTTTGATTTATTGAGTGGTTAATTTGGTTACTTACTGAATTTTTGATATGTCCATCGTCGACGACAGGTCCGGCACAAGCTAAGGCGAAACCTAGCACGAGCACAGCACAAAACACTTTAGAGTTCATGTTCACTTTGTTTGGGTTTAATTCTAATACTGCCAAAATGTAAACGCAATTTCGAAAATTAACAAAAAATTTTTTATTTTAAAATTCTTTATGGATAGTTGTTACATGACCGTGTGTGCAAAACGAATGAAGATGATCAAGAAGCGGTATGATTTTATATCTTCAGGATACGCCTTGTATAATGTGTGTCGAATGGACCAGTTTGATACAAGAAACAGGGTTAAGAAATGGCGATGGTGGGATCTGGGAATCGCGGTTGCTCGCTCGTATTTCTGCATAAAGTTAGATGGAGAAGGTCAACGGTCATATCGAAATACCGACAGTGAAATTCCATATAGTTTCTTTTCTAAACAAGAGGTTACCTATTCATGTCAGTAAGGCTATAATAATATAGGTTTTGGGGCAAAATATTCATTTATAAACAGCTTTATAATTTACCTCCTAGCAGAACATTATTTAAATTGCTATTTTCGTATATATTTACAAAGTTTTTTTATAAATTGTTAACGTAGCGTAAAAAACAACTTTTTTTTCTTTTACTTTCTTCTCCACTTCCTAAAAATATTTTTAGTTTTTACTTTAAAACGAAAAAAATCAAAAATTTATAGCTACACGAGCCAACCACAACCAACTTAAAAATTCTCGCTTGTTTTTCCAATATTTCAAAATTAAAAAAACAACATTTTTGATTTATTTACACAAAATTTTTCCCTTTCAATATTCAAAAGCCAATAACTTCCACTTTATTTGCTTTAAACGTTTGCTCGTTTAAATATTTGCTCGCACTAGCTAATTAATACATTAGGTAATTTCGTGTTAATATTTATTAAACTACCAATTATCTTTATTTAAAATTATTTATATTACAACTGAAAGTGAAATAATTTAAAGCAATTTTACAACTCCTAAGTACGGAATAAATTACACTCGAAACCACAATAGTTAACTCTCTTTAACGCTCAAGTTATGCACAAATAAAACTTAAATGTATCACCTCCTTTTCTCTTAATGTTACTAACAATTATTGTTATGTTTAAAAAATTTTTGTAATTTAAAAAAAATGAAATTTGCTCATTTGCATTTTATTAAGTGTCAAAGATGTAAAGTGGGCTAAAAATAAATAATTTGGGTCTTTCTAACATCTGTCTAGAAAACTTTAATTGGAATAATCATTAAAAAGCGCAAAAATATCGTTAATGTTGCTAATAAAATGTTATTAAGAATATTAATAAATCAACTGAGAGGAAACAATTGGAAAGATCATTACCGATTTTTTTTAATCATCTAAAAAACAGTCTCCATTGTTATTTTCTTAGTTTTGCAATTATATCAATTCGGAACTGTTTAAGTGGCAACTAGGTCCAAAAGATCCTCCTAGAGGTTGTTGCGGTTTGATAATCTGCAGATAACATTTTGACGATACAGAACGTGCTTCTTTTATTCTCTTTCTGCACGAAATGGCTTATTAGACCCTGATCTTACTCGTTAAAGGTTAAAGGTTGTTTCGTACTCGCACCTTCCTAAACCTCTTTCTTAGTTCCTCTAATGAATCTATCAAAACAAATGAAAGTGATAAAAGTACCCATCTGCGTTGTCTCTCCTGACTCTAGCTTCTTAAGGAGTGATTTGACTGTATTTTTACCTTTTTTTTTTTACAGCCTTTATAAAAACTTCTAAAATGATCTAAAACTTTCTGAAACGTCCAAAATCCTTCAAGAGTATTGTAAAATCATAAATACGACTGAAAAGTCTGATAAAACTACCCAAAAGCTTCTAAATTCATCGTAACCTTTCTGGAACGTCCAAAATCATCCCAGAGTAATGAAAAATCTTCAATACGCCTGAAAAGTCTGATAAGACGATCTAACACCTTCAAAATCTATTTAAAGTCTTCTGGAATGTTCAACAATCTTCCGGAGTTTTCTAAAACCTTCAGGATCGCTCACAAGTCACTCAGAACGATCTGAAACCTTCTAAATTTATCGATAACTTTCTGAAACGTCGAAAATCCTCCCGGAGTCTTTAGTACGGCTGAAAAATCTAATAAAATGATCTAAAAGCTTATAAATTCTTTGTAACCTTTTTGGAACATCCTAAATCCTCCCAGAGTGTTTTGAAATTTGCAGTAAGGCTGAAAAGTCTGATCAGATGAGTTAAAACCATCAAAATCGATCGAGAGTCTTCTGGAATGTTTAACAATCTTCTAGATTGTTCTAAAACTTTCAGGTTCGCTCACATGTCGCTCAGAACGATTTCAAACCTGCTAAATGAATCCAGAACTTTCTGAAACGTCCAAAATTCTTCCAGACTCTTCAGTACGGCTGAAAAGTCTGATAAGACGATCTAAAACCTTCAAAATCGATCGAAAATCTTCTGGAACGTATAACAACCTTCTAGAGTGTTCTAAAAGCTTCAGGTTCACTCCTATGTCACTCAGAACGAACTAAAACCTTCTAAATTAATCTAAAACTTTCTGGAACGTCCAAAATCTTCCCAGAGTGTTGTAAAATTATTAGTACGGGTAAATAGTCTGATAAGACGATCTAAAAGCTTCTAAATTCATCGTAACCTTTCTGGGACGTCCAAAATCTTCTAAGATCCTCCAAGAGTGTTCTAAAATCTTCATTACGCCCCACAAGTCTGCTATGACGATCTACAATCTTATAAATCCTTCGACAATCTTCTGCGTAAAATTATCTATCAAAACCTTTAAAAACACATCTCTTAAGGTGCCAAAAGGTGCCATCTACAATCTTATAAATCCTTCGATAATCTTCTGCGTAAAATTATCTATCAAAACCTTTAAAAACACATCTCTTAGGTGCCAAAATTAATCTATCAAAATAAATGGAAATGGTAAAAATATGCATTAAGTTGTTTTTGCCCACCTGCGTCGTCTCTCCCGACTCTAACTTTCTAATGAGTGATCTGACAGTAATTTTACATCTAATAAAAATTATAGAGCATTAAATTATCTACCTGAACCCATAAAAGAATCACCTTTCGTATCCATGAGTACCATCAGTTCCATTAAGAATTAAGTGCGCTGAGGACTAGTCTAACACATCTGTAAAAGTATTTACGATGGTCTTGAGCAACTAGGATCGCCGACTTAGGGCGGTTCCTACGAACTCTGATTAACTAGTTAACCATGGTTAGTAATATTTAATCAGAGAAAAGCGTATCACCATCTTTTTAATCATGATGAAACTACTCTAAACGCCCGTAAAACTAACCGGCCAGCTTTTGAAGATTTAAACAAATAGTCATGGTTAAAAGGATGCCCACTCGTTTTCCTAGAACAAAACTGGTTTCGATCTCACTCTCCCTTGAATATTTTGCCGTCAGCTGGTCCATTTTTTAATTTAATATTAATTTTATTTCTCAGAGAAAAGTAAAGCCTTCTGGTATTTTATAAAGAGAAAATTTTGCATTTTTTAACATGGTGGGACATGATGGGACGCTGGAGCGTTAAAGCCGGTAAAAGATCTTTGATCATGATCACTGATCAGTTAACCGACAATTTAATCAGAGTTAGAATTAGAATTATCAATATATTTGTTAACTCCATTACGGGATTTATTTGCAGTAATATGCAACGAGTTTAATAAAAGATCGGACACATTTGAAGTTTGATTTTGGTTTAATTGTCCAAACTGTTCCGAATTATTTTGTACTAGAAAAGGAGGAGGAACTTCAAATAAGCCTACATTGTCAAATACGTCGGTATTTGTTTTAACCGGTGGAGGTTGTGGAAAGAATTGTAAATTAACAGATGGTGGTACCCACGCACATTGTTGATGTAGAGATTCATACGATCGAGGACGGATATTTGAAGACTTTCCACAGTATAATTTTGGCGGTTGTCCCACTCCTTCAACAATAGGCAATTTATAATTTTCATCTTCTATAGATAAAATTTCGTGCAATGTGTACATTATGCCACTTTCTGCGTTTGTCAAGAGATATAAAGGATTTTCAATTTGTTTATTAATAATGTCCAATAATGTGGTACGAAACTGTTTTAAATTTTCGTACGTGTATTGAAAATGTAACCAATCGTCAATCGATAGAAGATTATTTTGAGAATTTTGAACTTCTTCACCACATATTAAAGCAATCTACAATCAAAACACAATTATTAAAAATGTATGAATCAGTTAACTAAACTTACTGTAAGAGGAGTTATTAAAGTTCCACATTTTAAAATGCATCTATTATTTGTTTTGGAGATTTCATTATAGATTACAGCAGCCTCACTACCACTAAATTTATATAAACTTGAATTAGCAAGAAATTTTACTACATTCTCCATTCTGAAATCAAATTTAAAAATAGGTAAATATACAGTGTCCCCGCGGATGGGGTTGCCAATAGGAAAAAAAATTTTATTTTTCATTTAAAAAACGTATTCTTTGTAAAAAGTTTTGCTTTTTTTCAAACTCCCAAATATGCAAAAATATTAAAAATAAATTTTCAAATAAAAAAGTTATTGAACCTTTTCTCTAAATTTTTGAACTTTTTTACTCCAAGTCCAAAAATTTTGAAAAAATTTCTAGAAAAAGCTAATTTTAGGTAAAAAGTTTTGCTTCTTGAGAAACCTCAGAATCAATTCTTAAGTTTGAGTTTGAACTTACAGTGTCGAAAGAAGTCAATTAAACAAATGGAAAAAACAACAGATGTGGCCATACGAGGAACTTTTTCCTGTTGTATTTGTTTAGTGCACTTTTAAAAGTTTACAATTTAACAGTTTTTTTAATATATTTTATTTATAAGATAATAAATGAAACTTTCATAAAAAAAATATAAAATTCCAATATTTGACGGACGGAAAAAGTTCCTCGTATGGACACATCCGTAATAAGATACATTTAAAAAAAACTTTAAAAAGCGCACAGAAACGTTTGAGCACGGTAATAAATATTTTGATAAATTTTGATATTTTTTAAATTTCCGGTTTAAACGGAAGCGTTTTGTTAACCGAAAATATTGTCAAACAATAGATATTCATCGAATTAAAACAAATATCCAATTTCAAGTTTTCATTTTTATTCCAAAAAAAATTAGATTTTTGAAGTTTTGATATTCCAAAAATCATTACTCTAAAACGACTCGGGCGATTTTGATAAAAAAAATTATTTCCATGGAGAATTACGTTGTCTGTAACATATTATCCAAAAAAGAAAAAATATGGCAGAGGCAATTTTGAGAAAATCCATTTCAAAATTGAAAATCGACTTGTTTAGAACGAAAGCCCTATATTTTGGCTGTACAATGCCGTTTTTAAATTTTTATAATAATAATTACCAACCAAGTTATAAGAGAAAAACTACAAAATGGGACAATCGTTCTATTGGCCGCCATTTTGAATTTAAAAAATTGAAATTTTTTTTTCAATTGGGGCTTACATGGACTATCTTATAGCCGCGTACAAATAAATTTGGTCCAAATTTACAAATATGCGCCCAAAATAACCACTTTATTTTTGGACACCCTATATATATTTTTGCCGATAATAGTAGATTGATTAGGAGTAAAAATGTCACTTTTTTTAGTGACATTAAAAGTATTTTTAAAATACCTTTAAAAAGTATTTTTATTCCGTAAGAAACATTTAATTTAATATTTAATGCTTAGAAAACATTTTTTACGTTATAAAAATAAAAATTAAGTTGGGTTAAGATTTTACTTTGTTTGTCTAGACAGAGAAAAGTACTTTACTGACAATTTTTCCTGCCTCGGCAGGAAAGTTAAACTTCACCTTTACCTATTGAGTGTCACAAAGACGACTTTTTCTGACGTTTGAAGAAAATAGTAGATTGTTTGATAGGAGTAAAAATGTCAATTTTTTTAGGCTGTCAGTAGGGCTTGTCAGATGAAACGAAGTTGAGTCTGACAACTACTGACGAGCCAAAAAAAGTATTTTTACTCAGTATTAAACATTTAATTTTTTCTTCAAACGTGAAACTTAGAAAAACCAACAATAAAATTTTTAAAGTGTTGCCATCTCTTGAAAATTATTTGTAGTTCAATTGTCAAATATTTTTAAAAATTAACTTTACCTTGTAAAAAGAAGCTAATTATTAAACGCAACGAATAAATTATAACAGAAAATTTATAAAAACTTTTCTTTTTTACATTACAAATGCTTAGAAATATCATTTTACGTTACAATTTGTTGTAAATATTTAGGGTTAGAATTTACTTTTACCTCCTAGGATGTAAAAGTAGAACTTTAACCCTACTTGTTCAGTAACAAAATGTCAACTTTTTTTGACGTTTGAAGAAAAAATAATTTTAAAGAAATCACATTCCATTAAAATCGCTTCAGTAGTTTTTGCTCTGCGGGGGGGGACATACATACAATTTTTAAAATTAAAAAACGTTTTCTTGGATTGTTCTAAAACCTTCAGGATCGCTCACAAGTCACTCAGAACGATCTGAAACCTTCTAAATTTATCGATAACTTTCTGAAACGTCGAAAATCCTCCCGGAGTCTTTAGTACGGCTGAAAAATCTAATAAAATGATCTAAAAGCTTATAAATTCTTTGTAACCTTTTTGGAACATCCTAAATCCTCCCAGAGTGTTTTGAAATTTGCAGTAAGGCTGAAAAGTCTGATCAGATGAGTTAAAACCATCAAAATCGATCGAGAGTCTTCTGGAATGTTTAACAATCTTCTAGATTGTTCTAAAACTTTCAGGTTCGCTCACATGTCGCTCAGAACGATTTCAAACCTGCTAAATGAATCCAGAACTTTCTGAAACGTCCAAAATTCTTCCAGACTCTTCAGTACGGCTGAAAAGTCTGATAAGACGATCTAAAACCTTCAAAATCGATCGAAAATCTTCTGGAACGTATAACAACCTTCTAGAGTGTTCTAAAAGCTTCAGGTTCACTCCTATGTCACTCAGAACGAACTAAAACCTTCTAAATTAATCTAAAACTTTCTGGAACGTCCAAAATCTTCCCAGAGTGTTGTAAAATTATTAGTACGGGTAAATAGTCTGATAAGACGATCTAAAAGCTTCTAAATTCATCGTAACCTTTCTGGGACGTCCAAAATCTTCTAAGATCCTCCAAGAGTGTTCTAAAATCTTCATTACGCCCCACAAGTCTGCTATGACGATCTACAATCTTATAAATCCTTCGACAATCTTCTGCGTAAAATTATCTATCAAAACCTTTAAAAACACATCTCTTAAGGTGCCAAAAGGTGCCATCTACAATCTTATAAATCCTTCGATAATCTTCTGCGTAAAATTATCTATCAAAACCTTTAAAAACACATCTCTTAGGTGCCAAAATTAATCTATCAAAATAAATGGAAATGGTAAAAATATGCATTAAGTTGTTTTTGCCCACCTGCGTCGTCTCTCCCGACTCTAACTTTCTAATGAGTGATCTGACAGTAATTTTACATCTAATAAAAATTATAGAGCATTAAATTATCTACCTGAACCCATAAAAGAATCACCTTTCGTATCCATGAGTACCATCAGTTCCATTAAGAATTAAGTGCGCTGAGGACTAGTCTAACACATCTGTAAAAGTATTTACGATGGTCTTGAGCAACTAGGATCGCCGACTTAGGGCGGTTCCTACGAACTCTGATTAACTAGTTAACCATGGTTAGTAATATTTAATCAGAGAAAAGCGTATCACCATCTTTTTAATCATGATGAAACTACTCTAAACGCCCGTAAAACTAACCGGCCAGCTTTTGAAGATTTAAACAAATAGTCATGGTTAAAAGGATGCCCACTCGTTTTCCTAGAACAAAACTGGTTTCGATCTCACTCTCCCTTGAATATTTTGCCGTCAGCTGGTCCATTTTTTAATTTAATATTAATTTTATTTCTCAGAGAAAAGTAAAGCCTTCTGGTATTTTATAAAGAGAAAATTTTGCATTTTTTAACATGGTGGGACATGATGGGACGCTGGAGCGTTAAAGCCGGTAAAAGATCTTTGATCATGATCACTGATCAGTTAACCGACAATTTAATCAGAGTTGGTGGGATTGGCCCTTAATGTATCCTCCAAAGTACGTTGCAGAAAATTTTGCAAAATCAGTAGATTTTAGCCACCTTTGCTACAGGATTTGAATTAAGTAATATGGTAATAGTAAGTGCACTCTACGCCATTTTGTTATTTGATTTTTGGTTTATTGATTTATGGTCTATGCATTAGCTTCCCTTACAATATTCTTTGAGACAAAAGGCTCTAGAGCTATAGAATGGCGTTTCTGACCCTTTACAAGCTGTCGTAATCTGTCCAGGAAAAACTGCTTCTTCCATATATGCAGCTTACACAAGATATTCCAAAACTCAAAAAAAAGGTACTTTAACTACTTTTCTGATACTGTACAGAGAAGTACAAGAAAAATAAGAAGGCATCAGGATTCTTAATTCAGGTCTGAAAAGTTTATTGAATTCTGAAAGCTTGCCAATTTCTCGTAGATAAAGAAAGTTGCTAAAATTAGGTGTATAATGAAAGTAAAAGTATTCGGTAGTACTAGTGTTACTTTTACAGTACGCAATAGAAGAAGTAGCAAGCGAGCAGAGAGGTTTAGAGGTCATTCAATAATATCCGTAACAAGAGGCAATACTTAAAAGAAAAACTAGAACAATAGAGATAGAATGAAAACTAGCGAAGAAATTATACAGAGAAGGGAGAATTCGTTAAAACTCTTAAAGAGACGATTTATAAATTCAAAATCATCTTTAGCTCCTTTAAATTAAAACGAGCTGCTGAAGATGTTTCAAAGTAAAATTTTGATTTTTAGAAGAAAAATGAAAAGTGTCTTTCTATTGAGATACTGAAACACCACACGAAGTTCATTTTTTAAGCTTTAAAATGAAAACGTCCATTAAGCCTTTCTTTGATGGTTGAAAGAAAAATATAGATCTAACTTCGTACACGTCCAATAAACCACCTAATAAATGGTTGCAGGTAGTCAATAAACAAAATTGTTTTAATTGGTACAATAAAAATGGTAAATTTTTTTTTACTGTTTGATTAAATCGATCCTCTCGAGTTGAGATCCTAAGAAGGAAATTATGTTTACTTATCTTAATTTCTCTTGAAAAATTAACTTAAAAAAGCTTAAAATTTCTAATTTTTTTAAATAATTTATATATTTATTTTTTTTTAAAGAAATTTTATAACGGAGATGAACCATCTGTTGCTGAGAAGTAGTACGCCTCGATTTAATTGATAATTCAATTTAGTGAATTAGGTTACGTACTAATTCTCATATTTGTAAATAATCTTTGAGGCAAAATTTCTTTTGTTTTACGCAAAAAGTATAATTATCGATCATTTCCTTTTTCAATTTGTTATTAGATGTGGAAAAGGTCGATCGTCTATATTAATATTAATCGATTAATCCGAGTATGGAAAGGAAAGAAATGGAACTTGATGTAACGTTAGATTAAATATTGATATTGAAATAAAAAGACACTTTTTCCCATTTCGAGCTCGTAATTTTACAAGCATAAATTATACAGTTCCCGTTACATCTCTCTTAACTCGACACATTTTTTAACAAATTCAACTTTTCACGTCGTTAATCTTTATTTTGCTTTAACCCGAATAAGGATAAAAGCTCTCATCATATTTTTATATGTGTTTATTTGATTTATGGCGGTTTTCATGCGTGATTTATACAATTTTTCTTCATATCTCATCAAAATCACATTGTCAAAATGGTTATTTGAGAATTAATGGATAACCAAAAAAAAATTTTATTGCGCGTCTACACAAATACACAACCACTAAGGACAGAGAGCCAGGGATTTCTTCACTCGATAACTCATTGTTTGGAAAAATATTTTTTTCCCAAAAAGGAATAAAAAATAGATGTCAAATTTGGACAAGAGTCGTAATAATGACAAAGCCGCAGGGCAGCTGTTTTGCCAGCTGTTGGTGAGTAACGACACCACGGTCACCCGATGTTTTCTTGGACACTCTGTTCCCTGACCTAGATCACCAGAGAAAATCGCAAATGCTCTTAAATTTTCACCCGTGCACTTGTGCACTTCTGTCTGCGCCTGGCGACTCCACCATATGTCACGACTACTCTCGTAACTTCTGAGGGATTCTCAGGTTCTATTGGGGATTTATAATTATACGCCAAGAATTCCAATCAAATATACGCACGTTTATTATAATAGTAAATTCTTACGCATTCTGCCGTTGTTACACGTTACTTAATTACGAGTTAAAGCCGCACCTTTTTAACGATCATTCGGTAACTGGGGTTCCTCGCCTTCTCAATTCTGAAAACTGTAAACTTAGCCAGTTAGCAATTAACTCTTATGTTATCGTTCTAGCCCTTTTATTAATTATTAACTTCCTATTTACAACTGTGTCGTAAATACTCTCAGAGTTAACAAAGTTCCCTGCCTCATCGCTGCCCATAACCAGTCTTATCGATTTTGCTCTGGTAGATCATCAGACAAAACCGCAAATTCTATTAATTATTCAGTCGCCTGTTCTATAAACCTGTGCACTTGTGCACCTCTGTCTGCGGTTGACGCCTCCACCATATGTCACGACTACTCCTGTGACTCCTGAGGGATTCTTAAGTTGTACCAGGATATTGGGGGAGTTCCAATCAAATACACGTTTATTATAATAGTAAATTCTTATTCATTCTGCTGTTGTTACGCGTTACACTTAATTATCAGTTAAAGCCACGCCTCTCTTATGATCAGTTGTTAACTAGGGCGTTTCACCTTCTCAATCCTAACTGATCGTTCAATTATAAACTTAGCCAGTTAGCAACTAACTCTCGTGTCATCATTCTAGCCCTTTTATTAATTATAACTTCCTATTTACAACTGCCGTAAATGCTGTCAGAGTTAACAGAGTTTCGTGACTCATCGCTGCCCATAAGCAGCCTTATTGATCTTGCTCTGGTAGATCATTAGACAAAATCGCAAGTTCTTTTAAATTTTCAGCCCCTTGTTCTATAAACTTGTGCACTTGTGCACCTCTATCTGTGCTTGACGCCTCCACCATATGTCACGACTACTCCTGTGACTCCTAAGAGATTCTTAAGTTGTACCAGGATATTGAGGGAGTTCCAATCAAATACACGTTTATTATAACAGTAAATTCTTATTCATTCTGCTGTTGTTACGCGTTACACTTAATTATCAGTTAAAGCCACGCCTCTCTTATGATCAGTTGTTAACTAGGGCTCTTCACCCTCTCAATCCTAACTGATCGTTCAATTGTAAATTTAGCCAGTAAGCAACTAACTCTCGTGTCATCATTCTAGCCCTTTTATTAATTATTAACTTCCTATTTACAAATGCTGTCAGAGTTAACAGAGTTTCGTGACTCATCGCTGCCCATTGCTTTATTGATCTTGCTCTGGTAGATCATCAGACAAAATCGCAAGTTCTTTTAAATTTTCAGCCCCCTGTTCTATAAACCTGTGCACTTGTGCACCTCTATCTGCGCCTGGCGCCTCCACCATATGTTAGAAAACTCTCGTGACTCCTGAGGGATTCTCTGGTTATGCCAAGATATTGAGAGTTTATAATTATACGTTTAATCATTCTACTGTTATAGGGCTTCCCACTTGCAACTTTGTACGAGGCGAGGCGAGGCGAGACGAGGCGAGAGTTAAGATTTCTTATGCGATGCGAGACTCTCGTGTGAAGCCCTATACTGTTATTACACATTACACTTAATTACGAGTTAAAGCCGTTTCTCCCTTACGATCAGTTGTTCCTAAAGTTCCTCACCCTCTCAATCCCAACTGATCGCCCAACTGTAAACTTAGCCAGTTAGCAACTAACTCCGTGTCCTCGTTCTATCACAACTTGTATGTCCTAATTAATATTTTACCTCTAACCATCGGCTAAACTCTCAAAAGGTAATTTGATGATCAAAGAATCGAATAAACCGTGACCGTTTCTATATGATTATGGTTAATTAAGTTTGTGAGTGTGGAAGTGTGGATGCACCATTATTTAATGAAACAAAAGAAAGTTATATACTATTGAGTTCTAAAATTTGACTTGTGATTTTTATTATATTACAATACATATATCCTGCAGGAGATAAAAGAGGTTTTTATAAAATTTTTGTCGAAACCCAAACTTTGTTTAACTCAAAATCAAAGTAGAACGCTTCATCAAGTTAACTTCCCTTATCCATTTGAAATTCAAATCAATATGTATTTGTTCGCATTGTGTTCTTTCTAAGTTCAATTTTTTGAAATTTATGTTTTAAATGGAGCGAAAGACCGTTGTGGTTGCTTTTGCCAAAATCGGAAATGGAGGGGGTAGTTTAAACAAATATTTTTCAACAGTAAATTTTATACTTATGACTGTTGTAAGATATTTGTGCAGAACAAAAGTTGAATTAATAGAAATGATATTTTTCCTCCTCGAAAACATTTCGCTTTAATTTAAAAGAAGATTATTGATTTGGCAACGTCGCACTCATTAAGAATTAAATTTTAATAAAAATTTTGTGCTGCCTATAATACCAGAGGATCAAATAATATGTTCTTTAATTATTTTATTGTCTGACGTAGGTAATAAAGCGTTACAGAAAGTTTAATAATTAACTTCAAAATTTTCTTGAAAGTACCTATTATTTTCAATATTTACTTACAATAACTTCTGATTAATTTCGATTTTAATGCCTTAATTAATTTAAAAATTTATACTCAAAGTGTTTAAAAGGTTAATTGACTTACTGCTTTTAGTAAGACGATATTGTTTATTATTAATGCTTTAATTAGAGCCTCTCGAGTTTTGACTGTTTAATAATTAAAAATAAAGGGCATCAAAATAAATAAATCGAGAGCGGTGGCGTTATTTTCTAGAAATTTGTGAAATTATTTTATAAATGGCTATTCATTTCTAATAATTTTTTCCCCTCTTCTGTATAACGTCACAAAATATTATTAAGTCACTCTGTCTTATAAATTCACCTAAGGTATAGTCCTGAACTTTTAAAAAGAATAGGACAGAGGCAATGCGCTATAACGAAAATGTGTCTTGTAACATATAATCGCATCATTTTTAGAGATACAGAGAGAGAGAGATAGAGCACTCGCTCCCTCCATCTGTACTACGCAAGATATTGACTACGCCTTATTCTTTATAAAAGTTCAGGACTATAACAACGACTGATTTTTGGTACCTACTTAGGGCCGGTGCTTTGAGTCTCGGTTATGAAGTTAAGTTAATTTTATATTTGGTGGAAGTTAAGCGCGGTTACAAGAGGCGTTACAAGTAGAGTTGGTTCAAGTTCAATAGGTTTTTAAACCGAAGCTCAAAGTACCGGGTCTTATTCAGCCAACTTAGCTCTGTTTTATATAAAAATACCCAAGTCATCCCCGTAAACAAAAATGGAAAAACGCAATGTCGTTAATGTTTATCATGGACTCATAGTATAAAGCAAGTTACATAGAACCATACTAAGGATCGGTTAAGGTCAAGCACAATTAGTGATAAACGTGGTTAACATATGACAGGTAGACGTTTTCCGTATCATAACCTGGTTAGTTAAACAGGATTTTAACAGAAAGTCAAAGTACTGGGGCTAAAATGAAGACTGGAAGATTATAGTAAACACTGTATCATCCCAATTTTTGAGGTTAGGTTAAAACCAAAAATATGTGGTTATGTTAGTTGGATTGTAAGGTGGCTTTAACATTGATGTTAAGAATGACTTTTGAGCGTCTTTATCACTTGAATATTTTCAAAATCATTCACAGGTAGCGTTTGTGTAATGGTCGAGTTGTCCTCAAACCTCTTCTTCCTACAGTCCTGATGGAGTTCGTGGTTCGAAGTCGTCAGTTTTTCACATTTTATTTCTTTTCGATTTGATCACAAAGTGGTTCAAGTTTGAGAATTTTCTAATTATTTACGGATATTCTTTTCGAAAGCCCTCTAAAATATTAATTAATCGACAACAATATACTTTTTAATTTGTTGAATAATTATTATTCAAAGTAAACTAATGAAATGATTTAATTCTCACACTCTTAATCTAAAAACTTCATTTGCGTACTCATTAATTATCAGTACATTAAAACTCAATGTAAACAAATGTTTTAATTATTACTAATTTAGTCATTGTTTAAAAAATTGTACGTTTCTCTCAATGATAGTAATTTTGAAATTACCATTCAAAACATCTCTTAAATACGTCTTGCATTTTTCAACATTCCGAATATTTTTTTTATATATTTCATCCACCCTGTATAATACGATATAGCCCAAGTACAGTACCACCAAGCTTACAGAAAACCCAGAAAGTATGTGAACTATTTTGAGGACCTAACTCATTGCCTTGCATTGCCTTGACCCCTTGCACACAATTGTTTTATATAAAAACATAACCTCACTTTACTTTAAAAGCACTGTCAAACAGTGCGATTTTTGGTGCCCCAAACACGCCCACTCACCACTTTTGTAAGCTTGGTCTAACTGTATTTTAGAATTTTGCTTAAAATGGAAATTTTCATACCGACTCTTAAAAGTTGAGCTCTCTAAACAACATTTATCGTCCCTTACAAGGCATAACATCATAAGCGCCATTTTTTCTAAAAACGAGTTAAGGTCCTTGCGAACATAGAGGGGGTGAGAGCGTGTGATGGGACAGAGCACCGTCAAAAAGTTTAAATTTTTTTGTAAACATATATGGCATTTGACGTGTGATTACGAATACTTCTTCATCTGACTGTACAATGTGCAATTTTCGCTACTCCAGACACGCCCACTCACGGCTTCTGTAAGCTTGGTTAAACTGTATTTTAGAATTTCGCTTGAAACAAGCGGCTCTGAAATCTTCATACTGACTCTTAAGAGTTGAGCTCTCTAAACGTCCCCTACAAGGCACACATCGTAAGCACCGATTTTTCTAACAACGAGCTAAGGTCCCTACGACCATGGGAGGGCGAGAGCGTGTGATGGGGACCTTAAAAATGCAAAAAAATCTTGAACAAATTGAAAAATTGGCAACTCCGCAACTGTTGGATTGCAAGAGCTCAAATTTGAGAGAGATGTAAGACACGCCCACGGTTATCCCCTCCCTAAATTTCGAAGCAATTCGAGACTCGGAATTTTTTTTATAGGTATCCGTTGGCCAAAACATTAAAATGGCTGAATTGGCGTCAAAATCGAGTTTCGGGTACTTAGACGAGTCTCCATAAACGCCCCATCTTACCTTCCAAAAATCTCCAAAGATGACTGCATAGAGGCCATGCCAAAATTCCCAAAACTTTTCCTTCGACTTTGAATCTTAGGGCGAAATCTAGGTCAAATCTCAAAAATGTAACTAGCAGCTACACGTTAGACGTTATCAGGCTATTATCTGACATAAAATTCATACTGATTCCTTTAGCAGTTCCGAAGAATAAGGCGCCAGCGGAAATACTGAAATATTTATACTTACTCTTAAGAGTTGACGTTATCTTCCTCTACAAAGTCGAACATCTTAAGTGCTATTATTTGTAACATCGAGTTAAGGTCTTTATGACCATAAAGGGGGCAAGAGCGTGTGATGGGAGCCTTAAAAATGAGAAAATATAGAGGTTTAATTGAAGAATTGGCAACTCCACAACCCTTGGATTGCAAGAGACCAAATTTGGAAGGGATGTAAGACACGTTCACGGTTATCCCCTTTCCTAAATTTCAAACTAATCCGATAGAAATTTTTTATAGGTTTCCGTTGGCCAAAAAATCAAAATGGCCCAATCGACACCAAAATCGAATTTCGGGTACTTACACGAGTGTCCATAAACGCCCCATCTCAGCTTCTAAAAAAGTCAAGGTCAAATATTTAACCAAATGAAAGCCTAGGCTCATTTATGTTTTATACTATTAACACAGACACCCCATTTACATTGCTAATAGCTAAAAGCAATACTTTCCAGTACTTGTTTCGTTTGGCACGAGCGTTTCTAAAATTGTGCGTTTTGTTAGGAAAATCTTCTTTCTAGTTCAATTATTATTCAAAAAAATTTGAAATAATAAGGTATCAATTAACACGACCTACTTGTTTTTTGTATCACCATTCTTTCATTATTTGTGTGCGATCGGAATTTTTTGGGAAAAATAATTGTAGCATTAATCAAAGGTTTTTTCTTTGAAATAAAAAATTATTTAAGTAATGTCCGAGTATGTTAATGTTGATTTTCTATTATTATAGTATAGCGTTGCATATTAACTGCCTAATTAAAGAAAGTATGTTAGCTTTAAAGAGCATTGAAGCATTAAAAAAAATATTATTATGCATTTTTGGCCTCATATAATTGCAGTAATTATAAAATTTAGCACAATATTATTTATATTATAATTTACAACAAATATTTACATTTTCTTACAACAGTATTTATTTATAAAAGTTACTCAAATTTGTCCAGATACCTATGCCTATTATTTACAACTCGCACGTTACAACGTTGATTTTACAGTTATTTCTTCCTATTAAATTTAAGTTAAAATAACTTTCTCCTTTTCCTGTTTTATTTGCTAAAAATAAAAGTTTTGCATCTTGTTAAACCGGATGTACTACAACTCGCAGTTTTCTACTATTTACCAAAATTAAAATTATAACCTTGTTCGGCCTTGTTAATGAAATTTAAATGCCTCCATTTGACACACTAATTGTAATTATACTCTGCCTTTAAATGCTGGCGTCATACGTTTCTGGATTTTGGTGGAACCGTGGAACGAGAGTAAAATTCCATTACTTGGGTCAATTATTCGAGCCCATCGTACGACATATTTGTAACACCTCACTGACTTGGAAATTTTATCAGTGATGGTCAGTTCATCGCCACGATCATTTTATAGGACCACCTTAGTAGTAATTTTGATAATATTGAGTCAGAAGTGTATACAAGATAAATTCTCTAGTTAACTTTAGAGCTGGACAACTATTAGTGTCCATTTAAGGGTAACTACAGACTGGTCAGACTTGCATTATATTTTTCTCCTTGATTGGAGCTACTTTAAATTTGTAGTTGTTTTATAGGGCTTTTAGAGTCTCCTACCTGTTGAGATTTACCGCCTACATCCTTTGGGCAGTAGAATTACACTTAGCAGACGATACATGTTCTAAAGGCCCATCCACACACACAGGCTTGCGTTCCGGTTTTTCTGTGCAAGCGGCCTGCACAGGCCAAACCGGAAGGTAAGCCTGTGTGTGTGGACGCACCATAACACATCAGTTTCAAGTCTAGATGAATCCGAAAGCTCGAGACTTTTCGATGCTGAAACAAATTGAATTGCAGGACAAGACTCCTCGAAGAGCCTTGCTCGAGAAAAATTCGAATTGTGCGATGGTAGCAGCAATTTAGCTGTCACTACGGTCACAGGTAAAGGCGATTATGGACAACACCTTAATATTTGGCGTTCAATGGAATGGCAATAATAATCTCAATTGTTAAATTCAGACAGTGACGAGCCTATATCGCTAGTTGCAATCTTGGCACTGGCATCTGTAGCTTAGCGTAGCCACACACACAGGCTTACCTTCCGGTTTAGCGTGTACAAGTTGCCTGAACAGGCCAAACTGGAGCGTTTGGACATCGTTCAGGCGGTCTGTGCTGACTTTGATTTGACCTGTCCACCTTCAAGCGTTTGCTTTAAAATTCGCCTGCACAGGCCTGGTTAGAGTAAATGTCTGTACGTGTGGACACAAGGTAGTAGTTCTGGCTTACCTGCGCAGCTTTGGCCTGTACAGACCAAACCGGAAGGTAAGCCTGTGTGTGTGGCGCACTCTTTAAAGCCTATTAGTCTAGTCAACGCAGAGGTTATATAGAACATAGAAGAGGATTGAATTTTTTTCTTCAGGAATATGTTTTCAATAATTAGGACTTAAAAATGCTAATAGTCTCTGGTCCTAGCTATATGGCTTAAGACTCGTGCACACACACAAGCCTTGCCTACCGGTTTGGCTTGTGCAGACGGTCTGCACAGAAACGCAAGACGTTTTTGAGGTATTAGTATCTCGAGAGAAAAAATTACTCAGCAAAATGAAAGCTTATCAAATTTTCTACTATTCGGTTTTCCTCTGGATCTGGATTATTAGTGAAGGGGGAGCAAGCTCTCAGCAGTTAGGCTACTTGTTTGGGCCCATTGTACAACCTCCAAGAAGCCTCTCCAGGTCCATCAGGTCCCAAGCCATCCCTTTTTGAGGATGTACTCCAGAACTCTGGCAGGAGGAGTGGCGCTTATTCTGACCATGTCGAGGTCGACTTCTGGCTATGTCGAGCCAGAAGTCCCCCAACACGGATCCTCTTGTAGACGCTAGAGCAAGACACTGATAAAGTTCAGCTGTTTCGTCTTCGTGATCGCATGCTCGACATCTGGGATTATCTACTATTTCCAGTATGTGAAAATGCTTATTTAGCCGATAGTATTTCGTGTGTATCCCTGCAATTGTTCGTAGATTAACTCGGGAGCTTTAGACAGTAGTTTACAAGCTTTCTGGAGGACGCTGCTATGGAGTTTTTGCTCTGGCGACAGCTTGCATTATTTGTTTATCTTGTAGTGTGTATTAGATGAGTATTGTTTTTAAGGAAAGCATCGAAAATTTTTAGGGCTGGTTATATGATTGGTTCAGGGCCACGGGGAAGACTTTTTGAACCTTTCTTGGCCAACTCATCTGCTTTTCCGTTGCCCTCATTTCCTAGATGTCCTTTGACTCATCTAAGGCTAAGGAAATTATCTTTGGATGTCTGGTTCAGCGTCTCCACGCACTCTAAAAGGACGCCGGAGGTTATCTTGGAAGTGTTTAGAGCTTGCAGAGCAGCTTTGCTGTCCGATGATACCAAAATCTTTTCATTGTGTATTTTCCTATCTAGGATTGTATTAGCGCTCTGTATACCTATCAGTTCGGTTTGAAAAACAGAAGCATATTTGCCTAGCGATGAACTGTTTTCGAGGGCAAGCTCGGGTGAGTACACACCCGCTCCCGTTCCTTCTTGGTTGTTTGACCCATCATCATTTTTTCCTTATCATTTTTCCACTATTGCTTACAGTTTTCGAGATATCTATCCACCCGCATATCGTCCTCTACAACTCTACACCCCCTTTTTGAGCTTTCGTTGACTGGACCTTTAGGACTAGGGATCTTTTACCTTGACCTTGACTTTGACTTGACTTGACTTTGTATTTAAATCCGCCTGCGGTAGTTGCTGGGCGAATTAAGTAGCTCAGAGGCTCCGTTGCCGGTCCCAAGCCCGGATAAAGGATGAGGGTTCACCAATGAGGCCTGAAACCTCCTGTGGTAAAAATCAAAAAGCGTTCGTAGAATTTCAAAATCGAATGCACTTAATATTGGAACGTAAAATCCTTCCATAAGAAATCGATTACGATTACAGGATTAGACACAAATTAGAAAATCGAGTCCTACAATAGGAAGAAGAACAAAACTTAGTATAGATATTTACGATTTATTGTACCGTTTGCTCGTTCCTTGACAATTTTTCGTCGTTTTTATGTAAATTTAGAAAACCGTGTTTTATGAAAATTTGATCATCAATCAATGAATGAGAGTTGTATGCCATTTAGGACGTATTTCATGTTTATAATATTGTACACGGTGTATTAATTTTTTCGCAATTGCATCAATCAACTTGTTTACGAATAAAACTCGTTAACACACTTGGAACTTAATTTTTTTAAATTTTATAGAGAGCTTTCAATTAATTTATCATAAATCAGTTTTCTTATACTAATAACTTTCATTTAATTTTTTTTAAATAATTAAAAGGACGCTAGAATGATGTCGTTTGAATTGTTGAAAATTTTTTTTGTATTTTAAATTGATAGGATGGTTCTTTAGGGCAATACGTCCGTTATAGGTTTTGTGGGTCAATTGAGGCCAGTTAGGGACAGCGATATCGGCCTTGACCGTGCACTGGGGTGCAGCTTCTAACCTACATACCGAACTACATAACTAGTTTAAGATTATAAAATTATTAGTAAACAATAAATTATTATAAGATGTTAGTAATTTAAGCAGTGGCGTTAGTTATCTTGGGAGAAGCAGCTTTCGGGGATACTTAGGCCGGATTGCACCACTCTGAAATTTAACTTGTAGTTCATTTACTTGTGTAATTGTGCATCATATCCATAGCAACGGAAAAACTGTCACAAAACACAAATTTAGGTTTTAGTTAAAGTTAATAAGGGAAAGTGGTGCAAACGGACCTTAGAAACGCAGTGCCAGCATGACGTTGCATTGTATCGAGAAGGCAATGTAACAAATGACTAAATAATAAGACAAAAGTTGTAAAACGCTAGTGCGTTCTTGAAACAATATTTTTTTGATCGTCCAGCGCAACTGGGATCAAATTTTCTAATTTGTGTCAAAACCGAAGCTAGATACTTATCGACCATTCGATAATCGTTTTAATAACAAAATGATTGATAATAGTGCCTAAACGCCTACCTAATTTTGGTCGTCAAAGCTGACAGCCACTTTTGTATGCGTTGTGTTAAACAATTTCTAATAACATGCGTTTGTATAACGCTAAAAGCTAATGACGTTTTTATAAGAACCCTTTTTTTGTATAAAGCAACCTGATTTTTTTTTTAAAAGCCATTATTATCGAGTCACGCATTATTTGGTTTTCTTAATACCAAAGGCAAAAGGCTTTTAGCACTAAATGGGCTTTATATTTTATGTAAATATTATAAAGAAAAAAATTTTATACATCGTTGAGATACTTGAGAAAAATTAGTCGAGTTTTCTATAACAACCCCGGATTAATTTTTAAACGTATGCCCTCTCAGCTCGCACATCAGACCTTAATTAGTTTTTTTGACGTTTTTACTATTCTAAATACTATAATAAGTAGGCTTAGGATGTGTATCGAGCTTTAAAAGTAAAAGCTAAAGCTCGTTTTCACTAAATGCGTTATGTACATTTGCAAAATTTTATTTCATTTTTGTCACTTCCATTTCATTCGAATTGCTTGAAACAAAGAGAGACAAAAATACGAAGGGAAGCTAGTAAATAGGTCGCAAAAAACGCTCGGTGAGTTACAGACTTAAAAACGTAATGTCGACTAACATTAATACACTTATAAGGGGTACTACAGAGCTCTCGATTAACTAATGTCGGTATTTTATATTTAACAGGGAACTTTTGATTTGTATTTTGACAAAACGTCAAATTAATAATTAATTCTACCACCGTAGCTAGTGAATTTTTTGCTTTAGCAGCGCTATGATGGAGCAATCATACTCTTATGCCCGGATTCATAAAAGAGAATTATATTTACAATCTATATACGTGGCAAAGTTACAAAATAAAATAACTTAACCTCAGATTTTATTATTTATTTACGAACGTCAAACTTTGACATTACATTGTGTAACGTTGCCATATCAAAAGATTATAAATTTAATTCTCGGATTTAAATATAATTCTCTTTTATGCAATCGGACATTAGGGCTAGTACTTTGAGTCTCAGTTTGAATTTGGCTAAAGGTTTGTTGAATTATTAGTTTTTAACCGAGACTTTAAATACCGACTCCTACTCAGTTCGTAGGCCTGAATTAAAGCCTATTAGGGGCAATAATTAGGTGGTCATTAGACCACCTAATGACGTTATTGGAAGCAGCTATATTTTAAGTTATCCCACATCCGTTTGTGATCTATTTACTGACTTTTCTTTCAAAATTGAAATCCTAATTATTAATTTAAGGGCTGACAGACGGTGAACACCGAGGGCTAGATTCAAGATGTGTCATAAAAAACTAACGCTCGGTTGCATAAAGGAGAATTATATGTTAATTTGAAAATTAGATTTATAATCTTTATATTATGGCAACGTTACACAATAAATTAATAAAGAAGAAAATAAAAGTGTCAAAGTTTGACAAGCTGTATTCACAATTCGACACAAAAATGACTTAACCTCAAATTTTAATTTTAATTTACAAACGTCAAACTTTGACATTACAGTGTGTAACTTTGCCATATCAAAGGATTATAAATCTAATTCTCAGATTAAAATATAATTTGCCTCCATGCAACCGAACGTAAGAGAAATAGAGCTATCGTTATTGCCGTTTTATCCTAATAATAATTAAAATAATATTCCTATTACTAAATAATTTAAATGTCCCTTTTGGGTTATAAATAATTAAAAAGTCATAATTTAAAAAAAATGTAAATTACTTTTGTTGAGCTCCTAAACTATAGTTAACCCATCGCACACCTCTGTAATACTATGATTTTAATTATTTTATAATTACTGTAATCGGTACATTTAAATTTTATCGTTTTTGGTTAAAGCTACCATTTAACTTCACAAGCGTACACTAATACTTAGTAATTTAAATCCATTTGGAAATTAAAATTTGTTTTTAATTGATATTTTATTGAAATATGCGTTGGAAAATTCTATTTGTAATGTAAATTAAAGTATTTCTAATGCTCGGTTGCATAAAAGAGAATTATTGTTAAACGAGAATTAGGTTTATAATCTTTAGATATGGCAATAGCAACGTTACATAACAAATAAATCACATTGTCAAAGTTTGATGTTTGTGACAACAAAAAGAACTTGTCATATTGTATGCACTGTTGCCATATCAAAGGATTTATAAATCTAATTCTCGGATTCACATGTAATTCTCTTTTATGCATCCGGGCATTTGTATTATTAAATACGAGTGGTATATTATTTAACAAGCATAATTCCATAATTACACAAGGATGAAATTTAAAACACGAGCCGGAGCCGAGTGTTATAGTCATCCGAGTGTAATTTAGCGACTTAAATACAATATTTTAATTACATCCAAGTATTAATTTTGCATAAATCGAGTAATTATTTTTGAATGAATTGACATTATTTGACATTTTAGCTAAATTCAAAATGTTGGAATAGTGACCAGTGTTTGTCTGTTTGTCTACATGCTGATTTGTCTCTTAGATTAGGTACTGACTTGTCTGGTAGATTTTCGCCTCTTTGTCCTCTGTGGGTGCCTGTATCAGCCCCTGTCAGTCAAAAATACTTTTTAGCAATAATTATGTTAAATTTAATGATTTAAATTTCTAAGACGAAACTTCTAAAGATTCTGATTCATAGCTTACTTTCTAAGATGAACAAAAAAGAACTTTTTCCAATTACTCACACACCCTACATTTTTATAACTTAATTAGTGACTCATATTGGAGTTCCTATTTAGAAACCTTTAATGATGAACTTCTTACTGATACCAATAACTTCTTTTTCAACATATTAAAATTTTAATTAAAAAAATTATATAATTCTTCTATAAAAGCAATTTCGAGTCATTTATACTCGAAATTTCAATTTGAGTATTTAAATAGAAAATTTTGTACAAACGTTGTTGGATGATACAATTTAATCGAATTACTCGACTTTAGATTTTGACGAAACTTGGTTAACTCTAGAACTATAGGGTTTGATTATAATTTTATAAATTACATGTCAACCTTATTTATTCGCTAAAGAAAATTCTAAAACGCTGTCGTTGTTTAGTTTTAACTTGTATACTCTCTAAATAAATCTTATTTCCCTTTTCATCGCGAGAAGTGTACAAATGGATTTATAAAGGTGTAAAATTGTTTTGTAATTTGAAATGTTTCTTTTGCTTAAATATTCAACACAATTCAATAAATTGTTTTGATATTGCCTACGACGTGCAATAAAATTGGATTTTTTCCATCGTCTTTGGCCTCGACATCGCTAAGATCTTATTAGAATTTTTGCCAAACTTCTTATAATAGCCCAACTTGGAGTCATTGTATTCTTTCTAGGGTGGTAACCCTCTCACGATTACACGTCGTTTCTTGAATGTTTTTTTATGATTTGCTCCTATCTCCGTCAAAAGCCATCTAACTGAAAACTCTTTTTAAACGTCGGAAAATGCGTGATTGACATTTTCACACGTCTAATATTGGAGCATAGAAGAGCCTTTTTCAAATATTTCTTACGTTGTAATCGAAAAAAAGTTTTTCCACCCTTCCTGAGCTAGTTTTATTTCCTAAACTGTTTTACATAACATTTTCATTTTCTTAAACCTTATCTTTATCCTAAAACATTCATGTTATGGCTCTTGTAAAAAATCTTTGCTATAGTTCGGTCAGGTTTAAATCACTTGTGACTCATAAGCATCAATCAGTAGTAAACGTATGTCCATTCTTAATACACAATGTCGGAAACGTCAAAATTAATTAATTAGTTAATTCATTGTTTGTCCGTGGTGGCGACAACCAAAAAACGTGGTAGTTTTGAAGAAAACGGTCCTCAATAATTTATTGTCTCGTTGTCCATTTCGTTCAAACAAACTTTCCATGTACAGATCGTACCGTTTCATTACGTTAAAAATTTTGTGATAACGAAACAACTGATTTTTGATTAAAAAACTGATAAATTTAACTGACATCAAAACACCTACAACTGACATCTAAACAAAGTCTGTGAAATGCTCGACATACGTTTTTACCTACCATATAGTTTATACAGCAGACAAATGTTTCTATATACGTCTTTTTTTATTACAATATTAGACAAAGAAAAAATATTTTATACTGACATTTCTTATTGCATAGTGCGATGAGTCACAAGCGACTTTAAGTTGACCGAACTATACTTGTTTGGCATTGTTTTAAAACCATATGTCTGCACTTTCCGACTCTGCGACGACACCCTCTTGATGAAATTAATGTGTTAATTAATAGCAAGTAACAAAAAGTCACATAAAGAAAAGCTTTTTTGTAACTTAAGTATCTTTTTGCAATCAATTAGGTTTAAATTTTGAGTTGTCACGATTCTAATACCCGGGAGGTTGGGGGGAAACGCTTGTGGATATTAATATTAAGTTTTCCTGAAAGTGATTGTATAGTAATTTAATATAACTAATTTTATATACGACAGTGGCGTAGCAAGATATACAAAGGGGCTGCTTAATTACGAATTTTGTTAAAATGGAAATTTATTTGGGTTGGTAGTGGTGGCGTGTTGGACTACGAAACGAAAAGTCTCGAGTTCGAATCCAGAACATGCCATCTTCGAACTCAGAGTACACTAATTCTTTAAAATTGAGTATCCGGTTGGCGACTTGGCTAAACGGAGACTCCAAGCTATGTATGTAATATGAGTATAATATGAGCTGCCATGATAAAAGTCATAGTGTGGATTTTTTCCACTTTGAGTTGCGAGAAAAAGGTAAAGATGGTGTGTGCGTTCACTTCTCTAATAAAATTAAATAATTTATAGGTATGGTCATAGTAGCAACGTGTGCTTATTTTCATTACTTTTCTATAGAAAAAGTGAATTTTCTAATAAATGCCAGTCTTAAGTAATTTAAATCATATTTTTTATAAAAACAAAAGCACAACCAAGTTACATTACAAACAAATAATTGCCTGATAAACTCAAAAGTTCAATTTTCAATTTTCATCAAAAAGAAAACTTTTTTATTTCTCACAATTTTAATTAAATATACACATATGTACACTTAAATAACTAATTTGGCAACTTTAATAATCGTTTAAATATCTAAAATAAATTAAAAATAATTACGAATCGGGTAAAATGGATTTTTTGGTTTCGGTCTCTGCTTGAATTTTTCCATCGGCATTATTTCTATAATCGTAATAACCTGAATAGGCCAAATTATGTGCTTGATTTTGATCGTGGAAAGTAATTCCGCTTCCACCGTGGTTATAGTGGTGTAAATTGCCATTATCGCGAATGGGAAAATTCGTTTGTGGTTCCTTAAAATGAGGTTGATATCCAATTCCGGCTGGTGAATAATGAGGTCCATTATAATAATTACTATGTCCAAAACTTGAGTGTAAATCGGGTTTACATAATTTAAAGAACCCTATTAGTCCGGGGATAATAATTGCCATGAAGCCCAAAAGTTTCTTGAAGGATGCTATCCCGAGTATGAGTGGCAGGAACAATAATAACTTTAGTTTGAAGAGCTTGAGAATAATTAATAAAGGTATAAATAATTTTTTCAATTGTTTTCGTTCTGAAAAAGAAAACAGTTGAATAGTTTCTTAATTAAAAGTTGAAAAAATACGTACTGAAAAACGAATCTTTCTTATCTTCAATAATGTCGATTTCGTCAGCTATTTCATCGACAAATCGTGGAGAGTACCTCCCATGTTCGGTAACATCGTTATCTAATTTAATTTCCAATAGGGTCGATTTCAAAAACTTTTCAACCTACAACAAAGGAAAATCAATTTGTTTACTTCAAGTACTCTTTTTTTAAATTTAACTTACTCTTCTCATTGCAAATTTGACTAACTGATCCCATTCTGGTTCATCGGCGCGTGGAACTTCGGAATATTCAAATGCTTCTTGCGACAACTGTCGCAGTTGAGTTTCAGGCATTCGTAAAATTCGAGCATTTTCAGTTAACTGATACAAGGGCTGAAATTAAATTGAGTCATTAAAATAAACAATTACTTTATTACTTCTCTAAAGTTGTACGTTTAAGAAATGGTGTCGTTTTTTTTGCTTAAATAGTTGATACTCTTACTGTGTTGAAAAAATGGAGAAAAATTGTGAAAACGATCGTTATAGCCAACAACAGATGGATGATTAAAATTTATTTTTAGTCTTTTAAAATTTAATTTATAGGAATACACTTAAAATAAAAATAAACAAAAATTATTGGGATAGCTGGTCACAGTAGGAGTCGAGTGGCTGTTTATTCGGCCATAATCGGGGGAAAAAGATTTTTTTTCTCGAAAACTTTTGAGTGCAAAGAAGTTATTGCTGAAAACTGGCTCCCTCAAGCGACTTTTACAAAAATAGGATTTGGTGCTTATGTTAGGGCCCTAGCTTAGGTTGTGTACCAAATCTTATTAAAATCAGTCAATGGGTTTCTAAAATATTAACAATCAACCTTTAGTACAAAGAAGCTATTGGTCATAACTGGCACTCTCTAGCGACTTTTACAAAATAGGATTTGGTGCTTATGTTAATGCTCTATATTAGGTTGTTTACCAAATCTTCTTAGAAATCAGTCAAGGGGCTTCTAAAATATTAAAAATTAACGTTTAGTTCAAAGAAACTATAGCTCATAGCTGGCGCCCTCTAGCGACTTTTACAAAAATAGGATTTGGTACTTATGTTAGGGCCCTAGCTTAGGTTGTGTACCAAATCTTATTAAAATCAGTCAATGGGTTTCTAAAATATTAACAATCAACCTTTAGTACAAAGAAGCTATTGGTCATAACTGGCACTCTCTAGCGACTTTTACAAAATAGGATTTGGTGCTTATGTTAATGCTCTATATTAGGTTGTTTACCAAATCTTCTTAGAAATCAGTCAAGGGGCTTCTAAAATATTAAAAATTAACGTTTAGTTCAAAGAAACTATAGCTCATAGCTGGCGCCCTCTAGCGACTTTTACAAAAATAGGATTTGGTGCTTATGTTAAAGCCCTAGCTTAGGTTGTGTACCAAATCTTATTAAAATCAGTCAATGGGTTTCTAAAATATTAACAATTAACCTTTAGTACAAAGAAGCTATTGGTCATAACTGGCACTCTCTAGCGACTTTTACAAAATAGGATTTGGTGCTTATGTTAATGCTCTATATTAGGTTGTTTACCAAATCTTCTTAGAAATCAGTCAAGGGGCTTCTAAAATATTAAAAATTAACGTTTAGTTCAAAGAAACTATAGCTCATAGCTGGCGCCCTCTAGCGACTTTTACAAAAATAGGATTTGGTGCTTATGTTAAAGCCCTAGCTTAGGTTGTGTACCAAATCTTATTAAAATCAGTCAATGGGTTTCTAAAATATTAACAATTAACTTTAGTACAAAGAAGCTATTGGTGATAACTGGCACTCTCTAGCGACTTTTACAAAATAGGATTTGGTGCTTATGTTAATGCTCTATATTTAGGTTGTTTACCAAATCTTCTTAGAAATCAGTCAAGGGGCTTCTAAAATATTAAAAATTAACGTTTAGTTCAAAGAAGCTATAGCTCATAGCTGGCGCCCTCTAGCGACTTTTACAAAAATAGGATTTGGTGCTTATGTTAAAGCCCTAGCTTAGGTTGTGTACCAAATCTTATTAAAATCAGTCAATGGGTTTCTAAAATATTAACAATTAACTTTAGTACAAAGAAGCTATTGGTCATAACTGGCACTCTCTAGCGACTTTTACAAAATAGGATTTGGTGCTTATGTTAATGCTCTATATTTAGGTTGTTTACCAAATCTTCTTAGAAATCAGTCAAGGGGCTTCTAAAATATTAAAAATTAACGTTTAGTTCAAAGAAGCTATAGCTCATAGCTGGCGCCCTCTAGCGACTTTTACAAAAATAGGATTTGGTGCTTATGTTAAAGCCCTAGCTTAGGTTGTGTACCAAATCTTATTAAAATCAGTCAATGGGTTTCTAAAATATTAACAATTAACTTTAGTACAAAGAAGCTATTGGTCATAACTGGCACTCTCTAGCGACTTTTACAAAATAGGATTTGGTGCTTATGTTAATGCTCTATATTTAGGTTGTTTACCAAATCTTCTTAGAAATCAGTCAAGGGGCTTCTAAAATATTAAAAATTAACGTTTAGTTCAAAGAAGCTATAGCTCATAGCTGGCGCCCTCTAGCGACTTTTACAAAAATAGGATTTGGTGCTTATGTTAAAGCCCTAGCTTAGGTTGTGTACCAAATCTTATTAAAATCAGTCAATGGGTTTCTAAAATATTAACAATTAACCTTTAGTACAAAGAAGCTATTGGTCATAACTGGCACTCTCTAGTGACTTTTACAAAATAGGATTTGGTGCTTATGTTAATGCTCTATATTTAGGTTGTTTACCAAATCTTCTTAGAAATCAGTCAAGGGGCTTCTAAAATATTAAAAATTAACGTTTAGTTCAAAGAAGCTATAGCTCATAGCTGGCGCCCTCTAGCGACTTTTACAAAAATAGGATTTGGTGCTTATGTTAAAGCCCTAGCTTAGGTTGTGTACCAAATCTTATTAAAATCAGTCAATGGGTCTCTAAAATATTAACAAAATAGTTATATCCAGCCCTTTCTCAGAGGCTCCCACATCCCTTAATAATCGAACTACGTCTACCCGAATTTCAAGTAAAGGACATACTTGGACGTTTGTTCAAACATTTTATTCACATCCTGTATTTTTCGAAAATTTTAATTAAATAAATTTCCAGTGAAGGTCGTTGAGGCATAGAGTTTTCTGATTACATTAAAATTTTCAAGGATTCTAATGTTTCTATTAAAATAATTTAAGACACGAAACTACCCATATTTCAAAAAAATAAATTTTCTATACAAATAAGAACCACCCTAATTAATACACAGGGTGTTCTATTTAAAATAAGAAAGCTGAAAGCTATAATCCATTCACTCTTTATTTGCGCTATGGTTGGGCATGAACTTTTTTAATTTTTAAATTTTATTTTTTGGTTTGCCAAAATAAAAAGTCCCTATTAAGTTGACTGACAGCTCTTGACAATATCAAAAAAATGACAGACCACTGACAGATCAACTATTAACACAATTGATAAAAGTCACTACTCTACAATACATAACCTAACCGATTTTTTTCAAATTTATACCGGGTGGAATCTGTCACCCTAACATGGCCAACCATAGCGCAAATAAAGAGTGAATGGATAATATTTTTGTTATAATTCGAAGCTGTTCGACATCTAAATTATTTTTAATGGGTTCCCTATGCCTACTTAAACCACCCTTAATAAATCATAATCTCATGGCCAATCCTGTTTTAACGTTTTTCTTTAATTCATCATCAATTTTGTGTAAGAAAATTAGACTTTTTTGTAAATTTAACAATAGAAAAACCTACAATAGGATTTTAATGTATAAAAAAAGAAAGTTTTATTCAGTCTAGAGACGTAAGATAAATTTAAATTTTTTGACGTTACAATGTCCTTTTTTCATGACAATAAAAAGCAAAAGATGCTTTTAGGAAGTGTGAAATAAAAACTCTATTCAGGGGCTTTTTCTTATTATATTTGTCTCCAATTTTTTCAAATAAAAAAAATTACGTGAATAAAAATCAGACAATATACTTTTTTGGTATCATTTAAAAGAGCGTATAAAGATGCTTTATGCGATGGCAGGTAATTAGAATAAAAATATTTCCATTGTAGGAGGCCGTGGATATACATAAAACATTGTAATTTTTAGAATTTTTACATATTTTGGCCTGTTTTCAACTTTATTTAGGGGTTACGTGTGCTATGGTTTTGGAAGGTTTGGCACACCATCAGAAATAAATCTTCATGTACGTAGTCGTCGGAGAAAGTGTTCGCAATCAGCAATCTGAACACCACTTTTCATACTAATCCCTCAAAAACTTCACCAGAAAGTCTTTAAAGCCCTATAAAATTGGCCTTTGCAGTACTCGGTATTTGGGGCTTCTTGAGATGTTTCCTAGATAGTTTAACTTGTGGGCTTTTATGGTATGTAACAAAGATGGAATGTTTTTGTCGTCATAGTAATCTTCCTTATTGCCATTAAAATTTTAATCAGGAGATCTTGGACCTCTAGTTGGCAACGCCTTCAATTTTTCTTTGTAGCACAAGCCGTGGTAGTAAAAATTTAAGGCTTCTGGTGGTTGGCTAGATAGTCTAACTTCCTGATTTTTATGGTATCCACCAAGGATGGAAGGTTCTGATCATAATCTTCCTTAATGCCATTAAAATTTTAACTATGAGGTCTTCGACCTCTGGTGGGCAACACCTTCAATTTTTCCTTGTAGCACAAGCTGTGGTAGAAGAAATTTAAGGGTTCTCGTGGTGTCCTAAATAGTCTAACTTCTCGGTTTTTATGGTATCCATCAAAGATTAAATGTTTTGGTACTCATAGTAATCTTTCTTATTGCCATTAAAATTTTAATCAGGAGTCCTTGGACCTCTGTCGGGCGACGCCTTCAATTTTTCTTTGTAGCACAAGCTGTGCTAGTAGAATTTAAGAATTCTGGTGGTGTCCGAGATAGTCCAACTTCCTAAATTTTATGGTATCTACGAAAGATGTAAGGTTTTGGTCCTCATTCTTCCAGATCTTTTCATATTTTTTAAACTTACATGGTAGCTACCTACTTACCAAATTTAGTTTTTCTTGTCTAACAGCTCCCGTTTTTTAATGGAAAAATTTAATTTTTTGCGTAATTTCTTGACGGAAATTGCGTTATCCAGAAAATTTCTCAGTCTTGTGCTTTTATTATAAGTTTACTTAGATTCTAAAATCGTAATGTATAATTTTCCCTTTGTTCTTCAAAATTTTCTTATAACGTAGCACACTTTATTTAAAAGTTTTATTAACAGAAAAAGATGAAACTTGTGAAAATTGTTTTAACAAGTTGAAAATAAAAAGCATTGCCAAGTTTGCTCTCTCTTAAAGCCGAAGCTCTTTTATTTTTCCGGATGTCATTATAATAAAGAAGAAAATTTCAATTTAAAATCTATACAAAACCAAAATCGTTTTTTGTTTTAATTTTTAATTGATTATCTAATTAATTACTAATTAGTTTAGTAGGCTCTTGTTGTGGGAAATTGAAACAAGTACAATAGATACTGTTGAAATATACAGGGTGTTCTATTTAAAAAAAAATATTTTGCCTCATCTTTACTTTTACCACTCTGTACATTGTACAGGGTGGTTCAAATTCTTTGTTAGTTGAGGTATCTTGGTTAATATGAAAGTTACTAACACATTTAATTTTCATAGGTACTGCAAGACAGATTTATGTTGGCGAGCGGTGGAATTGCACTGAAACTTACAGCTAAATTAATTTAACTTGAGGAGCGGTAGGGATACGTTCGTGCAGACTTGGCCACGCCCCTTTAATAATTTAATAACGTTGATTTCTGCGTTGGTGGGGATAAATAACAATTTTTGTGTCTGCGCATTCCCACGGCTCGTTAGCGAAAACATTATTGCAATAAGTTGGTATTTATCCCTACCAACGGAGTAGTAAACGTATTTAAATTATTAAAAGGGCGTGGCCCATTCTGCGCGAATTTATCCCTACCGCTCGTCATCAGGGATCTGTGTTGCAGTATCTCCTTTATTTTTTAAGATTTTTTAAAACTGTTAAGACATTCTTAGGACACTTTTTAACGTAGATTCCAATGGCGTAGTCAAATATTTTTCTTAATGGGATATTTTCGAGTTATTACACAGACTTTATTTTTCTATAAACACGAATCATAGAGTATTTTTTGCTCTTTCCTATGACATTTGTTGAAATTTAAAAATTTTCAAAATTTTAAAATTCAGTTATCAATTAAAAAATCTGTAGGGATAAGTTGGCGCAGATTTGGCCACGCCCCTATAATAATTTAAATACGTTGACTTCTGCGTTGGTGGGGATAAATACCAATTTTATTGTGTCTGCGCATTCCCACGGCTCGTTAGCAAAAACATTATTGCAATAAGTTGGTATTTATCCCTACCAACGGAGTAGTAAACGTATTTAAATTATTAAAGGGGCGTGGCCTATTCTGCGCGAACTTATCCCTACCGCTCGTCATCAGGGATCTGTGTTGTAGTATCTCCTTCATTTTTTAAGATTTTTTAAAACTGTAAAGACATTCTTAGGACACTTTTTAACGTAGATTCCAATGGCGTAGTCAAATATTTTTCTTAATGGGATATTTTCGAGTTTTTACACAGACTTTATTTTTCTTTAAACACGAATCATAGAGTATTTTTTGCTCTTTCCAAAAATACCTATGACATTTGTTGAAATTTAAAAATTTTCAAAATTCAATTATCAATTAAAAAATCTGTAGGGATAAGTTGGCGCAGATTTGGCCACGCCCCTATAATAATTTAAATACGTTTGCTACCGCGTTGGTGGAGATAAATATCAATTTAGGTATCTGCGCATTCCCACGGCTCGTCAGCATAAAAAATTATTACGATAAATTGGTATTTATTCCCACTAACGCAGTAGTCAACGTATTTAAATTATTAAAGGGGCGTGGCCGAATCTGGCAAACTTATACGTACCGTTCGCCATCAGTAATCTGTGTTGCAGTATCTCCATTATTTTTCAAGATTTTTTAAAACTGTAAAGACATTGTTGGGACACTTTTTAACGTAGATTCCAGTGGCGTAGTAAATTTTTTTTATGGTATATTTTCGAGTTATTACACAAACTTTATTTTTTTAAACACAAATCATAGAGTATTTTTTGCGCTTTCCAAGAATACCCATGACATTAATTTGTTGAAGTTTAAACAATTTTAAATCCAATTATCAATTTAAAAAAAAGTTTCACCTTTGAGTTTGTCACAAAAAAAGTAGATCGAGCTGGTGTCATTAGTTTTCTCCTAATTCTTATACATATTAGTTGAGATACCCCATCTGACAACGACAAGCAATTTGAACCACCCTGTACATTTGAAACAAATTTCAAATGATGGCTACGAATGCGTACAACAATTCCTGTTTTGAATTAATTTATCTCTCCCTTAGTAAAAGCTATCGACTACCACCCTCTTGTATGAATACCCTTAAATTTATACAATTAAATCAAACGCACTCACCTTATCGAAAAAGTCGTCCAACGATTGTAAAGCTCTCGATTTGAAACATTCAGCAAGATCTCCATTGAGACATCCAGAATTGGATCTTGCAAGATACGGATCGACATTAGCACCAGTTCCTAATCCGATCCAATCTAACAAGTCTTTACCTACACAAGAAATTAATTTTAATGTCTTGGAACGCGTTGATCGCGCGCACGTTATTTTTAGTAAGTCAATGGCTCTTACGTTTCAAAAGAAGTTGAGGTCAATGAATTTTTAGTCGTATATTCGATGAGTTCTTCTTCTCGTATAGCTTTACAAAATATTAGATATGGTTTAAAAGCATCGGAAAAGTTAAATATTTATGACTTGAAAGCGCACAAAGGACACTATCGAGTTTACTTGAGTTTTGGTTATAGTTTGGGAATTTAGTGTTATGTTTGGATTTTCGTTGATATAGCGAAATTGAATAAATCGCGGATATAAATTTAAAATTTTATTCGTCCAAGTCGATTGGAGTCAAACGAAAATGAAGGTTAAGTTATGGTCGCTTTAATTTAAAAATGTTGTACTGTTAGTTCGGATGTCGTTGTGTTACTTACCTATTCGTCTTGAATCCAACGAGTTTTCATGTTGTCCACTCGATTGAAGTATAACCAAAGAAACTGACGTCGTTAAGAATAACCACTTTGCACACCCCAACATAATTAAATTGTTTTAAAAGTTGTAAGTTAATATCTATTGTGCAGAAAGAAAACGTTAACGCGATGGTGGGTTCGCAACTAACTGTAAAATTATGACGTGATTCCTGTAACGCAACACGTAACTTAGCCCAGTTTTGTTTTGAATTTTTTCTAAAATATTAACATTTCGGTTGTTACCAAATCACACATGCAGATCGACAAACTACTAACTTGTCTCGAGATTGAAGATACGTTTTATAGTAAAAAGAAGAGGGTGTCGAATTGTCGATGTGACTTAACACGCTGGATATTCCCTATTATGTAATTTTTTTATAACAAGGGCAATGCCCAGTGAAAGCGAACTTGAGCCGGATTTAAAGTTACGCGAAAATGAAAGTAAAGACGGATCTATTTATTACAATAATAAAAAGCATTGTCAAACAAAGGCCTAAATGATGTTTAAAACCTTCAACTTTCTATATCAATTTTTTTTTTACTTATTAAGAAAAGTGTTGCAGCAAGCGGATTTTTCTCCATTTAAAAATGGATTAGGTAAAATGTTAGGAAAGCGTCCTTTTGGAAAATTTATACCTGCTATTGCACTCAATTTCAATTTTCAAGATTTCATTTCTAAACGCAACGATGGAGAATTAATCAATTGCAATTTTTGTACTTCTTTTCCTGTCGTTTTGCAAACGTCTACTACCAAAACCAAATGGATCTCTTAATTAAATTTTTGAGATTGCGATGGCATTTTGTACACAGAGACGTTGCAAGATCAAATACTAAAACGTCAAACCCTTTATAGTCTAGTCTACGAAGGGGTTTAGAGGTAACACTAAAAGTCTCAGATCTTAGCTGACTAAGCATGGAAGGGAAGAGGAACAGTCCCATTTTTGGGATTTTCGCATATATCTCAAAAACGGAGTGTCGTAGGGAAAAAATTGTTCTTAACAAAATGAAACCTTACCAAATTTCCAACAAGATTATTTTTATCAGTTTTTTTTATTCCTTATAGTTTTCGAGATATCCGCTCGGAACAATCGTAGATGTTTAGAAAAAAATATTTTTGTTTAACTTTTAACGATTTTTGCGGACCGATATCTCAAAAACTATAGTAAATAGAGAAATAATAGATAGAAATAATCTTGTAGGAAATTTTATAAGCTTTCATTTTGCTCTAAGTAATTTTTCTCTAGAGCCCACGGTTTTCGAGATATAAGGGAATAGCCAAAAAATTAGACTTCTACTCTCTCCTCCATGCCTTAGCCATATAACCAGGACATACTGCAATAACTTAAATTATTTTAGCTGTACATGTAGCTAGGATATACAGGGTGACAAAACGGAATTGTGGAACAAAACAAATAACATGAGAAAACACATTTAAAAAAATTCTTGCTCCCCGTGTTAACGTACGAGGACGGTGTCAATTGTAAGCGAACTCAGTTGTTACCCTCTAATAATACACAACATACAGGGTATTTCAAAAGCGGAATATAATAGTGTCAAAATAAGTCATGACCTTAAGAATCATTAATTTCTTTCATAATTTACCACTGACAACACAAGCCTCGATATTTTAATTTTGCAATAAGAAAACACCCACAGTGTTATACGTCATACTATGGAAATTCTCTGCACAAAAAATAAACAGGATATTGGTGAATGGATACTTGATTTCATTAAAACCATAACGTTCAATGACCTTTTCGGCCAAACCGGAAGTAATATTTTTTAATATTTATATTCTCATAGATAAGAATTTTTAAAACTTTGACTCTTTATGAACTCCACTGTTATTACTATTTGAACATTTTAGCATATCATTTTATTATATTTCGCAAACCTAACTGTTTAGTAAAAAAAATTAAAATGGCGGCAAATTTAACGGGGGTCCCGAGGGCACCTTTATAATAGGGATCGGGGACTTTTGTGTGTATTATACGTTTGGTTATACTACCTATAGGGGAACTGCCTGAAGAGCCTAAAATAAATCATGCGACCCTCTTGCATTATTTGCAAAATTTTTGGGAAAAAGGTGAGATAAAAATTAAGTGGCCATTGCATCGCAAATGTTACGAAACAGATCAGTAAAATTACCTTATCTGCAGTCGAAGGGGAACATAAAGAAATTAGTTTAATTATATATAATTTAACAAATTAAATTAATAAAATTTACTGCTACTAAAGGTAATATAACGATAATATAACCCTTAGTTGACCGTTACTTTACTTCTCTCTATATAATTTAAATATTTATCTACAGTCAAAACCGCCTATAGCGACACCGCTTTGTATGACATCGGATATAACGACGAAATGTAGAGTCCCTTTTTTTACTTTTTGCATATTTTGCTTAAAAAATAATTGCTCAGTACGGTCTATCGGTTATAACGACCGTATTTTGCGGTCCCTTCAAAGTCGTTATAACCGGTTTTGACTGTAGTTAGTTGTTCGTCTTACAATGTCAAGTATTCGATGTATTTTCACATCAAATTTAAAGTAGCTTAAGTTATTTTCTCTTACTGTTTGGGTTCCGGTTATAGAATAGGCCCAAGGTAACTTCTGCCTGTCGGATGAGGCGACTAATAGGAGTTGTTTCCCCTTTTTTTAATTTCTTGAACTCCCATACGCGTTAGAAGATCGATTTTCTGTTAAGAAATTAAGCAACTTCGGTTTTCAGTCATTATCTCATTATGATGTTGGATAGGGGATTAATCTAACTCAAGGGTGGCTGACCTGTGGCGCATGTGCCCAACTTTTTAGAAGTAGACACCATAACTGAATTCATTTGTTGTTAAGCCTGAGCCACACACACAAGCTTGCTTTTCGGTTTGGCCTGTGCAGGCGGCCTCCACAGATCAAACCGGAGCGCCTGGTGGACATCGTTCAAGCGACCTGGATAGGCCAAACCGGAAGGCAAGCCTGTGTATGTGACGTGCCTTTTACTCGTCAGTTGGACGAATTTTTTTGGCAGTTTACAATTGATTTTATGTCTATAAACATACTTTTATTAAAGAGGTTATTGTAAGGATATAGCAGGACTCCTTCTAGCGAGCAAAGAGACTCCTTTGTACCAACCTGATCTCGCTCTCGATGCTCCATCTCGCTCAGAGCTCTCGTGTTCTCTTTTTCTCTCATCACATCCAAAAATTTTGGTCCAGAGTTATCTTCACCAAACGAGACTCTCCGGCTGCTGTAGCACCATCACCGGGGGGTTCCACGACAGCGATCGACAGCGAGTAGAAAGAATAAGGGAAGTAAAAGGTCGTACAAATAATAGAGATTTTTTGGGCCAGCTTCTAAAATTGAAATGAGTCATTTTATTTAAAAAAAATAGTAAACTTTGAATTGTGAAGCTTTTTATGGCTAGTTGTGAGCAGCGTACCCTTTTAGAGATCTCAGAGCGGTTACAGATTAATTCACAAAAGTAAAATGGGACCAGTTGACTTCATTTCGATCTCAGTTCGTACTTCATGAACTAGGGATTTCGGGAGTTCTCATAGCTAATAGTCTAGGGACTGAGATTTGGAAAATTATGATAGCCGAAAAAGTGGCCCGACATTCCTGTCATCGTCGTGATAAAAATCACACATTAGTTGATCTTGCCATAGTAGGTACCATAGTAGTCATTTGATGAAAAGTATGATGTAACGTGTCCAGGGGTGTACTAAGCCAAGTACATGTTCAGAACTGTACGTTTGCTGATATACAGGGCTAAATGAAAATCGTCTTTCGATTCTAGAAATAAGAAATGTTTTACAAGAAATAAAATTACCATCAACTTCTCCTTGAGGAGCTAGTGTCTCGAGAGCTACAGTGAGTTGTAGAATTCGACATTTAGTAATTTTTCATCTATGATTAATTGTTATAAATTAATTATGACAGCTAAGACAAATATTTTTACGGGTTTCGATTAGGAATTTTCTGCTCTATAATTTTTATTAGAAGTAAAATTACCGTCAGACTACTCTATAAGGAGCTAGAGCCTCGAGAGGCATAGTGAGTTGTAGAATTTGATATTTTATAATTTTTCAACTTTGATTAATTGTTATAAATCAATTATGACAGCTAGGACAAATATTTTAACAGGTTTCGATAGGGAATTTTCTGCTCTATAATTTTCACAAGAGGTAAAATTACCGCCAGACTACTCCTTAAGGAGCTAGAACCTCGAGAGGCACAGTGAGTTGTAAAACTGTACGTTCGCTGATATACAGGGCGAGATAAAAGTCGTCTTTTGGTTTAGGGAGTTGAAACTCAAAGTTTCTCCTCTTATTTTACTTGCACCATGTTACTTGCACCATGTTACTTGCACTTTTTTTGGAAACCCTATGTATGAAATTTGAAAGTTTTCTTAATAGCGTCAGCTATATTTATTATTTAATGGTAGAAGTTGTAACGCACAAACACATTATAAGATTTTGTTATAAATTACCATACATCTAAACTCTTTGTAAAATTTACATGTAAAACAAAGTTCCATCCATGAATTACAAAATAAACTTATTCTGTACATTTATAAAATTTATTGTAAAAGATAAAATTTTCTTTAAGCCACGTCTACAATAAGGGTTGTTTATTTTTTATTTATTTCTTTTGTTGTTCGTTTTCCATTTTATTAATTGTTTGTTGTAATAACAATTTTTTTAAATAATTACTTCGACGTAGGAATTTTCAATGAAAAGCCTTTTCTCTCGTTAAAATTTCCAATCGAGACTTTTCGCTTTATTATAAATATTTTCTTGGTTTATTAAGCTACTTTGTCATTCTTATTTTCCATTATGGTCGTTTTATGTACTACGCAAATTTATTGATACATAAATCTATAAATTTACAGAGCTGTTTCGGTTTTACTGTATTACATAATTTTTATGCAGAGTGCTTTTGTGCTCACAAAAATTACGAGTTTAATTTAAAAATTGACATTGAGTGTAATAGCTCTTTATAGGTGTGTCTGATGACGCCTAAATGATGGATTCTGTTCAATAACGTAATGAAATCGATCCTGCCATCAGGGCCGGACTGGCTAGTGTTTGGCCCCACTGGCTGCAAAATAAATTGGCCCCAAATACAGTAGACATAGCCAGTAGCGACATTACCACGGGCATGGGTTCCAAAGATTTCTCGTAAGTCCCCATAGTGCCGCAGGAGAAAATTTTTATTTTTGTACTCTAAAATTAAGCAAAACAAAAAAGTTATGCATGTGTCTAAAGTGAAACACACTGTATGTTTATTATGAACTTTCTTCTTCATTTTGATTTTTCCATTTATTTTTATTTGGCCCCAATTTGACTTGGCCGTGCTGGCAATCGCCGGTCAGCCGACCGGGCCAGTCCGGACCTGTCTGGCGTATTTGTAGAAACTCCTGCTAACATAAGGAAGATCTGTTTCCATTAGAAACCCACTCTAGTTTATATGTGTTTGAAAAATGAACTTCGTCGTCGGAAAATTCATGAAGTTGGCTTCCAGTAGCTTTTGGCTTAGTCTACGAAATATCTTGTCTGCATTCTAAACCGAGACTATGACTGGACAAGAACTGCTTAATGTATTTACTGATATTAATGATAAGAGATATATCAAAATACACTGTATCATACGATCAGGGTTGAACCAGGGTCGTACCTAGTTAATTTTGGGCCGCCACTCACTTCATGATGTTTTTTTCTGTCCTCGACGCATTTCATTACAGGCTGCTAGCATTGAAGTACAGTTGTACGCTCACAGTGGCTGGTTCTGGCACATTCAAATTCTTTTGCCTCTTCTAGAAGACCAGCACTGTTTTGTGTTATTCGCAGCAATGGTTCAGTCTCCGCTGACGTCTAAGTAGCCTGTTGACATTTTGGACGAACTTAAGGTCGGATCGCCCGATCATTCTTGCTTTTCTCTTGTGAGTTGTGGAGATCTGCTCAAATTCATCGGTTTTCCAACAATTCCAGTATACCTCTGAGGCATTTTCGAGAGATTTCGAAATAAAACTATAAATCAACGCTAACGCCTCGAAAACGCGCAGATAGTAGACCATTAAAAGCTGTAAGTCAACAAACATGTGCCACGAGGGGTCAACCACTGTTCTGAATTTGTACACTGACTGCAGTTGACTGCCCATGACTGCATATGCTATGGCTGTCATTGACTGCAGATGACTACCATTGACAGCTCAATTTTTGTACATTGACTGCAGAGAGTGGATAACCCCTCGATGTGCCATATCTGTCTCTTCTAAAATATCAAATATTTCAAAATGTTTGTTTCTACAGGAAAATTCGTTGTGCTTTTTCCACTAAAAAGTAATTTTAGTGTTTATTATTAAAGATTTATATTTTTTCATTGTTTATTTTTCCCAAAATAACCATTAAAGATTAAGAGTCCTTTTACAGTCGAACATCAATTACCTAACTCGAGACGAAAAAGGATCGATTCGCTAGTTAAATGGAAAAGTCTACGAAAAATTTTAAACCATTAAGTAAATCAAAAATTTTCTTATTGTGATCGAGGAAAAACGTTTCTTTATCAAACGAAATATCCATTAAGATTATTTTTAAAATCACATTTCGATTCCACGGAATTAAGTTCTATGAAAATAAATGTTTTCTTTATTAAGCCGAGACGATATAGTATAGATCTCTTCAGAGGCGGACTTAGGATTTTTTTCATTTGTTTATTTTACTTTGTAAAGGATATACTTCATTTCTTCCCTACTTCAAGTGCCTAGATCTGGCAGTGTTTCTCAAAGTGAGTGCCACGAGAGGCATAGTGAGTTGTAGAATTCGACATTTTAAAATTTTTCAATTTTAATTAATAAATGATTTATGACAGCTAGGACAAATATTTTTACGGGATTAAATAGAGAATTTTCTGCACTATAATTTTCATCAGAAGTAAAATTTCCGTAAGACTACTCCTTAGGAAGCTAGAGCCTCGAGAGAGAGGCACAGTAAGTTGCAGAATTCAACATTGTATAAATTTTCAATTTTGATTAATTTTTATAAATTAATTATGACAACTAGGAAATATTTTAAAGAGCTGGGATAGGAAATTTTCTGCTCTATAATTTTCATTATTATTACCGCCAGACTACTCCTTAAGGAGCTAGAGCCTCAAGAGGTTCATTAATTTAAAGAAAATTGAAAATATTTAATTTTTATTTTTCTCACATTTGAGTTTTGTTTTTTCTCGACTATGACACAGTTTCTTGTTTTTTTAAATACATTAAGGCGAATTTTAGGATTTTATTATCATTTTCAAACGTGTGAAATTAATTAATAAATATTACGCACATACAACCACTCTTTCAGGACCTCGTAATTAAATTTTAACCACTCATTCTCACAAATAAATTAAATAAATAACTAATCTAACTTAAAATTAGCTACACGTTAATTTTCCTTAATATAATTTTCTGGCATGTACTAATTTATTAATATCGTTATAAGTAGTGAGCATTGCAGGACTAGGACGATTAGCCATTAGCGAAGGACAACCACCGTGTAAAAGACATTCTTCGCCATCTTGTCCGTCTTTGGCTGCTTTCATGTAACGGAAAAAACGTAATATTTCGGGATTATCGGACGACGGTCTTCTTAATTCGTTTAGTTCTCTACAAAAAAAAAGAAAATAATAATGGTAATAATAAACAAGTGGAAGATTAAATGTTTTTGTAATAAACCACTTCTTTTTTAATGAATTTTGTCGTGGCTGCGCTAAGACGAAAGTTTATACGACTGTAATATATATGTCACATCTTATCAACGGTATGGGCAGGACTAAGGAGCTTAAGTGGCAGTTTTTCAGGTTTTTATAATTTTTGTAGCTTCTTCTGCCTTTTGTTGCTGAATTGTAGCTCCGAAAAATGCTCTTTAGCAATGGAGGTCGACATATTTCGGATCAGTCGGAAAACTTTGGATCGTGAATTTTAATTGAAAGGTTATACTTTTTAGGTTCGATAAAAGGACGTTGAGATGTGAGCCTTGTGAGCTAGTCACACGCATGTTCCATAACATTATGAAGTGAGAAGAAATTTAAATTTATTAATTCTCTGCTAGTAAAATCCGGTCCTGTACTCGATATGAACCATTTATTATACGTTGAAATAAAATTGTCACGAAAATCTACGAAAAAAAGTTGGAAGTACCGTATTTACCCTCGACGATAAAATTACCACGATATGAGAAAAATTGAAACGATAATGAAAGATGAAAACAAAAAAAAAAGTTTTAAATCTCTTCTCATTTTGTGAGGTTAAACTAGATAATAAATTTTCGTAAAAAAATCTATTGTTGGTTAAAATTTAATGCTTAAAGCAAACACGTATTTTAGCAATCTTTACCTGCTGAGCTGTGCCGAGACTAAATTGCTGTAAGGAGCATATTTGGCAGGGTTAGCATACATCATGCATACAAGTCTTTCACGACAACGCTCGGCCGCCGCAGACTTATCATTTCCTAAACCGAGCTGTTGAAAAACGACGTCTAATCTAGATAAAAGTGGGCTGTAAAAGGGGTCATATGTGGTTAATAGCAAAGACGAAGGTGGAATTTTATGGAACGTTTTAAAATCAGTTTTAACTATAGGCTTCCTGAAGTAGTAGTTATCGGAATGTATCGGCAACGTGTTGTATATTCTGTTATTTCCAAATCCGAACCTAAAACAAAATAAAAGTTAATTCACGTAAAGAATAGTCCTAATAAGACGTACCTGTTTGCAGCTTCTGGTTTTTCCGTTCCAGCTACGTTAAGTCGTATGTTATTACCGGCTTCGTAGCTGTCTTGAGTTTCCCCTTCTGTATTATAAGGGCTGGTATCTTTAAATTCGAAATCTTCCATTTGATCGTTCGTTTGACCCAATCCGGAAGCTCCCGAATTGCCAGAAAAACTCGATAGACCTTTTCCTAACAATTTTCCTAAATTTCCAACGATGGATGGTAGGAAAAGTGCCAAAAGTATCGATTTAATAATTTGTGCACCCACAAATACGGGAAGCAAGAGCTTTGCTAAAAATCCCATGCCGAAACCAGCCATAAAAGAGCTCTTGCCAAATTCGAAAGCTGCAAAAAGAACAAATTAGGAATTTTTTTTCAGAAATGTGTGCAAGTATAAAACCGTGTTTTCGTTTTTCTATTCATTAAGAGAGCAAGTTTGAAAGAGCTTAAAGTTTTCGTTTATTTGAAACGTTTTATCCCATTGAAATTGAAATAACGTATATAGCCGCGATTATATGGAGTTAAAAATTTGCTTATTTTTATGATAGAAATTTACTTACACTTGAAAAGTCTTGCCGTTTGTGGAACGTTAACATTAACATAATGGCTGAGCGCATACTTGAACAATTTTTCTTTAAAATAGTCATTTATGTTTTTATCATTTCTCTTACAATTCTTCGAGTTTAATCGTTCGAAAGAAACATTTTCGTCTCTTTTTACGCTTACTCCTGGTAATATTTTGTAGTTATCAGTTTTTAAAATTTTATCTATAAAAGTCTTCAATTCTCTATCTAATGGACTAAGTTTGTTTACGTTTAACGTCGAACACGACAATATTATTTGCGGTATTTGTATTAATAATATTAGTTGTATCATACACCACCTTTCGTTATTCTGGCACAATAAAACCATCTTGATTTTGACATTAAATTAGACATCACCTGAAAATATAAAAGAAATAACTATTACATTTTGCATTGCACGTTATTTGTTTTTTCGAAATTTTTCGAATTTTTCCAAAAATTTTAAGAATTTTCACGAAAATTATTCCGAATCTTTAGGAAAATACTTTTATTACATTTTATGCAATAAAATAAACCATTTTTATGTTGTAATTTTTCTTGCAAACCGATAGATTACGAGAAGAAAAATTCTTAAAATTTCTTAAATCTTTAATTCCTTTGTTGGATGGCATAAAAATTTGAGGTTTGAGAAAAAAACTTTTCCTACAAAAGTTGTCCATTCTGTTATGTAGAATAATAATCCGTAAGAAAATATTTAGTTTTCTATTAAAAAACAATAGTTGACCCCTAAAAGTCAAACGTCGACCCCAACAACAACAATTAATTGCTAACTCAATTTTACGCACAGCAACAAAGCTAATTTCTTTAGGTAAAGTTTTAAAGTTTTTAAACAACCACGTTGTTAATTATCAAACAACTCCAAATTGAAAAATCTCAATTAATCAAACATGAATCACTTTGGTATCAATTTTTACTTATCTGCACTGCTGGGCTTGATAAGCTGGATAACCTCTTGCATCAGCAACCAGAAAATAATACGAAGATATTAGAGATAATCAAATTGATAACTCAAACTTAAAAACCCTGGAAAGAGAAACTTATGATAGCACAGAAGATAAGACAAAACATGGACAAAACATACCTGTAGATAAGGGTTTTAAAATCAAAGGCACAAAAATCCCTCAAACAACGCGAAAAAACCACTAACCAAAATACAATTTATAAGTTTGAACCTTGACTTTGTCCGAATAAATGCACATAACTTGGTCATCTGATTTCGGATGAACTATACAATATTTTGAAACTGAAGATGGCGAATTGTAAGATTGTGACATTTTTACGACAACTCAAAAGTGAAATAATTAATTTTGTGGTGGCTCATTTATCTTGTTTTCAATATGGCGGTTTTGGCGTAGGTTAAGAACGTTGAGAAAAAGCAAATTTTTTATTATTTTAATATGCATCGTTAATTTATGTCGAAAATTGTTTTGTGCATAAAAGTGAAAAATCGTCTACAATTCGACTTCTTTTGAGTTGAACCACTGTACCGTGTACCATTTCTTACAGTTTACTTATATCTATAAAAGTTGATAAAAGTCAATAAAATGTTAACACACTCTAGATACTTTCGGCTAACCATTGTTTTTAAATTTTACTAGTAATAATAATAATATACTATTTTAAATTTTAAATGAAGATTTAGTTAGAAGAAAGAGGAAAGTTTTTGTTTTTAAAAACCAAGCCCACTTTGGAATTTTTTTTATTTAAATTTTATTACCATTTACTTTCAAACGAACGCGATTTTGGTGGTTAAATACTGAAACGTAAATTAATCTATTTTAGTCATTAGTATTAAAACATTTAAATTTTAGTAATTAATCTAAATAACGCAAACATAAATATGTCTAATTTGCCACGTTGTTAGGCTTTAAACAATTCAAGTGTGAATTTAACTTTTGTATGCTAAATTAATGTTGCACATACCTACTTAATTGTCATGTTGTTTTACAGGGTGAGATTTCCCATGTACAAATAAAATTAATGCTTGATAATTTATTATCGTAGTTGGCTTTGGTATAGTTGGAAACGCGTTAGTTTGGTCTTTTATCAATTTACAGGGTGTTAGTAGAGAAGTGGAGTAACTTGATAAAATTTCGTCGAACTATTGTCCCATACTATACGTTACAAAAGTATTGCAGGTAAAAGCCGTCAGATGGAGCTAGTTGCCAATAAAAAATGAAAGTTTTTCCATATTGTTTTCCAAATTTTCAACGCACAATTTAATTTCTCAAAATTAAAATTCATACTCTCGTTGAAAAACTTATTGTCGGTACTATAAAGCTCTTGATTAATTAATTCGAGAATTAAATTTAATCTTAGAGCTTTTGATGTGTCTTGGTAATTATTAATCAATTTTGACTGGCTCAGAACACATGAGGGCAGATCAAATTAATTTTAATTCGACATTAAATTTTTATAGCATCTCTGGCTGTTAAACTTTAAAATTACAGGAGTAAATCAAGTCTTGTGAACATTTCTTTTATTATGTAACGATAAAGGGAACATAACATTTTATAGGAAGTCGTGACATGTTTGAAAATTTTTCTAAATGAAGAAATCGAGTTGTCAGCTTTGCCTCTTCATTTTTCAGCGAATTGACGACTGATAATATTTTTATGAGCCATTTTGATGCACTTCGTATATCTTTTGATAGTCTGAATATTTTTGAAAGCGTACCCTATTTTATTGAATTTGACACAAAAAAATAAACCTCTTGTTTGGTCTATTTTAGTTTCCGTTATACTTCCTAAAACTATCAAAAAGAAGTCTCCTTATCATTAAGGAACCTCGATGTATCCATCTATTATTATTTTGTTTCTTTGACCGAGTTGTGGAGTCGTTCGACTTTTGCGAATAACAACAAAATTGATGACTTGAAAAAAAGTGCGTATTAATTGGGTACATTTTGTACTTTTCACGGTGTAATAAGTTTCGTTATATTAGTTAAAATTAAAATATTGGTTGGTATTTAATTGAACTGTCATTTGGTCAGAGAAATTTACGGTCAGTAGGCCGTACAACCTCATTTATATGCTATACGCCCAATCCTATAATAAAAGGTATCTTTACATGACTGCAATGACAAAATATTTATGTCTACAATACCAAAAGTAGGTGATATTAGTATTGATTTATCATTATTTTGTTAGAAAAATACCTAATATTTACGTTTGTGGTTTGAAATTACTATTAGAGGTTTCCATTTTATCTGATTAAAAGATATCAAATCACAATCAATTTCCCATTCTGTCGGAATCAGTCGGAATATTTTAACATAGAACATTAGGATGTCTAGCTTTGTAACATGAAAAATTAATGATGTGTCATAACAGAACTTTCTCATTTACTTAACCATAATAATTCAAAAAATGCCAAATTGGACAGTTTTATTGTTAGAATTTACTTATTTATCAAAATCAAAGGTTAACAATCCACACAATAATAGAAAACCTTTTGTTGGAAAAAGTTAAGAAACACATGGATTATCGGAAATGCGCAGTAAGGTCAGAGGCAAAGATATTAAAAAATAGATGGAGATAGAGAGAGTGTGATGTGTCAAATGTCAATCTGTGACCATGGCAGGGGCAGCAGGGAGCAGGGGTAGTCTGTCGTTATATTTATTATATGTTAGCTTGGCACAATAGGGGGGAGGAGTATCTCTCATGTCATATGTCATTTCATCTGTCACTTCGTATGTCACTTCTCATGCTTATGTCATTTCGTATGTCAGGTGGAGTTATCCATTATGATAGAAATTGCAATTTCAAAGATTGGTTTAGCGAGATGGGGAGCAGGGATAGTCTGTCATTATATTTATTATATGTTAGTTTGTCACCATAGGGGGGGGGGGGCATTTCTCATGCTATATGTCATTTCGTATGTCAGGTGGAGTTATCCATTATGATAGAAATTGCAATTTTAAAGATTGGTTTAGCGAGATGGGGAGCAGGGATAGTCTGTCATTATATTTATTATATGTTAGTTTGTCACCATAGGGGGGGGGGGGGCATCTCTCATGCTATATGTCATTTCGTATGTCAGGTGGAGTTATCCATTATGATAGAAATTGCAATTTCAAAGATTGGTTTAGCGAGATGGGGAGCAGGGATAGTCTGTCATTATATTTATTATATGTTAGTTTGTCACCATAGGGGGGGGGCATTTCTCATGCTATATGTCATTTCGTATGTCAGGTGGAGTTATCCATTATGATAGAAATTGCAATTTCAAAGATTGGTTTAGCGAGATGGGGAGCAGGGATAGTCTGTCATTATATTTATTATATGTTAATTTGTCACCATAGGGGGGGGGGCATCTCTCATGCTATATGTCATTTCGTATGTCAGGTGGAGTTATCCATTATGATAGAAATTGCAATTTCAAAGATTGGTTTAGCGAGATGGGGAGCAGGGATAGTCTGTCATTATATTTATTATATGTTAGTTTGTCACCATAGGGGGGGGGCATCTCTCATGCTATATGTCATTTCGTATGTCAGGTGGAGTTATCCATTATGATAGAAATTGCAATTTCAAAGATTGGTTTAGCGAGATGGGGAGCAGGGATAGTCTGTCATTATATTTATTATATGTTAGTTTGTCACCATAGGGGGGGGGGGCATCTCTCATGCTATATGTCATTTTGTATGTCAGGTGGAGTTATCCATTATGATAGAAATTGCAATTTCAAAGATTGGTTTAGCGAGATGGGGAGCAGGGATAGTCTGTCATTATATTTATTATATGTTAGTTTGTCACCATAGGGGGGGGGGGCATCTCTCATGCTATATGTCATTTTGTATGTCAGGTGGAGTTATCCATTATGATAGAAATTGCAATTTCAAAGATTGGTTTAGCGAGATGGGGAGCAGGGATAGTCTGTCATTATATTTATTATATGTTAGTTTGTCACCATAGGGGGGGGGCATCTCTCATGCTATATGTCATTTCGTATGTCAGGTGGAGTTATCCATTATGATAGAAATTGCAATTTCAAAGATTGGTTTAGCGAGATGGGGAGCAGGGATAGTCTGTCATTATATTTATTATATGTTAGTTTGTCACCATAGGGGGGGGGGGCATTTCTCATGCTATATGTCATTTCGTATGTCAGGTGGAGTTATCCATTATGATAGAAATTGCAATTTCAAAGATTGGTTTAGCGAGATGGGGAGCAGGGATAGTCTGTCATTATATTTATTATATGTTAATTTGTCACCATAGGGGGGGGGCATCTCTCATGCTATATGTCATTTCGTATGTCAGGTGGAGTTATCCATTATGATAGAAATTGCAATTTCAAAGATTGGTTTAGCGAGATGGGGAGCAGGGATAGTCTGTCATTATATTTATTATATGTTAGTTTGTCACCATAGGGGGGGGGCATCTCTCATGCTATATGTCATTTCGTATGTCAGGTGGAGTTATCCATTAAGATAGAAATTGCAATTTCAAAGATTGGTTTAGCGAGATGGGGAGCAGGGATAGTCTGTCATTATATTTATTATATGTTAGTTTGTCACCATAGGGGGGGGGGGCATCTCTCATGCTATATGTCATTTTGTATGTCAGGTGGAGTTATCCATTATGATAGAAATTGCAATTTCAAAGATTGGTTTAGCGAGATGGGGAGCAGGGATAGTCTGTCATTATATTTATTATATGTTAGTTTGTCACCATAGGGGGGGGGGCATCTCTCATGCTATATGTCATTTTGTATGTCAGGTGGAGTTATCCATTATGATAGAAATTGCAATTTCAAAGATTGGTTTAGCGAGATGGGGAGCAGGGATAGTCTGTCATTATATTTATTATATGTTAGTTTGTCACCATAGGGGGGGGGGCATCTCTCATGCTATATGTCATTTCGTATGTCAGGTGGAGTTATCCATTATGATAGAAATTGCAATTTCAAAGATTGGTTTAGCGAGATGGGGAGTAGGGATAGTCTGTCATTATATTTATTATATGTTAGTTTGTCACCATAGGGGGGGGGGGCATCTCTCATGCTATATGTCATTTCGTATGTCAGGTGGAGTTATCCATTATGATAGAAATTGCAATTTCAAAGATTGGTTTAGCGAGATGGGGAGCAGGGATAGTCTGTCATTATATTTATTATATGTTAGTTTGTTACCATAGGGGGGGGGGCATTTCTCATGCTATATGTCATTTTGTATGTCAGGTGGAGTTATCCATTATGATAGAAATTGCAATTTCAAAGATTGGTTTAGCGAGATGGGGAGCAGGGATAGTCTGTCATTATATTTATTATATGTTAGTTTGTCACCATAGGGGGGGGGGCATCTCTCATGCTATATGTCATTTCGTATGTCAGGTGGAGTTATCCATTATGATAGAAATTGCAATTTCAAAGATTGGTTTAGCGAGATGGGGAGCAGGGATAGTCTGTCATTATATTTATTATATGTTGGTTTGTCACCATAGGGGGGGGGCATCTCTCATGCTATATGTCATTTTGTATGTCAGGTGGAGTTATCCATTATGATAGAAATTGCAATTTCAAAGATTGGTTTAGCGAGATGGGGAGCAGGGATAGTCTGTCATTATATTTATTATATGTTAGTTTGTCACCATAGGGGGGGGGGCATCTCTCATGCTATATGTCATTTTGTATGTCAGGTGGAGTTATCCATTATGATAGAAATTGCAATTTCAAAGATTGGTTTAGCGAGATGGGGAGCAGGGATAGTCTGTCATTATATTTATTATATGTTAGTTTGTCACCATAGGGGGGAGGGGCATTTCTCATGCTATATGTCATTTCGTATGTCAGGTGGAGTTATCCATTATGATAGAAATTGCAATTTCAAAGATTGGTTTAGCGAGATGGGGAGCAGGGATAGTCTGTCATTATATTTATTATATGTTAGTTTGTCACCATAGGGGGGAGGGGCATCTCTCATGCTATATGTCATTTCGTATGTCAGGTGGAGTTATCCATTATGATAGAAATTGCAATTTCAAAGATTGGTTTAGCGAGATGGGGAGCAGGGATAGTCTGTCATTATATTTATTATATGTTAGTTTGTCACCATAGGGGGGAGGGGCATCTCTCATGCTATATGTCATTTCGTATGTCAGGTGGAGTTATCCATTATGATAGAAATTGCAATTTCAAAGATTGGTTTAGCGAGATGAGGAGCAGGGATAGTCTGTCATTATATTTATTATATGTTAGTTTGTCACCATAGGGGGGGGGCATCTCTCATGCTATATGTCATTTTGTATGTCAGGTGGAGTTATCCATTATGATAGAAATTGCAATTTCAAAGATTGGTTTAGCGAGATGGGGAGCAGGGACAGTCTGTCATTATATTTATTATATGTTAGTTTGTCACCATAGGGGGGGGGCATCTCTCATGCTATGTCACTTCGTATGTCAGGTGGAGTTATCCATTATGATAGAAATTGCAATTTCAGAGATTGGTTTAGCGAGATGAGGAGCAGGGGTAGTCTGTCATTATATTTATTATATGTTAGTTTGTCACCATGGGAGGGGGGGGGGCATCTCTCATGCTATGTCACTTCGTATGTCAGGTGGAGTTATCCATTATGATAGAAATTGCAATTTCAAAGATTGGTTTAGCGAGATGAGGAGCAGGGGTAGTCTGTCATTATATTTATTATAAGTTAGTTTGTCACCATAGGGGGGGGCATCTCTCATGCTATATGTCATTTCGTATGTCAGGTGGAGTTATCCATCATGGTAGAAATTTAATGGCTTAAATAACCGATAAAAGTTTTATTCTGATTTCTTTTAAAACAATAAAGTTCTGCAGGTGTTTTCATCTAAACTGAAACACACTGTACGAGGACTTCTTGATGATAAAGAAGTATTTTAAAAATTTCTAACGTAAGTTAAGAACGTCCATAGGCATAATAAATAGTCTCGATGTTTTCTTAAAAATTCGTTCAAAAATGATGGATAGAGACGTATCGTTTGATTACCTGATATTATAAATCGATCAGTCAATAAAATTGTTACCTCATCATAAGCTATAGGAACTATAGGCAGTTATTTAGAGAAATTATTTGTTTGTTTGCCACAAATTGAAAAATCGAGTAAATTACCTTATAAAGGCGCCCATAAATAAAACTTTTAACTACGCTCACAATTTAGTTTGTTTTACTACAACAGCATGTTTATAGCCAAACCTCGTATAATAATGTAATTTAATTAATAACTACTTGTAGTCGCTAGTCGCTCATAACTTTTAATTTCAACTAAAATAGTGACTAAAGACTATTAGAGCAGAAAATAATTATCACTTTATGACTCAAAATAATAATCATTTGGTTCCAAAATTAATTTGATTAAAGTTAATTAATATACACCCTTATTAATAATAATTCTCGTAATCTGGATAATTAAGGTTTACAAAGTGGTGCCAAAATAAATACATTTAAAAATATTTATACATGGTGGATCACGAAACTTGAATCCTTGACGATTTTTAACTGCAAGCCAAATAGCAAATATCATTACAGTGGAGATCGGTCTAGATAGTTATATTTTTATAAATCCAAAAATGGATCAGCGTAGGTAAGTGTCAAACTTCTTATTGAATTAGTTTTGTGATAAATGGCATTTAACATTTATACCTATAGTTCAGTTTTGCTTACTTTACCGACACGTGACCACCTTAAATGAAGATGACCACCAAATAAAGATGAAACTGACTTATTTAGTAAATTTAATTATTTAATTTAGTCAATACATTTATTGTTAATTATTATTAAATATTTATTTAGAAAATTTATTAATAAATTTATTGACTATTTTAAAAGTCACGTGTCGGTAAAGGTATAAAAACCGAATGTTACACTACACCTACCTACACATTACAAACAAGACTGTAATTAATAGTACTTGATATTTGGGTTTGCTCCAAGTTTCGTGGCCCATCCTGTAGAACCTACAAATATAGTTTTTATTTCTTTGTTCTTTGGCCCATTAGTTCCTTGTTTCAAAGAGTACCTTCAGACAACCGTAATCGAGTTTTAAATTTTTTTTTGAACTTTCATAGTAGAAAAAAATTTTCCGTACACGTTGAGACACTTTATACAGTAACCAATTACAAAGTAGGTGCTTCGATGATTTAGAATTTTTGAGGTTTATCACAGAAGTCGTTACGAGAGAAATTTATGAATCGAATAAGTTATTTCCATTGTGTATCTATCAATTGAGCTGTATGTTTTTACGATTCCAACGTCTAGTCAAACAATCAGTGTTCGACATTAGCTTGTATGGCCTACTTCAAGTTTTCCATCCACATTTACTTGGGACGTCATAAATAAGTCCAATTACATATTGAACATGCCATCGTTTAGTCAAATTGACGATTTGTTGGAATATCGTGGAAAATATACAGGGGGTAATTCAAAAGATAACTAAATGGTTAAACATGACTTAAATTCGTGACCAATTGGTATTTTAGAAAAATTGTTTCAATTATTATAATTATTCTATAAAAGTTTTATTTTGCGTGTCTTAAAATGGTATAGCATGTAGTGCTTTGTATTGTGGTAATAATAATATATGTGAGTTTGTATCATTAATGATAAATATTTTTAGGTCAAAAAAAGGAAATATTCGGGAAACTGTACGCAATAAAGATCAGAGTACATAACAAAATGGTGAAAGTTACATGCCATTCGTGTGTGTAGTCTTAAAACATAAAAAAAGAACAGTAAAGATGCGCATTTCAAAAAAATCCATTTTTGGCAATTTATTGTTAATTTTATGTAAATTTTGAACTCGCTACTTTATTCAAATTGAAACTTTTCAATTTTTATACGTCTTTAATGAAATTCTCGATATTGCTGTGCTCAATACGTTTATACATTTCCAAAAAAAAAAAAAAAAAGTAGTAGAAAATCTATTTCGTTTTATTATTTTTATCGCGTATCTTGAGCGTCTGATTTTATCCAACAAATTTCCTCTACATTTCAACTATGAAATGCACAAACTTACAGGAAAAATCTCATTTTAAATCCAAACTGGAATTTTTCCCCGTTCAAATAGAGTTATAAATAAATAATTTTTGAATTTACTATTTTATGCAATAGATGGCAATTCAATATTGCCTTTAAGTTGAATATCTTCTGAATAGACGACAAATAATAAATTATTGAATGCAAAAGTATAATTTAATTGAATATTACAGGGTGTTTTAGTTAATTCAAGCGCGATAAAATACTACCGAAGCATCTACAAGGAGCTACATTTAATCCATTAACGCCCAAGCACAAAATTACAAATTTTTGGATTTCAAAAAAATTAAAATAACCGAAAGTTACAAAAGGTCATAAAAGAACTTTAATTTTTCTGTCGTCATATGACGCCGCTGGGCGTTAATGGGTTAAAACACTAAAGTGAGGTAGATGGGAAGTTGCCACTAAGATGTCCACGAAAGAGACTATGCGACTACATGGAAGTAGATCTAGAACTATGGAAATAGCGTGCGAGATTTGTATAGCTTACGGTATACTAATGTACCGTGTGCCAACTTTCAAATCGAAACATAGGGAAATATCATTAGAAATAACTTATTGGTAATTTGCTACTCGACGGATAAATCTATTGGCTACCAAAAGATTCTTATTTTTTTTCCAGTGTTATTTCCCCATGTTTCGATTTGAAAGTTGGCACCGGATATAACACTAGAATGTAATATAGATGGGAAAGGGTCAATGGGGCATCCACAAATAAGATAGAGGGGTCATATCGAAGCAGAGCTAGAACTATGACAATCGAGTGCGACCGACATACTTGTAATAATACAATGCGCAGAAAGGGCGTTAGATAAGGAATCCAGGAATAAGACAAAGAGAGATGTGGGCTAGATGAGCAAAGGTCGCTAGGATATCCAAAAATGAAATAAAGGGATTAAATCGAAGCTGATCTCGAACTATGGGAATAAAATTCGACCTAGCTCGAGTATTTGTGTCGGAGAAGAAGTAAAACTGGAAAGGAGTCATGAAGACAGTCACAACCCATCTCGAAAGAAGAAAGTAAAAGAAATGGCTTACTGACAATCGTTTAAAGAAAATTTTCTAATGTTGGGTTAGACAAGCCTACTGTGCACCTACCTACACAATGGACTCGCCATCACATTAAATTAGAAGACGATTTTGAAATTCATTCGTTCAAGTGCTGCTGCTTCCAATGATGTTGGCGGTTCATGGGGAATAAGGTGTTGCTGATCTTTTTTTCCCATCATTTTATGTCCCTCGCTGGTAAAGTTTTCCTTTTTCTTCTGTTTTTCTCGTAACTACCCGTGTAGTTTCCGGGATAGAGCTGAACCGCTGCTTGGGTCAAGCAGGTCGTAAAGGGTGACTATTGGGCCCTGAAGTTCTCAGGGCCGGACTGGCTAGTGGTTGACACACTGGCTACAAAATAAATTGGCCTCAAATGCAGTGGCGTAGCTAGTAGCGACACTACAACGGGTCTGGGTTCCAAAGAATTACCAAAGGCCCCATAGCTGCGCAGGCGAAATTTTTTGGCGATCGCCGGTCAGCCATCCGGGCCTGGAAGTTCCCACCTGTGGTTGTGTATGTAAATTGTTTTCAAATCTATGTTCTGTCTCTATTTTTTCATTCGAGATTAACTGTGAGCATCAGGTGGGATAGGTAGAAGTACTTAACGATATCCATACTGTTTTGTAACCCAAGGCTGAGATCCTGTAATTATTAGCGTACTGCTATGCTAGGCTGCCCAACCTTTACCCTTCTCCTATCAATATCTATATGTTTGGAGGAAAGGAGTAGGGAGTAAGTAGTTTAGTGTAGCGTAGTAATACGCTAATAATTACAGAACCCCAGCCCTGATTTCATTATGTTGATCTCAGATGCTGTGTTTGAACCACGGTAATAAATTTGCAAGGTATGCCGATAGGCTATCTTACTACTTGTAGCGAACTAATGAAACTTGTGAACGACTTAATAAGACAGAGAAAGCACATTAGGAGATATTATTCGCACCAATTCAATGCTTTTAATCAGTCATCAAAATTATTAATAATGATTTGTTTCATTAAAAGCTGATAAGTGATTACTAAAATGCGTTAGCTAGCCGGGTTAATCTACGAATTAATCCTCTTAATATGCTTTCTCTGTAGCCGGTAGTGTTCAAGTTTTGCTTAAACTTAGAACGTTCGTTGGCATACCTTCCAATATCTATTACCGTAGTTTGAACACACTCGAATTAAGAATTTTGTGAGTCCAGCTCATATGCAGCTCATTCTACAGTGTTGCCACATTTCAAATATTTTTTTACGTTGAAACTTCACCAACTTAATGTAGATGGACCACAGGTAACTTTTCAAATGTTCTTAAGACATATATAAGTAGGTAATGGAGATTTTTAAATTGGTATGTACATTTTTCATGTTTATGAACCACAAACGTGCCATTTCTACGTTTTATTTCTTTAGAGTGGTCTAAGAGGTGTTATTTATTTCCCTGCTTCTCAATTTTTTCTATTTCACTTCCTGCTACTGTTACAACTGCACGAGTCATTTTATTGTTATTTCAATTTCATTTTTATTTATTGTTAGGCCCATTTATACATCCTTTTTTTTATTTAATTTTTTTATTAGTATTTGTAAATGTTCACCACTTTCAGTTATCTTATTACCGCTACATGCCCTGGGTAAAAGATTTTTTATACGAAAAAATAGACACGCAAATTCTTCTTTTAAGTAATTATTTTCTCTTGCAATTCTTGAAAGTAGTCGAGAGTGTATTTATTTTAGAAATTAAAGTGCCAAAAGTAGCAAGGTCATGAAAATACACTACTCGTGATTGTGGGTTATTAGGTGGCGTTTACCTTCCATTTTTGTGGCAATCGAGACGTTTATGAAAGAAATTATTTCTATGTTCAATTCAAGTAGGAAATTAATAAACCTACAGGTAGTGGACATGACCAATCATCACGTCATCGAGTTCATGGTAGGAAAAAATATTGCACGAAATCGATACCTTTCTGATATCGATATTTTATTTACGGTATCGCCCAGCCTTAATCTCTAATACTTTGAAATTAAATACCTCAGAAATCGACAAACTTTGGTGTAGAAATATTTTGTATCATGTGGCTCGAAGGTTTTACGCATTATTCAAAAATATGATATACAGAGGTTGTCATTATTATAATTTCAATTTCCAAAAATTAGAGTTGTCTTGCAAGTTAAGTATCTCAGAAATTACGTAAGATGAATATCCTGAGTACAAGTTGCTATTCAGCCTTGTACCACCCACCATTGGACGCATATGCCTCCCTAATCTCCAATTCTCTTCCATTCTTCTATTTCAGTAACAACCTATAACCATGTGAGACCAGCTACACTTTTAACGGACTAAAGTGTTGTAAGTGTTCTAAGCAAATCCGTGTGTTTGTGTTTCGACCCTAGGACTATTGATCTCTCTTCGAGGACCATTTAGGATCTCAAAGAATGGACTATTGATCTAGGGAAGATAATCTTCCGTGCCAGTTTTTCACCAGGACTATTGGTCTCTCTTAGAAGACCATTTAGGATCTCAAAGAAAGGACTATTGATCTGGTAAATACGTAGTCCCTGGTTCTTCCTTTTAGGGCAAGTGATCTCTCTTAGAGGACCAATTTGGATCTCAAAGAGATGACTGTCCTGCAAGAAGAAATACCCCTCTCTGCCCTCCTGTGTCTTATCAGGACTACTGATCTCTCTAAGAGAACCAGAGTGAATCTCAAAGAGAGAACTACTGATCTGGTGAGTTCACATTCTTTCTACAGTAGGTCTAGTGATCTCTTTCTTAGGAGAGCGGACTAGTGACCTGGTGGAAAAGAGATTCCGTGTGTGTCCAGGCCTATTGATCTCTTTTCGAGGACCGGTTGGATCTCGAAGACGAGGACTAGTGGTCTGGAAGAACAGTGGCCGAGTCATTTGAACATCAGAGAGATTGTATTTTGTTGATAATCTTAATTACTATTTTTTCCCTTAAGAAAGGTTTTTTTTATTTTGTACACGCCATTTAGGCCCCATTATTATTTTTGTTATTAATTTATAATAAACATATTTTATTTTTTTATTACATGTTCCTGTGTGTTTTATTTCCAGCTGCGAACCCCCCTGTCTCCTACTGAGCGATGCTAAAGGGATGATTAGTGCAACACCCGATTTTTGGTGTACTACAGGGTAGTCAACTGCTGTCAGTGTACAAATTCAGAACAGTGGTTGGCCCCTCGACCTATGATTAATAATTGATTCTCTGTTGTAGCCCCCAACATGAGAAATTGAAAAGAGGACCTTCTACAATCTACAAGAAAGGGGGCTCAATATCGATTGTCGATGGCTCTAAACCCGATCTCGAAATGGGAGCAAGAACATAGTGTTTCAGTATCTAGGAAGGATTCTCTTTAATTTTGGGAAGGTACGTAACCGTGGAAACCTACGCCATATTGAATATGCCAAAGCGATTCTGGACAAGGAGCCATCATCATATCAGAAAGCCAAGCTCCTCTTGAAGGAATAAATAAGGTAATGGTCACATCTACACTATTGTATCTCTGCTGCACTCATCAAGATAGGACTGGCTTCATTTGGACCCCTCGAAAATAGTGCAGCACCGTCCCCAAATTCATACTTAAAATAAAAACTCATATTTTTGTCATCCCAGGTTCCGTTCTATGGTCCCTCAAGAAGTTCTTTAGTGAGTAAAAACGTCACACATACTCCAGCGCGCACTGCTGATTGGGTGTCTTCGTACGTGAAAATTTTTCCAATTTTCGTAAAAAAAGGTAAACATCCAGGCCGGAGGCTTCCTGTAGAGATGGAAACAGCGGGATCCCACTGAGTCTGAAGACCAGGAGATACCCGTAGCGGCAACGTATAAAATAAAAACATCATAACAACCCACAACGTGGTAAATGGGAAAGAGGGCTACAAGAAAGGAGATTCACTATGGATTGTCGATGGCTCCAAAACCAATCTCAAAATGGGAGCACAAACATACTGTTCCAGTCCTTAGGAAGAATTCTCTTTAACCTTGTGAAGGTATATCCGTACAAACCTACGCCATATGGAATATGCCAAAGCGATTCTGGACAAGGAGCCGTCATCATTTCATCATATCAAAAAGCCAAGCTTCTCTTCAAGGAATAAACAAGGTAATGGTCACATCTCGACTATCGTGTCTATGCTGCACTCATCAGGGTAAGACTGGCTTAATTTGGTCCCCTCGACAATTGGGTCCTCCCCAAATTCATACTTAAAATAATAACTCATATTTTATTCTTCCCAGGTCTTGTTCGATGGTCTCTCAAGGGGTTCTTTAGTGAATAAAAATGTCACACATCTACAAGCACGCACTGCTGATTGGCTGTCTTCGTACGCGAAGATTTTTCTCCAACCTTCTTAAAAAAATGAAAAACAACCAGACCGGGGGCTTCCTGAAGAGATGGAAGTAGTGGGATCCCACTGAGTCTAAAGACCAGGGAATACCCGTAGCGGTAACGTAGGAAGATAAACATCGCAACAACCCGAGCAATACGTAGCTATTATACCTAACGGTGATTCCAAGTCGCTCCAGTCGATGGATAATTAATAAGGAGAGGTTTCTTGGGGGTGTTCAGAAGATTTCACTGCTCTCGTAATAAGGTAAAACTTAGGTTAGAGTGGGTTTGATTAGAGTAGGTTAGGTTAGTTCATGGCTTAGCTTTATTATTTAAGGCTCGGCTCTAAGCTCCGAGAAATTAGTAACACATTGAAAGCAGGAATTTCGGGATACATTCCTGCTTCTGCTCCATCCTGCTTCAACGCCTGACCCAGCAGCACAAACCGTTTTCGAAATATAACGAGGTCTTTTGGTGTTGCTGACTTTCCTTCCAGCAACACATTGGAAGCAGGAATTACGCGACCCAGTCCTGCTTATGTTGCTATATTCCTGCTTTATCCTTCTTTAACTCCGGACCCAGGAACACAAACTGTTTTCGAAATATGACGAAGTCTTTTGGTGTTGCTGACTTCACTTCCAGCAACACATTGTAAACAGGAATTACGATACCCCGTTCTGCTTGTGCTGATAGATTCATGCATTATCCTGCTTTATCTCCTGAACTAGCTACACAAATCGTTTTCGAAATGTTGCTGGAAGGAAGTTAGCAACACCAAAAGACCTCGTTATATTTCGAAAACGGTTTGTGCTGCTGGGTCAGGAGTTGAAGCAGGATGAAGCAGGAATATAGCAGCACAAGCAGGAATGTATCCCGAAATTCCTGCTTTCAATGTGTTGACTTCAATTTACTGTTTATTAGTTTATTACTACCCTTAATAATTTTCCACCATCTCTTTGCACCGATGGTTATTTTATGGTCATCTAGTTCTCCTGACGGTTGAGTTAGAAAAAGTAAAAAGGGAATAAAGAGAGTTTTGTTCATTAAGAAATTGATGATTACTGGAAGCCCTAACATCCAAATTATTTTAAGCTATTTGTCGCATTTGGAAACTCCTTTGAGCAATTTTCAAATTTCCTCCTAGTAACATGCTAAATTATGTTCGTTATAATATTAAACCTTGTATTAAGTTTGTGTTCTAATCTATTCATCTCAAACTGGGAAATTATTATCAAGTTTTTCGTGAAAATTATGAATATTTCAAAATTTTTAAAATAAGCTTAAAATTCAATGTATATTAATTAATAAATTAAACCACTTTAGACATTACGTGACCCTGTTTTCTCTTAACTTGATGATGGTGATTGATATGTTAATACAAACACCCTTTGAAGTGGTTATTATTACAAAGGCAACTCAGAAGCTTTGCTTGAGTGTAAATCACTTTGATTCTCAATCAAGTACTTTGCTTTATTATATTTATTCGGTATTTAATTGCTAAGGTAACCACATCAAGAAGTAACGTTCTCGAGTAATATTGTAACATTAATAATTTTATAAGAAAAAGATTGCTAATTAATTACGTGACATTAAAATTATATTTTGTGCTTTGTTAGCTTCGTTAGATTTTCTTGCAACAATTCGACTCAGATTTTTACACTCGAGATTCTTCTTTATAAATGTAACGACATTAATTACCTTGTTTTAATTATACTTTATGAAGTAACTAGTAATTTTTCTCTCTGAAGAATTAATGTTGTGTTTCGAGCTTTTTTCAAATTAATTTTGATAACAACGTCGCTTATTACATGTTTTTAAAAAAAATTGTATGTTCCTTGATGTTTGTTTGAGATCAGATTAAAACTGAAATGCTCTTGAATTAATTAAAAAAATAGTAAAGAACACCCTTAGGTAAAAAATTAAGGTTTACAATCCAATTACTGTAGTATTGCACTTATAGTACAGTATAAAATAATGAAAAAGGTGGACCCAATTGTCACAAAAATGGTTACGTATAAATAACATCACGTACGAAATTGTATAATATTGCCAAAATTCGAGGAGTCGTAAAACCCTTAAAATTTTTTTTTTTTTACATTTTTTTTAAATTTTTGTTTTTCTTGGACTGTGTGCTGTTAGTTCTACGTGGCAATATACCCGGTTTTAATTTTTTTAAGCGATTTTATAATTTTATTAAAATTATCTATTTGTAATTTCAAGATTTTCGTCTAACTTCGAGGGGTCGTAATGCCCCTACAAAATTTTTTTCTAAATATTATTTACTTATTTCGTGTTTCGTAGACTGTGTCCTATAGTTTAATGTAGCAACCTACCCAGATTTAATTTATTAGAGCCTTTTTTAATTTTTCAAAAATTAGGTATTTATAATTTTAAGATTTTCGTCTCACTTCGAGGGATCGTAATGCCTTTACAAAATTTTTTTCTAAAAATTTTTTTTTTATTTCGTGTTTCGTAGACTGTGTCCTATATGTTTAATATAGCAATCTATCCAGATTTAATTTTTTTGAGCCTTTTTTTAATTTTTCAAAAATTAGGTACCTATTTATAATTTTAAGATTTTCGTCTCACTTCGAGGGATCGTAATGCCCTTACAAAATTTTTTTCTAAATATTTTTTTATTATTTCGTGTTTCGTAGACTGTGTCCTATATGTTTAATGTAGATTTAATTTTTTTAATTTTTCAAAAATTAGATATTTATAATTTTAAGATTTTCGTCTCACTTCGAGGGATCGTAATGCCCTTACAAAATTTTTTTCTAAATATTTTTTTATTATTTGGTGTTTCGTAGACTGTGTCCTATATGTTTAATGTAGATTTAATTTTTTTAATTTTTCAAAAATTAGATATTTATAATTTTAAGATTTTCGTCTCACTTCGAGGGATCGTAATGCCCTTACAAAATTTTTTTCTAAATATTTTTTTATTATTTCGTGTTTCGTAGACTGTGTCCTATATGTTTAATGTAGATTTAATTTTTTTAATTTTTCAAAAATTAGGTATTTATAATTTTAAGATTTTCGTCTCACTTCGAGGGATCGTAATGCCCTTACAAAATTTTTTTCTAAATATTTTTTTATTATTTCGTGTTTCGTAGACTGTGTCCTATATGTTTAATGTAGATTTAATTTTTTTAATTTTTCAAAAATTAGATATTTATAATTTTAAGATTTTCGTCTCACTTCGAGGGATCGTAATGCCCTTACAAAATTTTTTTCTAAATATTTTTTTATTATTTCGTGTTTCGTAGACTGTGTCCTATATGTTTAATGTAGATTTAATTTTTTTAATTTTTCAAAAATTAAGTATTTATAATTTTAAGATTTTCGTCTCACTTCGAGGGATCGTAATGCCCTTACAGAGCTTTGAATCCGGGCTCTAATCATCACAGCCAATGATAATGTAAACTCGAAGAAATGAAAGAGTCATCCATAGCTTTCCAAAATGTCGTTTCCGTCGCATTTTCTCTTATAGGCAACGGTTTCTAACTGTCCTTTCGGATCTTTATATTCTAAAAATCAAACAGTGGGTCAAAGTATGAACTAACTATGCACAATTCACCGACAATATGCAACTAAGCCACTCCCAAAAAAGCGCGCAATATTCGAATAGAAGTTTTCTATTGGTCGAATTTTGAAAATCCGATTTACAACACTCACACAAGAATTGATTCAAAATTGATGCAAAAATATTTTATTCTGAGGAGCTGTGAACATGCGCAGATACCTAAATTGCTATTTATCTCCACCAACGCAGTAGTCAACGTATTTAAATTATTAAAGCGGCGTGGCCAAACCTGCGCGAACGTACCCCAGGTTAAATTATTTTAGCTCTACACGAGTTAACCTTATTTGACAGAAATTTGTAAGGAGTGGCTTAGCTGCATCTTGTCAGTGAATAATGTATAGAACTAGGGGATGCTATTGTTTAGTATTTATTATCATACTAAAAGTGTCCATCTCTCCGAGAGGGTAAACCTTTCCAAAATATAGTTTGAATAATCTCTAAAATTACACTTTTCTTCATATTTTTGCGATTATCTAGAAAACTATGCAGTAAACGAAAAATTATAGCAAGTTAAAAATTGAACTAAGGAAAATTTTACGTAAAAAGTATTATTTTAAATTTTTCAAAAAATTAAATAGTTCTTGAGAAAAATGCTGTTGAAAGATGACATGGTTATGTGGGTACTGCAGTACCCAGTTTCCAGTATAGGAAATTATCTATTAGATCTAGAGAAAAACAAAAAATACGAGGTTGAAGACAACATTTTCAGCTTTAAATTACATAAATAATATTTTGATTTTTAGTAATTTATCCTGGAGAAAAAATTAAGAAATGTACCAATTTTTCTAGAATTTTCAAAATGTGGCAAAATAATTGAGGAAATAAAAAATCCATATAGGATTACTATAGTCCCGCCAGGATTAAGTCAATTATGACGCATCGCAGTATGTAATAAGAAATGTCGGTATAAAATATTTTTTCTTTGTCTAATATTGTAATAAAAAAAGACGTATATAAAAACATACGTCTGCTGTATAAACTATATGGTAGATAAAAACGTATGTCGAGCATTTCAGACTTTTATTAGATGTCAGTTGGATATTTTGAGGTTATGTTATGTCAGTTAAATTTAAATCAGTTTTTTTAATAAAAATTAGTTTTTTCTTTATCACAAAATTTTTAACGTAATGAATTGGTACGATATAGTACATGGAAAGTTTCTTTGAATGAAATGGACAGCCACACAATAAATTATTGACGATGGTTTTCTTCAAAATTATCTAGCTTTCTCTCAGAAGGAAAATTTTCGGTTGCACTTTTTGCTATTTTATACAAAAATTTCGTGTAATAAAAATATTGATTTAAATTAATCAATGCGCTTCTGAGAAGATCTTTGGATTCCTCTGCACTTAACACAATTTAACGAATCAAGGGGTTGATTACTGGGCTGTAAAATGTTATAATAAACTCATGAAGTTGTGTATGTGAGCATCGACTGAGTAATTATTTTTTCTAAAATTGTTGAATTTGTTGATTTGCTAATCGTGTGATGTTTTTATCGTCGGTTTTAACAGTGACAAGATGTGGGTTTCTTGGGTTCCAAAACCCAGTGCCTCTGCTTCTCACTTTTTTGCCGCCCTTGAGTAAGTCTATAGGCAAAATAGCATTTATACTAGATCATTGATCATCGAGCGACCCTACGTCCTAAAACGCAGGTTTACATTCCACCGTGTGCGTCAAAATCAGACATTTTCAAAAAATCTTGACTATTAAACTTTTTGTCAATAGATAAATCGATCGGAAATCTGTTATTACACTTTGATTGCTTCTCATTCTTCGTTTAAAGCGATTCCAGGAATGTATTCCATAATTTAGGACGGAGAGAAAAACTTAAAATAAAGTAAACTGGATGTACAATTTTATTTAATTTAAAATTCCCGCTTAAAATGTACATCGCAACATACTGTGTCGCCACCACGGACAAACAATGAATTAACTTAATTAATTTTGACGTTTCTGAAATTGTGTATTAAGAGCGGACATACGTTTACAACAGATTGATGCTTACACTTTAGAGCGATGAGTCATAATTGACTTAAACGCGCCGTTACTATATCTTTATACATTATACTTTGATGCCCTAATGTGCAAAATTATTTTAGAGTATTATTTTGAAAAAAAATCGTCTTCGAATTAAAAGATTTTTTTAGCAATTTTTTAATCTCTGAAGTACTCAATAAAAACAATGAAAGAGAGCTCCATGACCATAATAATTACTAAACAAATAGCGAAAGCGTCAGCTTTAGGTTATTTGGTTCGGGGTCCCGTGCTAAAAATTTAGAAACACCCTGTGTATTTTTAAATATTTTTAAAAGTCGTAAAATTAGCTGTTAGATGATACAAAACGCTTTAAATTTTGATTTGCATATTTTTTTAATTTACAACACCCCGTATTTTAAAGAGCAACCCTCTAAATTGTTGTACTTTCGTAAGAATGACTCTGTATAAAATTTCTTTTTCTCTGTAATTTAACACAACAGGTCAAAAATTTTGCAAATAAAACCTTTTTCAAAATAAATTAATATTAAAATATAAATAAAAATGTACGTAAGGGTTAATTAATAAATAATTAGGAAAAATTATTTTAGGTGTTGTGATTTTAGTTAGAATAAAATGGTGACAATAATAATAATTGCCATGGTAACGGGGTGAGCGCGACGTATTTTTCATGCACACGGCTTGGACGGATCTGCACGCAATTCTAACGACGTCCCGCCGAAATTTTCGAAAAACAACTTAAGATTTAACAGTTACCTTTTACCCAAATTGAAATATTTTTGCATATTCGTCAATAACTCGATTTTAGACGTATTTGACGTAAAAATGAGCCTGAAAGGCCTTTTAATAAAATTTTAAATTTTCGATTTCGTTTTTGAACCCAAAAGGAACTGAACATGCGGTCCGCTCGGCACTCGGCGCGACCCCCACCTCTTGCAAATACAAAATGACGCTCGAATAGTAGTTAAATGGCGCGTGCTTCTTTTTGTAATAATTAATCAATAATAATCAATATTTTAAATCCTTTTAATTAAAATAAGTAAAATTAAGGGTAAAGTGGTGTAGTTGTGTTTGTGATTGTTGTTGTTACATTTAATTAATCGAATTTCGTGTACAGTTGAAGTTTATCTTAAAAAATCGTTTTTGTGTGTGTTGAAGGAAAATGAAAAATGCAAGTAAGATGGCCGTAAGGTATTTCATATCATCAGTTGGATATTTTTGCACTTTGTAAAGTGGATTTTTTTAATTTTTAATAATCTTTTTGATTTTATTGGTGTGTTTGTAATTTACAAAAATTTTTATAATATTTATGAAATAAATTTTCCAATTTTCAACTTAACCTCAACATCTTATACAATGGTTAATTAATTTTTGATTTAAATTATATTTTTACTACACTCTAAAATCAAATGGAAGAGAATTAAATTTTCTCAGATATAATCCGGTATAATCAGATATAAATTTTTTATTATATTTTTGAGTTTAGCTTCTTATTAATGCAATAACGTGCCCAAAAAAAAATTTTTTTATTTAAAGTTCGAAATTTCTGGAAAGCCCCTTAAATTTTTTTTAACTTATTTTCAAAGATATCAAATTCAACATTAGACATTAGAAACACATTCTGATTTAATATTACAGCGGGGTGAGTTAAGAAAATTCACTGTTACATTCTTTGGGTGGTAATAACGAAATATTGAAATTTAATTTGTCTTCGTCTCACCATACGTCTGTCTGCTCATGGTCACATAATTTTGAAATAAATTGGGGTTTCTGAGGAGGTTTAAGTTACCACCTCTAAATTGAGAGTTAATTCCTCTCTCCACCCCATTTTAGATTTAGACTGTCCTACTCACCCCTAAAACTCCCAAAACATCTAAGAAAAACCTGCATAGTTAACATTCTGATTTAATGTTACAGGGGGTGAGTTAAGAAAATCCATCGTTACATTCTTTGGGTGGTAATAACAAAATATTGAAATTTAATTTGTCTTCGTCTCACCATACGTCTGTCTGCTCATGCTCACATAATTTTGAAATAAATTGTGGTTTTCTGAGGAGGTTTAAGTAACCATCTCTAAATTGAGGCCTAATTCCTCTCTCCACCCCATTTTAGATTTAGACTGTCCTACTCACCCCTAAAACTCCCAAAACATCTAAGAAAAACCTGCATAGTTAACATTCTGATTTAATGTTACCCCAGGGGGTGAGTTAAGAAAATTCACTGTTACATTCTTTGGGTGGTAATAACGAAATATTGAAATTTAATTTGTCTTCGTTTCACCATACGTCTGTCTGCTCATGGTCACATAATTTTGAAATAAATTGGGGTTTCTGAGGAGGTTTAAGTTACCACCTCTAAATTGAGAGTTAATTCCTCTCTCCACCCCATTTTAGATTTAGACTGTCCTACTCACCCCTAAAACTCCCAAAACATCTAAGAAAAACCTGCATAGTTAACATTCTGATTTAATGTTACAGGGGGTGAGTTAAGAAAATCCATCGTTACATTCTTTGGGTGGTAATAACAAAATATTGAAATTTAATTTGTCTTCGTCTCACCATACGTCTGTCTGCTCATGCTCACATAATTTTGAAATAAATTGGGGTTTTCTGAGGAGGTTTAAGTAACCATCTCTAAATTGAGGCCTAATTCCTCTCTCCACCCCATTTTAGATTTAGACTGTCCTACTCACCCCTAAAACTCCCAAAACATCTAAGAAAAACCTGCATAGTTAACATTCTGATTTAATGTTACAGGGGGTGAGTTAAGAAAATCCATCGTTACATTCTTTGGGTGGTAATAACAAAATATTGAAATTTAATTTGTCTTCGTCTTACCATACGTCTGTCTGCTCATGCTCACATAATTTTGAAATAAATTGGGGTTTTCTGAAGAGGTTTAAGTAACCATCTCTAAATTGAGGCCTAATTCCTCTCTCCACCCCATTTTAGATTTAGACTGTCCTACTACTCACCCCTAAAACTCCCAAAACATCTAAGAAAAACCTGCATAGTTAACATTCTGATTTAATGTTACAGGGGGTGAGTTAAGAAAATCCATCGTTACATTCTTTGGGTGGTAATAACAAAATATTGAAATTTAATTTGTCTTCGTCTCACCATACGTCTGTCTGCTCATGCTCACATAATTTTGAAATAAATTGGGGTTTTCTGAGGAGGTTTAAGTAACCATCTCTAAATTGAGGCCTAATTCCTCTCTCCACCCCATTTTAGATTTAGACTGTCCTACTCACCCCTAAAACTCCCAAAACATCTAAGAAAAACCTGCATAGTTAACATTCTGATTTAATGTTACAGGGGGTGAGTTAAGAAAATCCATCGTTACATTCTTTGGGTGGTAATAACAAAATATTGAAATTTAATTTGTCTTCGTCTTACCATACGTCTGTCTGCTCATGCTCACATAATTTTGAAATAAATTGGGGTTTTCTGAAGAGGTTTAAGTAACCATCTCTAAATTGAGGCCTAATTCCTCTCTCCACCCCATTTTAGATTTAGACTGTCCTACTACTCACCCCTAAAACTCCCAAAACATCTAAGAAAAACCTGCATAGTTAACATTCTGATTTAATGTTACAGGGGGTGAGTTAAGAAAATTCACTGTTACATTCTTTGGGTGGTAATAACAAAATTTGGAAATTTAATTTGTCTTCGTCTTATCATACGTTTGTCTGCTATGGTCACATAATTTTGAAATAAATTGGGGTTTTCTGAGGAGGTTTAAGTAACCATCTCTAAATTGAGGCCTAATTCCTCTCTCCACCCCATTTTAGATTTAGACTGTCCTACTACTCACCCCTAAAACTCCCAAAACATCTAAGAAAAACCTGCATAGTTAACATTCTGATTTAATGTTACAGGGGGTGAGTTAAGAAAATTCACTGTTACATTCTTTGGGTGGTAATAACAAAATTTGGAAATTTAATTTGTCTTCGTCTTATCATACGTTTGTCTGCTATGGTCACATAATTTTGAAATAAATTGGGGTTTTCTGAGGAGGTTTAAGTAACCATCTCTAAATTGAGGCCTAATTCCTCTTTCCACCCCATTTTAGATTTAGACTGTCCTACTACTCACCCCTAAAACTCCCAAAACATTAAGAAAAACCTGCATACTTAACATTCTGATTTAATGTTACCCCAGGGGGTGAGTTAAGAAAATTCACTGTTACATTCTTTGGGTGGTAATAACAAAATTTGGAAATTTAATTTGTCTTCGTCTTATCATACGTTTGTCTGCTATGGTCACATAATTTTGAAATAAATTGGGGTTTTCTGAGGAGGTTTAAGTAACCATCTCTAAATTGAGGCCTAATTCCTCTTTCCACCCCATTTTAGATTTAGACTGTCCTACTACTCACCCCTAAAACTCCCAAAACATTAAGAAAAACCTGCATAGTTAACATTCTGATTTAATGTTACCCCAGGGGGTGAGTTAAGAAAATTCACTGTTACATTCTTTGGGTGGTAATAACAAAATTTGGAAATTTAATTTGTCTTCGTCTTATCATACGTTTGTCTGCTATGGTCACATAATTTTGAAATAAATTGGGGTTTTCTGAGGAGGTTTAAGTAACCATCTCTAAATTGAGGCCTAATTCCTCTCTCCACCCCATTTTAGATTTAGACTGTCCTACTACTCACCCCTAAAACTCCCAAAACATCTAAGAAAAACCTGCATAGTTAACATTCTGATTTAATGTTACAGGGGGTGAGTTAAGAAAATTCACTGTTACATTCTTTGGGTGGTAATAACAAAATTTGGAAATTTAATTTGTCTTCGTCTTATCATACGTTTGTCTGCTATGGTCACATAATTTTGAAATAAATTGGGGTTTTCTGGGGAGGTTTAAGTAACCATCTCTAAATTGAGGCCTAATTCCTCTTTCCACCCCATTTTAGATTTAGACTGTCCTACTACTCACCCCTAAAACTCCCAAAACATTAAGAAAAACCTGCATAGTTAACATTCTGATTTAATGTTACCCCAGGGGGTGAGTTAAGAAAATTCACTGTTACATTCTTTGGGTGGTAATAACAAAATTTGGAAATTTAATTTGTCTTCGTCTTATCATACGTTTGTCTGCTATGGTCACATAATTTTGAAATAAATTGGGGTTTTCTGAGGAGGTTTAAGTAACCATCTCTAAATTGAGGCCTAATTCCTCTTTCCACCCCATTTTAGATTTAGACTGTCCTACTACTCACCCCTAAAACTCCCAAAACATTAAGAAAAACCTGCATAGTTAACATTCTGATTTAATGTTACCCCAGGGGGTGAGTTAAGAAAATTCACTGTTACATTCTTTGGGTGGTAATAACAAAATTTGGAAATTTAATTTGTCTTCGTCTTATCATACGTTTGTCTGCTATGGTCACATAATTTTGAAATAAATTGGGGTTTTCTGAGGAGGTTTAAGTAACCATCTCTAAATTGAGGCCTAATTCCTCTCTCCACCCCATTTTAGATTTAGACTGTCCTACTACTCACCCCTAAAACTCCCAAAACATCTAAGAAAAACCTGCATAGTTAACATTCTGATTTAATGTTACAGGGGGTGAGTTAAGAAAATTCACTGTTACATTCTTTGGGTGGTAATAACAAAATTTGGAAATTTAATTTGTCTTCGTCTTATCATACGTTTGTCTGCTATGGTCACATAATTTTGAAATAAATTGGGGTTTTCTGAGGAGGTTTAAGTAACCATCTCTAAATTGAGGCCTAATTCCTCTTTCCACCCCATTTTAGATTTAGACTGTCCTACTACTCACCCCTAAAACTCCCAAAACATTAAGAAAAACCTGCATAGTTAACATTCTGATTTAATGTTACCCCAGGGGGTGAGTTAAGAAAATTCACTGTTACATTCTTTGGGTGGTAATAACAAAATTTGGAAATTTAATTTGTCTTCGTCTTATCATACGTTTGTCTGCTATGGTCACATAATTTTGAAATAAATTGGGGTTTTCTGAGGAGGTTTAAGTAACCATCTCTAAATTGAGGCCTAATTCCTCTTTCCACCCCATTTTAGATTTAGACTGTCCTACTACTCACCCCTAAAACTCCCAAAACATTAAGAAAAACCTGCATAGTTAACATTCTGATTTAATGTTACCCCAGGGGGTGAGTTAAGAAAATTCACTGTTACATTCTTTGGGTGGTAATAACAAAATTTGGAAATTTAATTTGTCTTCGTCTTATCATACGTTTGTCTGCTATGGTCACATAATTTTGAAATAAATTGGGGTTTTCTGAGGAGGTTTAAGTAACCATCTCTAAATTGAGGCCTAATTCCTCTCTCCACCCCATTTTAGATTTAGACTGTCCTACTACTCACCCCTAAAACTCCCAAAACATCTAAGAAAAACCTGCATAGTTAACATTCTGATTTAATGTTACAGGGGGTGAGTTAAGAAAATTCACTGTTACATTCTTTGGGTGGTAATAACAAAATTTGGAAATTTAATTTGTCTTCGTCTTATCATACGTTTGTCTGCTATGGTCACATAATTTTGAAATAAATTGGGGTTTTCTGAGGAGGTTTAAGTAACCATCTCTAAATTGAGGCCTAATTCCTCTTTCCACCCCATTTTAGATTTAGACTGTCCTACTACTCACCCCTAAAACTCCCAAAACATTAAGAAAAACCTGCATAGTTAACATTCTGATTTAATGTTACCCCAGGGGGTGAGTTAAGAAAATTCACTGTTACATTCTTTGGGTGGTAATAACAAAATTTGGAAATTTAATTTGTCTTCGTCTTATCATACGTTTGTCTGCTATGGTCACATAATTTTGAAATAAATTGGGGTTTTCTGAGGAGGTTTAAGTAACCATCTCTAAATTGAGGCCTAATTCCTCTCTCCACCCCATTTTAGATTTAGACTGTCCTACTACTCACCCCTAAAACTCCCAAAACATCTAAGAAAAACCTGCATAGTTAACATTCTGATTTAATGTTACAGGGGGTGAGTTAAGAAAATTCACTGTTACATTCTTTGGGTGGTAATAACAAAATTTGGAAATTTAATTTGTCTTCGTCTTATCATACGTTTGTCTGCTATGGTCACATAATTTTGAAATAAATTGGGGTTTTCTGGGGAGGTTTAAGTAACCATCTCTAAATTGAGGCCTAATTCCTCTTTCCACCCCATTTTAGATTTAGACTGTCCTACTACTCACCCCTAAAACTCCCAAAACATTAAGAAAAACCTGCATAGTTAACATTCTGATTTAATGTTACCCCAGGGGGTGAGTTAAGAAAATTCACTGTTACATTCTTTGGGTGGTAATAACAAAATTTGGAAATTTAATTTGTCTTCGTCTTATCATACGTTTGTCTGCTATGGTCACATAATTTTGAAATAAATTGGGGTTTTCTGAGGAGGTTTAAGTAACCATCTCTAAATTGAGGCCTAATTCCTCTTTCCACCCCATTTTAGATTTAGACTGTCCTACTACTCACCCCTAAAACTCCCAAAACATCTAAGAAAAACCAGCATAGTTAACATTCTGATTTAATGTTACAGGGGATGAGTTAAGAAAATCCACCGTTACATCCTTTGGGTGGTAATAACAAAAACTTTTGAAATTTAATTTGACCTCGTTTTAGTTTAAAAATTAAAATTTGAGTTTAAATGCGAATAAGTTGATAACACACGTCACTTATCATTTATCATTTTATTCTTCAACGTATATCGCGAAGTGATTAGTTCCTTGCTTTTCAATGTAAAATTTTAGAAAAATTTTAAAACTGTGCCTACCAGACGTGTTTCGACTTGCTTAATTTTAATTAGGTAATTATAACCGAGTTTTTGTTAAAAATTAATTATTGCGCAATTTTTCAAATTAAAATGTCTCACGTGTGGACACGTATAAGAATCAATTTGTTTGGTGTTGAGAATATGAGACTAATGTGGTGATTTATTTTTCCAGCCATCGACGTTTTAAAAGAAAATTGCTGTGGACAAATACTACGTGACGAGTCACGTGTCTGAAAGATCAAATTGCAAGATGCTGTAAATCGAGAAGGAAAGGTAAGTTTTCACAAATTAGACTCTTTATATTAATGTTGATCAAAATAGGCCCTTTTGGTGCTTATTAATTAGTCTTCTTCTGCTGGTTTTTTGGAAGAAGTGAATATCAAAAAATGAAGTTTTTAATTTAAAAAATTTATTGTCTTTTAGGAAGACATATTATGATAATTGGCTTCTTTGGTGTTGTAATTAATGAGGTGATTTATTTTTCCAGTTATCGAAAATAAAATGGATGTGAACAAATACCAAGCGACTGAAAAATCAAACTGCCGGAGGCTTTAAGACGAGTAGCAAAAGGTAAGTCCTCGCAAATGAGGCTTTTTTAATTAATTTAGAAAAAAATGGGCTCTTGTGGCACCTTATTTTGTTTGAATAACTAAAAAGGAAAATTTATCGAGCGGGAAAATTTTCGTTTAATTACCATTAAAAAAATGAATGACGGCGTCTAACTGATAAAAACTTATGATGCGTTTCAAAAAAAATTTAATTTGCTTTTAATTAACGAACGAGATTAGAAGTTGATTGTGACATTTTGAAATTTTATGAAAAAGTGAACTTTATGAAAAGGGCGGCGTACTTATCAATTCACTTTGTAAGGATAGCGACTTCTTAAGCTGCCTTCGTTTTCTCTTCTCCTACGCCAAAAGTAGAAAATAAAATATCAATTTTTCATCATTCAAAATCAAAATAAAAGAATTCTTTTTACAAAAAGAAACAATTTGGAATTTATAAGTAGTTTCGAATTGTTATTTTCCTTAAGGGTTACTGATTTATAAAGCTATGAAAATACTTTTTTTATAAAAATATAGAAATTGTAGAAAAATTATTCTAACGTGACTAATTTAATTTTTTTTGTCATACAATTTTAATTGAGAAATTATAAAATTAATTGGTGTCGGTCGACTTGTTTAGATATTTTTTCCCGACTGTTTAACACTTTACACTTTCTTCACTTAGTACTACAACTGTTTGAGCATGTTAACACGGCTTCTGTTGAAGTCACTTTAAATTTAGGTCATTCTGCTTTATTGTCCCAGGAGGATCATATTTGATTTATTTTTTAAATATAAATTAAAATGCTGAAAACCTACTGAGCACAGCAGCACTTTCCATATAATTTAAATTTTAATATAAGGGTGTATTTTTATTTTTTACAAGCACCAGATCATAGACAGCGCGCGTTACTTTCTTTATGTCAGTCTCATCTGTCAGTCGCATATTATGTCATATCATTTCATCTGTCATTCTCATCTATTATTTCACCTCAACTTTTATTCCATCTCTTCTGTCAGTCTCATCTGTTATCACATTTTCTGTGTCAGTCTTATTTATCAGTTTTATCTGTCATCTAATCTCGTCTGTCAATCTCATCTGTCATCTCATTTATTATCTCATTTGTCAATCTCATCTGTAATCTCATTCTCTGCGCCATTATTATCTATCAGTATCATCTGTCATTTAATCTCCTTTGTCAATCTCATCTGTCATCTCATTTATCATCTCATTTGTCATCTCATTTATCATCTCATTTGTCAATCTCATCTGTCATCTCATTATCTGTGTCAGTCTTATCTATCAGTCTCATCTGTCATTTAATCTCATCTGTCATTTAATCTCGTCTGTCAATCTCATCTGTCATCTCATTTATCATCTCATTTGTCATCTCATTTATCATCTCATTTGTCAATCTCATCTGTCATCTCATTATCTGTGTCAGTCTTATATATCAGTCTCATCTGTCATTTAATCTCATCTGTCATGTAATCTCGTCTTGTCAATCTCATTTAATCTCATCTGTCATTTAATCTCGTCTTGTCAATCTCATCTATCATCTCATTGGTCATCTCATTCGTCAATTTCACCTGTAATCTCATCAATCTGTCACTCATCCTATCTGTAAGATCATCTATGAGATGAGATGACATATTGCATGACAAGTTTGATTACAAATCGGATGACAGATTTAATGACAGATGATACGACAGATGAAATGACAGATCACCCCTCTGACATATGGAATGACATGACATGGCACGACATATATGACCCCCCCCTTATGGTGACAGATTACCCCTACTCCGCATCTCTCTAAACCAATATCTGAAATTGATTGATAAATCCACCTGACATATGAAATGACAGAATACCCTTCTTACATATAAAATGACATGGCATGACCTATGAACATCTGTCACCATATTACCCCTACTCAACATCTTTCTAAACCAATCTCTGTAATTGATAGATAAATCCACCTGACAAATGATAAGATAGATGGAATGACAAATTACCCCCCTTACTTATGAAATTACATGGCATGACATATGACCCCCCTTATGGTGACAGATTACCCCCACTCTCCATCTCTCTAAACCACTCTCTGAAATTGATAGATAAATTCACCTGACAAATGATAAGATAGATAAAATGACAAATTACCCCCCTTACCTATGAAATAACATGGCATGACCTATGAACCCCCCCTATGGTGACAGATTACCCCTACTCAACATCTTTATAAACCAATCTCTGTAATTGATAGATAAATCCACCTGACAAATGATAAGATAGATGAAATGACAGATCACCCCTCTTACATATGGAATGACATGACATGGCACGACATATGACCCCCCCCCCTTATGGTAACAGATTACCCCTACTCTCCATCTCTCTAAACCAATCTCTGAAATTGATAGATAAATTCATCTGACAAATGATAAGATAGATAAAATGACAAATTACCCCCCTTACTTATGAAATGACATGGCATGACCTATGAACCCCCTTATGGTCACAGATTACCCCTACTCTCCATCTCTCTAAACCAATCTCTGAAATTGATAGATCAATCCACCTGATATATGAAATGACAGATGAAATTGACATATGATGACAGATAACATTGACATACGTAGAGTGACAGATTAGCCCCCCTCTGACATTGACATAAGTGTCAAATGACGACATTCATATATGGTAACTATGGTGTACAGACCACTCCTGATTTATCTAAACCAATCCCCATCCTACTTCCCCCACTCCGCATTTCTCTATCTCTTTTTTGATATCTCTGTCTCTTTCGGACTTTACTGCGCATTTTCGATGATCCATGTGTTTTTTATTGTGTTGCCTTTATTACAACCCCTTTACTCTCGATTTTTTTATGAAGTCTTGGTCTAGTCTTTTCCTTTCCCAACCTTTTGACGATTAAGTGGGGTCACTTTAGAGCCCAACCGAGATCCTAACGCCTCAACCGTGACTTTATTGCAATTTTTTTTCAATTAATGTTTTAGAGGTTTACTTATATTTTATCTAATTTTTTTAATTTTCCTTCCCTACTTAAAATGGTAAAAAGAGCTCTTAATAATTTTGTATGACTTAGGAGAGCTCTGGAAAAAGAAATAAAAGACGATTCATGAAGATTCCAGAAAGTAAGCTGGGGATTAAAATTAATGTAAGCTCCGTTTTTCGGCCTAATTGTTTTTTGTATGAAATTAAATTTACAACTTAGAAAATATGAAAAACATACAAAGGATTGTTTTACTAAAATTTAAATTTTGTACTGAACAAACAATGATTTTGCAATAAATTCAAAATTATTTACATAAGACATTTGTTATTTTTAGCGTATAAAAATCGATTGTTGTATGTACTTAACAAACAGAAGAAATTAGAATTTAAAAAAAATGTTATGATGGGGACAAAATTGCCTGGTTTGTTTGTCAACTTCTCTGCTCTTTATGTCCACTGCTTTTTTGCCCATTTTGTTCGTCTTTCTGTTTTTGCATGTCCACGAGCGTATTGTCACAACTGGCTTCGTGACTCTTGAAGGACTCTCAGGTTGAACCAGGATAATTTGGGGTTTATAAATGTAAGCCAAGAGTTCCAATACAAAGTATATTTATTAAAATAATAATCTCTTACTCATTCGGCTGTCATTACACTAACTAGGGTTCCTCACCCTCTCAATCCGAAGTGACCGTCTAACTGTAAACTTAGCCTAAGGCCTTTTGATTTTCTTGTTGTGAACTTGCAATAGCTCAAACTAATGTTCTAGTTATTGCAATGCTTGTTTCCAACTTCTTATTAACTTAATTATTAAATAGCACATAATTTTCTATGTGTGACAGTAACTTGCTATCGGGCGACCATCAGACAATCGCTCAGTATGTTTTGTGATAAGTGCTTCTTACCATATTCCCAAAGTCGCTTTCTAAGCTTAAGAATTTATAAATCACACGATCACAAAGAGATCGATTTTTAAGTTTCCTAATACCCCCCGCACCCCTTCAAAATCATTTTGACATTGTAGGTCATGATGTGCAGTTCACACATGCCATTTCTTTTCCAAAACTTATCGGCTGTTCTCGTCAATATTAAAATCTTATGAGGGCTTTGAAAGCGTTATAAAGGGTAGAAGAGGTGACAAGAGAATTTCTTTTTTGTGGTAACTTTTTAGGAATATCACTTTACATTTTTCGATATCAAATTACAAGTTTTTTAAACGTTAACTCCCATTATCACTACATCAACCGGTAATAAAGTACGTAACCCCAATTTCTCGTCGGTGGTGATCTCATTTAATAAAAATTTTAAACAAACTGTTCAAGTCATTTTTCACTTTTTTCAAAACGTGCAGAAAGAAAGTTTTTTATTTTAATTTTCATAATATGCAAGTTTACATTCCGTATTTAATTTAACGACGTGTCAAAATTGCTTTTAATCATGCACTTAAAACACTGTTTTATACAAGGGATTAACTTTAATTACTGTTCGTTCTTGTTTTTAAATAAATAATGTAAAATGCGGTTTCGTTTGAAAAGAACAAAGTTAAAACCATATAGACACACGCACAAACACACGAAAGAGAATAGTCCTTTTTAGTGTACCAGCAATATCCTACAAATTTACGAGTTTGACCTAAACAGTAAACAGTAAAAAGGAAATTTTATCAATGAATTTTCAACTGAAAAACCACTCTCTTCTCTTTGACGGCCGTTACTTTTATTATTTTCGGAAATGTCCGAGGTGAAATATTTGCGACGTAAAACATCTTAGACGTTCAGTATAAAGGACTTGTTGTAAAAGGATATAATATGGAAACACGCTTTGATTGTAAACCAAAACGTAAAGTCAAATTACAAGCGTGTACAACTTTTAGTGTAGTCAGTGAGCTGTGAAATAGAGTCAAATGGTGTACAACTTCCGTGAAAGAAAAATTTCGATAATTAAAAACTTTTATTGAAATGCTTTGGAAAATTTTTAAACTAACAGGACTTTCTTGTACTTGTCTTCAAGGTTGGAGTAAGTCGTGACTTTTGTAAAAAAATCAAAAAAATCGGACTTTGTGAATTAATTCAGACTATTTTTAATTAATTAAAAAAATCGGACTTTTAAAATTAATTCAGACTATTTTGAATTAATCAAAAAAGTCGGACTTTGTGAATTAATTCAGACTATTTTTAATTAATTAACAAAGTCGGACTTTTTGAATTTATTTAGACTTTTTTGAGTTAATTACAAAAGTCCAACTTTTTGAATTAATTCAGACTATTTTGAATTAATTCAAAAAGTCGGACTTTTTAAATTAATTCAGACTATTTTTAATTAATCAAAAAAGTCGGACTTTGTGAATTAATTCAGACTATTTTTAATTAATTAAAAAAGTCGAACTTTTTGAATTAATTCAGACTATTTTTAATTAATTAAAAAAGTCGGACTTTTTGAATTAATTTAGACTTTTTTGAGTTAATTACAAAAGTCCAACTTTTTGAATTAATTCAGACTATTTTGAATTAATTCAAAAAGTCGGACTTTTTAAATTAATTCAGACTATTTTGAATTAATCAAAAAAGTCGGACTTTGTGAATTAATTCAGACTATTTTTAATTAATTTAAAAAGTCGGACTTTTTGAATTAATTCAGACTTTTTTGAGTTAATTAAAAAAGTCGAACTTTTTGAATTAATTCTGACTATTTTGAATTAATTCAAAAAGTCGGACTTTTTAAATTAATTCAGACTATTTTGAATTAATCAAAAAAGTCGGACTTTGTGAATTCATACAGACTATTTTTAATTAATTAAAAAAGTCGGACTTTTTGAATTAATTCAGACTTTTTTGAGTTAATTAAAAAAGTCGAACTTTTTGAATTAATTCAGACTATTTTGAATTAATTCAAAAAGTCGGACTTTTTAAATTAATTCAGACTATTTTTCAAAAAAGTCGGACTTTGTGAATTCATACAGACTATTTTGAATTAATTAAAAAAGTCGGACTTTTTGAATTTACTTTTTCTTATGGTAAACTACACGAAGTGGGTAAACATAACCTTAATTACTATTAAAAATTCAATCAATTCGTCTACTTATTTTGCCATTAGCAGACACATTCACACACTCGCATTTATTTTAAATAATAATTATCATTTACATGAATTAAATAAAAGTGGTTCACGTTGTTTTCATGTTAACGAAAGCATAACTGTTGCATTAAATGTAATTAAGATGTTACAGCTTCACTTTTAGTTAGAAAATTGGGTGTTTGTGTTATTGTTTAGATTGTTATCGTCGGAAGAACACACAAAAGACTATATTTACAAGAAATAAAAGTTGCTATTATTATACTCTGTTGAACGATAATAGTAACAAATCCCACAGTTTTTCCAATTTTTATATCTCGTATTTATTTTATTTTCTACAAACTTTTCTAATTATAATTTTTATTTCCCAATAACCTTTTGAAAGAAATGATTGGTTTCATATTTATTTATTAGATGCTTTATTGTTTTTTCTCCGTTGTAAAACTATTCATTGTGACTTATGTGTAGGTGATTTCCCAAACTTGTGGGACAAAAATCACAATCTCTTTCACTCTGTTTTTCTAACAGAATGTCAATGTTAGAAGTCGAAAAATTTTGCCATATCAACCCTTAGTTTGCATGCAATTTTTTTTAAATTTTAACGCCTTGTTTAAATTTAAGCCGACCTAATCTAGTTCGTGATCTTGTTACCGCTGACCAAACCATTTCCTTCAAAACAACAACCGCATTTGCAGGCTGAACAGTTCAATTTAAATCAGTATTCAGGAGATTGTAATAATTATTGAGGGAATTTGACATTGTGCTTAACATATTTCAAGAAAATTATTAACGTGTCAAAAATTGTAACTCAAAATCTAGAATTTAGGTGCTATAACATAAAACGCGTTTTTTTAAGTTTTTCAACCGCTGCTCGTAATTTTCTATTGGTGCGAGAAAATGTTTTAAACGAAAATTGTAGGCAATGAAATTTTTAATTAAATTTAAATTTTATTTTTTTATTTTTTTTACCGTTGGGCACTACATTTAAACAGTTTTCATCTGTTATGTCTTAGGATATAAGGTGCTATTTCCTGTTTTTTGAATTGGTAATCGTGGTGGGGGAAGTGCAGACTTGCGATATTTATATTTCTTTATTTAAAATTCGACATCTTTGCGAGTGACAGTGATTGATTTTGAATAAGAAATGTGATGTCCTTTATAGTACTTTATATCCTGATGTATATCCTTTATAAATTACATTTGGAACATCCTTTGTGAATACATCTTCTTGAAACGGCTTTTATGAAAAATTAATTTAAAGAAAGTGCGTTTATAAAGTAAAAAAAATAAAATAAATAATGTAAGATAATTAGTAAGTAACTATAACCTTCCCTTTAAAGGGTGTAAAATTTTCATCTACTTCACTTAAGTGCCGTTTAAAACCCCCAAATCCCTTCCTTGGATCGTTTGTACAAAACATAACTTCAAAGCGTATTAAAATCTTCATGTGTCGGGACTTTAATGCCTAATAATTAACTTTATCATCTACTTTGAGTAATTGAAGAAATTTTATTATCTATTTACCAGAGAATTATCAAGATCAAGTACTTTATAAAACTAGTTTCAATCTAGTTTAAACGCTTATAATAAACCGTGTCAGTGTAAGTAGTGTTTACATCAAAAATACACTCCATTGACATTTTCTCTAATATTATAAAACAAACACATCGAGACTTTGAATTGATGGTAATTACGAAAAAAATCAATAAATTTCTCTCCTTACTTTAAACACGTAATCTTGAGCTCGATTTTACTTCCTCTTGACGCCTTCTTTGAGTAATTTAATAATTTAATTATAAAAAAGGATTAAACTCAGTTTTAAGAAAATATTTAATTTGATTAATTTCTCTGCTCTTGTGCAATGGTGGAAAATAAATCGCACGCCCTAATTTAAAGTAAAAATTCAAAATTTCAAAAGTAATCCTTGCTAAGGAGTGGAAAACTAACATCAAAATTATTCCATCGTTATAGGTTCGAAAATATAATTGTCTTTGATTTTCTCGCTTTTTAATGTCAGAATTATTTGAAAAAACAATTCAAAATGGTGGATCTAGTATGGCGTTTATAATGAATGTTGTCTTTATACTTCGAAGATTGCTTAGCTATCGAGCTAATGAGTAATGAGTATTTATTTTTTAGGTAGAAAAAATGTTTGTGTTTTATGTAAGAATTTATTAGTTTAATGAACCGTCTACGAGATGGCATCAATAAATTTAATTACATACTTTAAAAAAATGTCATTAACACCAATTAACTTAATTTTCCCTTTTCACAATCAACTTTCCTCTTTTGTTTGTATATTTGTGGAGTGTATTTCTTGTAAACTACACAAATAAGAAAATTATATGGGACAGAAACAAAAGTTTTACCCCTTTTATAATTAATTTAAGGAGTTTGAAGTTGAAATTTAATTATAAAATAATTTTATTTGTAACTTGATAACATTAATTGTAGTTGGATTTGGAAATAATCATTTTAGCGTTATTTTGTGTTAACGTTAGTTCATTTGAAATTCTGAAAACGTTAAGCAACTGGATATTTTGGTTTAGAAAAACGTAAGCTTTTCGAGCATGATTTGTTATTTACGAACGAATTAACATATTCGTACAGAAAATTAATAACTGTTTGTTAACTTTGAAGCGAATATTTGTTATAAACCGAGAACCATCTGTTGACAACTGTACAAAAATGTCAACTTTAAACATTTACTTCTATGTGGTTTTGTTGGGTTTTGTCTTGTTAATAAACTTTCGTACACTCAACAAAACTACAACTAATGTTACATTTTGAACATAAATGCATTTCGGTTAGTTATTACAGTTTAAGAAATTTTAAATAAAAGTTATACTTATAAATTCAATTTAACTCTCAAACAAAACGATTCTAAAGAGCATTACGAAAGTAAGCACTTTCTTACTTATTTATAATATCATAAGCTTTTGTTTAACTTTGTCAATTTAAAATGAAGATTTTGACGAAATTCCCAGCTCTCGATGATTTTGTTTAGATTAGTAAAATTACAGGGCCGAAAAAATGATAATTTGTTCTTTATCTTGATATACAGTGTGGAAGCTACCTATGGAATTGATGTGGAAAAAATTCTAACCTTAGATAAAGTAAGAAGCTTTTGTGCGTCCAATTGGTGGTTTACACACTGTATAATTTCCTTTAAAGAATGGGGAAGTTAAAGAAGTAATTAAAAAATGTTTTTAATTGCGTCTTAAAAACTTTTTAAGAACAATTTTGTCAAATAAAACTTTATGGAAATATAAAAGAGATTAAATGGTGTCTTACAAATCACATTGTATATTTAAGGCATTTTCCTTTTAAATAAGGCTCTAACAATTTTTAGAGTTAAAGCGAAGGCTTCAGGGACGTGGGGTACGCTCTGCGCTATACGCGACGCCGTAGAGTCACCGTCGTGGAGAGTCTAGAATTTTTTAAAAACTTGAATGTATTCTATGCACAATTAACCTCCTTTTTTATCAGTAATAACTCTTTATATACCATCACATTAGGCCAGTATTCATCAGGAGGCTTTCTTTAAATTTTTCTTAACAACTCTACATACCGTTCTTGGTACTTCCAAACGTTTCTTTTTTATAACCTGAAGGCTTGGGATCTACAACCAAATATATTTTGTCAAAAAAGAAAAATGTTGCGTAATTTTTAACTTTTACTGGTTTTGAACATATTTACCGATATGAGAATAAATATTAAACGAGCTCACGATGACGTGGGACTAAAAGAAACAGTTAAGCAAAGAGAAACACTGTTGACTAATTAACATACACGTGGTCGTGGTTTAGGTGTGGAGTTAAGGGACTGAGAAAACGAAGGTTTGGACTCCTACAACAGATCTTATAATAATGGAAATATTGTAATTTTTCGTGTGCTTCGGAGGGCACGTTAAACCGTCGGTCCCGGTTGCTACAAATCATTGTAGCAATCGTAAAAAATCTTCTGATATTGGGTTAGGCCTAACTGAGTGGACTATGACACCACACACCTTTCCAACCTAAACTTAAATTTTTTATCTATACCGACACGTGATTTAAAAAAAATTTCAATAAATAATTAATTTAGTAATAAATCTTCTTAATAAATATTTAATAATAATTAACAATTGAACTCAATAAGTACATTGTTGTCAACTTAATTTTAATCTATCTACATGCTGAGTTGGTCACGTGTCGGCAAAGATAAAAAAAATCAAGTTTAGGTCGATATTTTATTCTCTGATTTGAATCCAAATTTTCAGTTTTTTAATGAAATTTAATAGAAAAGTTTAGGAGTAATACTACATCTAAAACAGAGGATTAAATTCTAAGCCAATCCCTTTGTAATAGAAAAATAGCAAAAAGAGAGCGCGATTGCCATTTTTATCACCCTGTATGTGTCCTTAATCGTCTTTACTTTAAAAGTCATTTCCACTATGTTGAATTTCGTGTCGTAGCAAATATCTCAAGTTGAAGCGTAACAAAAAGTTTGATACAGATAAACGGAAAAAGCCAATTGAACGTGGACTTTTCGCGCTAATGCCCAAAAGTTTAATATTTCAAATGGATTACATCAAAATGTTATTACATGTTAATAAACTATACAAAATACCCTGTCCAACAATTTAACATTTATTACATTTATCTCAACAAACGTCGAGATAAAATTGCAAATTATTACAATCGGCGAAGCTTGTAAATTCAAAAATTCGTTTAAAATAGTAGGCCGTGATCGAGTACTTTTGTAAAATAGTTTGTATAGCTAAATGTCAATATAATTGTACTTTAAAGCTCAGTAAACAATAATTTTAACTTTTCAGCCCGCTATTTAATTTTTTTTTGTTTTTTTTGGCGAATTATAAAATATTAATAGACTTATGCCCGGTTCCATAAAAGAGAATTATATTTTAATCCACGAATTAGATTTATATTATAACCTTAGATATGGGCAACGTTACACAATAAATAAAAATGACGTTTGACGGAATTTTTTTTCACAATTTAATACAAAAAGCACATTTTAATTTATTTACAAACGTCAAACTTCGACATCGTGCAACGTTGCCATTATGAAGGGATTAAAAATGTAACTGTTTCATTAAAATATAAATCTCTTTCATGCAACCGGGCATTATTTGAATATTGCATGTATAATTGTTTTTTTTGTCACAGCCATTCTAATTATCTCATTAAAATATAATTCTCATTTATGCAACTGGGTATTATTTAAATATTAGCTATGGCAACGTTACACAATGAAAAAGTACATAAATAAAAATGACGTTTGACCGTATTTGTTATCACAATTCAATACAAAAAGAACTTAGCCTCAGATTTTTATTTATTTACAAACGTCAAACTTCGACATCGTGCAACGTTGCCGTTATGAAGGGATTAAAAATGTAACTGTTTCATTAAAATATAAATCTCTTTCATGCAACCGGGCATTATTTGAATATTGCATGTACAATTGTTTTTTTGTCACAGCCATTCTAATTATCTCATTAAAATATAATTCTCATTTATGCAACTGGGTATTATTTAAATATTAGCTATGGCAACGTTACACAATGAAAAAGTACATAAATAAAAATGACGTTTGACCGTATTTGTTATCACAATTCAATACAAAAAGAACTTAGCCTCAGATTTTAATTTATTTACAATCTTCAAACTTCGACATCGTGCAACGTTGCCGTTATGAAGGGATTAAAAATGTAACTGTTTCATTAAAATAAAAATCTCTTTCATGCAACCGGGCATTATTTGAATATTGCATGTACAATTGTTTTTTTGTCACAGCCATTCTAATTATCTCATTAAAATATAATTCTCATTTATGCAACTGGGTATTATTTAAATATTAGCTATGGCAACGTTACACAATGAAAAAGTACATAAATAAAAATGACGTTTGACCGTATTTGTTATCACAATTCAATACAAAAAGAACTTAGCCTCAGATTTTAATTTATTTACAATCTTCAAACTTCGACATCGTGCAACGTTGCCGTTATGAAGGGATTAAAAATGTAACTGTTTCATTAAAATAAAAATCTCTTTCATGCAACCGGGCATTATTTGAATATTGCATGTACAATTGTTTTTTTGTCACAGCCATTCTAATTATCTCATTAAAATATAATTCTCATTTATGCAACTGGGTATTATTTAAATATTAGCTATGGCAACGTTACACAATGAAAAAGTACATAAATAAAAATGACGTTTGACCGTATTTGTTATCACAATTCAATACAAAAAGAACTTAGCTTCAGAATTTAATATTTATTTACAAACGTCAAACTTCGACATCGTGCAACGTTGCCATTATGAAGGGATTAAAAATGTAACTGTTTCATTAAAATATAAATCTCTTTCATGCAACCGGGCATTATTTGAATATTGCATGTACAATTGTTTTTTTGTCACAGCCATTCTAATTATCTCATTAAAATATAATTCTCATTTATGCAACTGGGTATTATTTAAATATTAGCTATGGCAACGTTACACAATGAAAAAGTACATAAATAAAAATGACGTTTGACCGTATTTGTTATCACAATTCAATACAAAAAGAACTTAGCCTCAGATTTTAATTTATTTACAATCTTCAAACTTCGACATAGTGCAACGTTGCCATTATGAAAGAATTATAATATTAATTCTCGCTTTAAAATATAATTCTCTTTTATCCATGCGGGCATTATCTTAATATTAGATGTTCAATTGTTTTTTTGGTCATAGCCATTCTTATACCCTCTCGAAACGTTTTTCTTTTGATGGTTGAGTTAAATAACTTTAAAAGAGCGATGTGAGGCCATTGAAGTTGCTAACATGATGGCAACGAGTACTAAGTTCAGATGCTGGGAATTTTCACTTTTATGACTTTTTTTTCATATTTTTCTTCTTTATCAAAAGTCATGACCAATTACCCCAAATTTCCACCAATATAAATTTTTTCATAACACTTTTTTGAGTGAAACCACAGGATATTCACATAAACCTGCCCAGTGCCCATGGCTAGTAATAATCGTAAGAATTTCAAGAACTCGTACCAACTGATGACCTCAAATTACATTTCTATACAAGAAGTTAACTTTAAGTTGAGTAATTAGTGGTTTGATTAGGAATCGGTCTCGTTTCAACTTTGATAACCTGTTAAGGGAAAAGTTTTGATATGAATTTCTCAAATGTTGAAATTTAATCGTCAATCAATTGAGTCATTACCAATCAGGTAAATTCCAAATGACCACCTAGTTAGTTACAGCTTACAAATTAGTTAATTAATCTTTCTCTAAAGCAAAGTAGGTTTTGAGAAAGTAAATATTAGCTATTAAAATTTGTTGAAGATTGCAATTGATAATCAATTAGTAACGTATTAAATAAAATTTATTTGATTTTTAAATTGTTTTGATCTACATTTAATTTTTTATTTTTTTAATAGCACGTACCTTTTTAACGTTAAAAAATTAGGAATCAAAAACCGTGAAAATTCAAATTAGCTCATGACAAACATTTAATTTTATTTATAACCGAAAAGTGTGTATAACTGATCATTTTTTTATTTGTTACAATATTTACCTAATTTCTGTATTAACATAACCTAACGTTACATTATCGCGTCAATCGGAAATAAGTTAACGTTATTTGTCCACACTTTTAAATTAAAGTGCAATTCGATACGTGCAAATAATTATCGAAGAAAGGTGTTCTAATTACAATCACGATGAACTTAATTAATCGGTGTCACATTCAACGTCTTATCCTAGTAAACTTACCCTAAAATAATTAATAATATCCAAATCCTTTTATTAACCGAAGGATAATTGTTCGAAAAAACTAGTAAAACAAACAAAACACGTGCACTGTGAGGAATTAAACTTACTCCATGTTACTTTTAAACAACACCACAAGAAGGTAACTCTTGGAAAGGTGTAGTAAAGTAACGAGTAAGACTCGTCGGTTTGAAGAAGAATCCAGGTCACGGGGCCGCTCGTCCACGACGGAGACGCCGTCCACTAATGTTTAGTTTGTTCAACAAGACATATACGCCAAGGTGGCGGTCAAGTTTATTACCCGTAAATAATTGTCATAAATAAATATAGTCTACTCGGTAATTAGTTTCGGAAAATTAACTTTTCGTCAAACTATTTTTATTTTTTATTTAATTAGAGACCTAACACTCGGACTATTAAAAAATTCATTAGTCGCGTACTACAATATCTATGTAATTAGTAATTACCTATTTGAATTATTATGCTCAATTGTGATGAATCATCTTGTATAATATTTTTTGGATGTGTAGCGCAGTGAATGAAAGTATTGGGAACAAATTTCCTTTCTTGAAGCACCAACAAAAAACCACTCGCTCATTTTTTAATACTTTCTTCTCATCGACTATGTATAAAATTAAAATAATATTATAACAAACCCAACCGATTAAATTCATAAAGCATTAACACTCTTTTTTCCAGATTGTTTATCAGACAGCTTGAATTCCTCTTTATCCTCGGAGTGTAACTGTTGATGAGTTTTCTTTAGTTGTGCCCTATTTACAAAAAAATGGTTTTACTTGTTATGGTTCGATTAAGTGGGTTTGCAATGTAGTAATCCGCCTATGTGTCGATCTTCAATTATTTCGTCATATTCTAATTAATATGCAGTAAAAATATCGGTGGTACGAGGAAGCTTCCCGTAATAACGGCTCGTGGTTCATTGATCACCGTTTCTCAAATATTTTTACTGTTAGCAAAAAAAATTCCACATTTACGTCAAATTCGAGGTTTCGTTAATCTTTTAATCTTTTTCCAACTGTACTAATTGTCTGAACGCTTACACACCGTCTAGATCAGTGTTCTCCAACATTTTTTGTGCCATGCCCTACCATGCCCTTCTAAAATTCGTATGCCTCCCCCTATGTAACACAATACATAATTTGTAATATTCAAAAATTAAATTGTTCTCTGAAGGAGCTTAAATAATAGGTTAATAATGAAAAATTGCCCCTTGTTATGCCCCTTGTTGGGAAGCACTGCTCTAGATTTATTCTTGTTGCTTGATATAGTATCAATTAGTCATTTTTACTTCCTTATATTAGTTCATCTTAACCCCAATTATTGAAAAACTAATTTTTAAATTTTTAAATTCAAAATGCCGGCCATCATAAAGATTGTCCCATTCTGTGTTTTTTCTCTTATAACTTAGCCCGTAATTATTATGAAAATTTCAAACTGGTGCTGTATAGCCAAAATATAAGGCTTTCGTCCTAATCTAATCGATTTTTAAAATTGTTTTGAAATTACTTACTTTTAAGGAGCCAAAATGAAGCAAAATTTTGCAATGGATTTTCTCAAAATCTGTTGCAGCCGTTTTTTTCATTTTTGAGTATGTTATAGACAACATAATTTTCTATCGAACGCGGTTTATTTTACTTCTATGGAGCAGAACCGGAATTATGCTTTTTTAAATGTAAAAATTTCAAGTCTTGTTATGGCCACATCAGAGTTTTTTTTAATTGTTCTGCCAGATAGACTAGGCGCAAAAGTTAAAGTATTTTATACAAGCGGCATTTCATATAACATTTTGGTAACCGATGTTTTCCCAGTATTTCAACCCTGCTGAATACGAAAATTGCGGTTATCAAAGCGAAATCTTAACCGGAAGCGTGATATTCAAGATGACACCCTAGATGTCAGCTTTGTTATTTTTGATGGAATCATTATGGACAATTAAGACAAATATTTTTATTGGTTCGGATAGATAATTTTATACCCTACAATTTTTATTAGAAGTAAAATTATCTTCAGATCACTCCTAAAAGAGCTAGAGTCGATAAAAGCACCAGTGTTGTATAAACCGTCTTAATACATAAAGCAGTATATGGAAGCATCTTGGTGAGTTCAGCGAGGTAGCTTTCCCAGTATCCAGCTAGGATGTATCTGTTAAAACATGATCAGAGCAAATCAAGTCCATAAAAGTCGATCATAAAGAGGATATTGCGTCTTCTGTTTTGACAACACACGGTGCTTCTCCCGACTCTCTAGACCCTTAAAGAGTGATTTTACTGTAATTTTTTGTAGACCATAAAATTATCTATCCGAGCTAACAAAAATATTTGTCTTAATTGCCATAATAATTAATCCATCAAAATAAATAAAAAGAGCAAACATGTATATTACGACGATTTTTACGCACACGATGTCTTTAGCTGGCTTTCGCTCCTTAATAAGCAATCTTACGGTACTTTTACATTTAATAATAATTGTTGAGAACCTTGTATATCTAATTCAATCAAAACAGTTGCCCAAGTTTCAATAATAATTCTTCCATTCAAATAAATCTTAATTAATAAAGCAGACAACCTAGTCGCCATCTTGAATATCGCGCTTCCGGTTTAAATTTCACTGTGGGTAACCGCAATTTTTGGATTCAGGGGGGTCGAAATATTGGGAAAACATCGGTTACCAAAATGTTATATGAAATTCCTCTAGCATTTCGATACTGGGATTTTGTTCCAATTTCACGGTGCTTCTTCCGACTGTAGCTCCTTAAGGAGTGATCTGAAGATGGTTATACCTCTAATAAAAATTGTAGAGTATAAAATTATCTATCCGAACCAATAAAAATATTTGTCTTAATTGCCCATAATGCTTCCATCAAAAATAACAAAGCTGACATCTTGGGTGTCATCTTGAATATCACTCTTCTGGTTAAGATTTCGCTTTGGTAACCGCAATTTTCGTATTCAGCAGGGTTGAAATACTGGGAAAACATCGGTTACCAAAATGTTATATGAAATGCCGCTTGTATGGTTAAGGATACGTTTTTTCCGATAACAGTCCTAGTCTAAGATAGACAAACTCATCGCATTTTAAAATTATTTAACAGACGCCCATTTTTTAAGACAAAAAATAAAAGTTTGCGAGCACTACAAGGTTAAAAGTTTTTTTTAATCCAGTTTTGTGGCAACTGGAGTCTTTTGCGCGGACTGAGATAAGGGTATTTTTTTTTACAAAACTTTCATTATAGACTAAGGGCTGTTTTATATGGACTAAATGTCGTACTAACTTGTTAGTTGTAAATCAACTCAAGGAGCAAAATTTCTACTCACGATGTTTTAAAGCTTATTTTGTCGTGCTTCTGCTCCTTTAGTTGGTTTAGTACTAACAAGTGAGTACATTTAGTCCATGTAAAACGGCCCTAAGTATTTATAAATCACACGATCACAAAGAGATCAATTTCGAAGTTTCCCTATACCTCCCGAACCTCTGCAAAATCATTTTGAGATTGTGGGTCATGATGTGTATGGTCCGCACATACTTAGTCCATGTAAAACGGCCCTAACGGACGCGGGTTCTACTCGCACTATCTAAAAAAACTTTATACTTTTCACTTTTAGACCTAATAAAATATTTTATTAACATTTTTGCAACTTGTCAACCTCCATCAATTTATTTCATTGGCGATGTGTTGTAGTTGCGTAGCTAAAACTTTTGTGCTTTTAGACAAAAATCAATAGTAGACTCTCTCTGTTTTTAATATATTTGTTTTTAATTTGGGGTGCAATTCTGTCATATTTTGGGCTCGCAATATCATTTTACAAAAAGTAACAAAGGCTAAGGTTGAGTGTTAAATTTCAATTTCTTTTTTAAATTAATGTAAATCTTGAAGCTTTTGAAACTTTTAAAAAGAGGTCCCTAACGCTCAGTTGCATAAAGGCGAATTATATTGTAATCTGAGAATTAGATTTATAATCTTTTAATAAGGAAAAATTAAAATTTGAGGTTAAGTTATTGTTGTGTTGAATTGTGAATACAGCTTGTCAAACTGACATTTTTATTTATTTATTTATTACTTTATTGTGTAACATTGCCATATCTAAGGATTATAAATCTAATTCTCGGATTAAAATATAACTCGCTTTGATGCAACCGAGCATAAGATGCTTATTCTTGATGTGGGTCTATAAACTTTTAGCTCATTCCTGGTGTATGTCAGCTACGCCTCTGGTTATAAGAGAAGTCTTTAAAATTACCCCAACTAAAACTTGAGAACTGATAACTAACTTATAAATGTATCCCCTTAATATAACCATAAAATTAATCACTTGTCATGATATGAAACTTTCTCGCATAACCCAACTAGTAATTATTTAATTGCCGAAAATATTTAAAATCAAATTACAAACGAAACTTTTTCTAATTGCAATCGATGTAGGTTTTTAGTCAAATCTTAAATTGGTAAACAATGTGCTGGTTTTATTTCAAGTACGCACAACAAAGTATATTCTCATGAGCAAATGAGTATACAACAAATTGAAATATAGGTTAAATCTGAGATTGGCGTAGATTAAATTATTAAGTAAGAGTTATGACCTTTTTTGTATCATAATGAGATTATTTGTTTGGAAAGTTTATTGTTAATTTGCTTCCGGAGGAGACGTTTGTATAAAAAATAAATTTACAGTTCAACAATTGGCAAAAAATTTCGTCTACTGCAAAACTAGCTTGGGGGACTATTTTAATGGTGTTAAGAATTTTATTAATAAATGATTATTTATTGTTTCGAATATGTATCAATTGTAGTAGGCAAACGGTATAAACAGTGCCTGATTAAGATGTAAGATTAGAATGGGCGTTTTAATTACAAAAGAAGTGAATTTTTAAGCTTCAAAAAATCATAACTCCGGTCCTGGGAAAATTTAACAAATAAAGCAATCGTTGTCCGATTAAGAACTAAGATGTATATAAAATAGCTAAAAATGACAGTAATTCTGTAGGCTGATTTAGAGAGAATCCATTTTAAAAATGTAACCTATCAAGAGCCAGTAAATGTAGGCCATTTTGAAACAATTTTAAAAATCGATTAGATTAGGGTGAAAGCCTTATATTATGGCTACAAAACCAGTTCTTGAAATTTTAATAATAATAATTACGGGCTAAGTTATAAGGGACAAACCACAAAATGGGACATCATTATGATGGCCACCGTTTTAAATTAAAAAATTAAAATTTTTTTTTTCTATTAGGGCTAATTTTTCAGGGGATTGTAGGATAATAATCCAACTATGGATATCGAGATGGATATGCAAATGAGAGTAACGCTTGAATTTAAATGCCTTCGTGGACTTACATTTGGGGGCCCTTTAACTGAGGCCATGCTTAGCCTGTACTTAAATCCGTCACAGTGAGTAAACTAATTTTTTTCTCAATTAAATAAAAAAATTAAGATAATTGCATCTACTGTTACGTAAAACAATAATTCAATTGTTTATTCAATATACTTTAACTAATTTAATTATTTTATAATTATAATTATAAATTAAAGTTTATTGAACTTGACCTTATATTTATAACAACCTTGTAATACTTTTTAACAAAAAATATCTATTACTACCTTATATGACTTTTTACGGAATATATTATATGACTTTAGAATAAATAATAAATAACTTAAGTGCATTATCCTAAAATTCAGTTTTAATTAGCATAATTAAAATTCAAAATTGAAAATTTATAATCAGGATGCAATTTAGAAATTTGTATCTTTTACATTATCACATTTTTAGGCGTTTACATAAAATTTCTCTAAATAACAAATTTTTAATTAGCATTTTTTGTTTTGTTTTCAATATTTTTGCATCTTTTTTAAAGAAAACAAAGGCCAACAAATTAATTATAATTTTCTTTGAATTTTAATATCTCATAATAAAAGTGTGATGTTGATGATTGTATAAGCGGCGTTGCTAGGTTTACCTTCTAAAAATAAAAAATAAAAATTTTATACATAACACCCTGTATACAGTCTATATTATTACGTTTTTGTTAAATTTACTGATACAGTAACACCAAGCTTACAAAACCCGCCGAAAATATGCGAACTAGTGCGGACCAAATTCTTGCACACAATTGTTTGGCATAAATACATAACCTCACTTTTTACGTTCTCAAAAAATTTAATGTTGGGTTGTTGAACATTTTAAACGGTCTGTTTTACCATGGTTACACTCAATTGGAGTTTTGATGTGACTGTGCACTGTGCAGTCAACGAAGGAGTTGTAGAGAACATTATAAAAGATTGAGTTTCTTTTTCAGGAAGGTCCTAGCTCCTAGCTATACGACTATTTTACGATTTTTTGGGTTTTTGCTTATATCTCGAACACGGTGGGTCCTAGAGAAAAATTTGTTCTCAGCAAAATGAAAGCTTATCCAATTTTCTACAAGATGGACGCACGACTTTAAAGCTCAGATTTCTGTCAAAAATGCTACTGCGCCAATTCAGGACTAAAAATTTAGTATGACATTTAACACATGTCATACAGCCCTTAGATGGCATTTTTTTTTGAAAAAATATCATGACATTCATTTGACTTGTGATTACGAATACATCTTTCTCTGACTGTACAATGTGCAATTTTTGTTCTCCCAGGCACGCCCACTTATAGTTTTTGTAAGCTTGGTTCCAGAAAGTTTCATCTGCGTGGCAAGCAAGCCTTTTGGAGGCTAAGTTGTTCTGATCTGTTCTTGTTCTGTAGTTTCAAAATTTTTAATTCCAACTCTTTGGCGGTGACTTAATAAATAATTAACACCCTGTATACAATTCGCTATATTCACTACCACTGCTTTGTGAAAATCAAACAAAACGTTATTAAAATATTGAGCTTCAACGTATTCCTTTGTGTAAATGTAAATAATTAAATTTTGTTTTACATTGAATTTATGCAAGGCGGCTATGACCAAAAATACTAAAATTTAAATTCGATGATCCTTGCGTATAACCTACGCATACAGATTTGACGTGGCTGTATAAATTCGATAATACAAAGGGATAATTAAACAAAAAAAATTGAAGTCCTTTATATCTATTTTAACAGGCTAATGAGCTCAGCTTCGATATTTCTACAAACGCGAAAAAACTAACTACAGTATATCCATTTCCAAGCGCATAATTCACGTGAGCGAACCAACCAACGACAAATGAACTGCCGAAGTGCTGAACATGCGCACCAGCTTAGTACAGTCAGCCTCACATTTAATGGCCAACCTGGCTAGACGTTGAGCACTAATTGTGAATGCAACCATCATAACACCCTCTACTTGAATTGAGGGGTAACTTTAATTTGCCAACAAGTAGTAAATCAACAACCCCCCTTCTGCCCTTTTGTCGTTGTTGGCTAATAAACACCCTGGCGTATAGCCAGGGTGGCCAATAATTGTGAGGCTGACTGTACGTACTGATCACGCATCATTCATTATATTTACGCGCGCTCTAGCTTGGAAATGGATATACTACAGAAAGGTTTTTTTACAGTACAACTAACAACATAAAAAATTAGTCCATATTTTATGTCTTCTAAATTTGAATTGTACTAACGCTAAGCTTTTCTTTTTGTTATGGATATTGGACATTTAGTTTTTTGACTGTAGTTTGAAAACAGTGTATTTTAGAAGAAAACTTCTTCTAAAGTAAACCGTTTTCAAACTACATTTACTACATACAGGATATTTAATATCCTCGGGAAAAATTTTCATGAGATCAAAAAAGGTATCAAACGATACTAAACTCGACATTTTATCAGATCGACGCTAGGCGTCGCGACGCTCAGCTGCGGTCTAATTGTAAAGGTAGTGGTGTCGGCATACATAGGTTCTGTCAAATTAGTTTCATATTGTTAAGTAAGCCTTTGGTCTATGTAATAAATAGGAGGGGACCCAAGATTGAGCCTTGTGAGACTCCTTGTTTCATGTATAGCGGTCGGCTGTTTGTATCAAATAGTATTTAAATAGCTGAAGCACCGATTCTAGCACACCGTGGAATAATCGAGCTTACATATGCCTTTGAGGGGTTGATAACAGAGATTGGCATAATTGTATTTTCTCAAGGGATTAGTATACATATCTTGTAACTTTTGACCTCTCATCCGTAGCATAAGTGGCAGTGAGGAGGAGGTAGGGCCGTAGCCAGACTGTGGTATCAGGGCAGGCTCAAAAATTTTCAAGGGAGAAATCAAGAGAAATCTCTTCTGGGTTTGTACAAATCTGTTGGCCACTGTAATCTCTTCTGAGGATAGAAGTTTTTTCCCAAAGGTTGCAAAAATTTGACTTTCTCTAAATCAATGTTTTCTTCTTCGGAACTAATTAGGAACTTATCTTTTCATTATTATTGCGAAATCCTTAGAAAGCTCTGGTTAGAACAAGCTTAAAATTTTCCAGGGCAGGTGACCCTGGCTACGGCCCTGTGAGGAGGGAAAAGCTAAAAAGTTGTAGCTACGCCACTGATTTACAATAAGATTATGTTCTACAATATTAAAGTATCAAAACTTTTCAATTAAAAGTTACGACAGAGGTTGAGTTGATTTCTAAAATACAGTTGTTAATTAAATTATATTTTATAAACAATGCTAATTTAGATGTTATTAAATCTTTTTTACCTTCTTTTTAAGCTTCGTTTAATTAACAACACACAAAAGGAAAGTTTAATATTAAGTTTCAAATTTGAAATATTTAATTATCCGCGTCCTTTAATAAAATGTGAAACATGCCAAGCTTTGTTTAATTTTAAAATTCCATAACAACGGCTACTATAAAGCTCTCAATTAGTTGATGTCGGCATTAAATTTAAATCGACTATGGACGAGGGTAAGAGTGGCTAACGTAGGACACATTTTTCAATTTTTTCAATTTCTAATAATAAATGTTTCTTTCTTTTGAATTTTATACAAACTTCTTGTTTTTACAAAAAACCGCCATCTAAATTAAATTTTCTTAGGATACTTGCAAAATCGTTGTTACATTTTCGTCTTTGCGATTTTGAGAGGCCTTCAAAATCAGGCCTTTACATTATTATTCAATAATCTGTATATTTGGAAGTCGTGTTAGTTTTTGAATAAATTGTTGTATAATATGTAATATAATTTGTGTTATTTTAATAATTATTTGTTCAAAATTCGAACTGTATAGAACTAAAATGTAAGTTTCTAATCAAATAAATTAATTAGGTAGTGCTTTTAAAATGAAACTTTATAACGATTATAAAATAACTTTGATTTCCATTGAAAATTTCTCATTACATCACAATCGTTAGTAATTAATTAATTTCATATTGAATTAATGTTTCAGAGGTGCTTATTTTACCTATGTATTCTATCAGTTATTTGATTGATTAAATAATTTGTAATAACACAGTCGTCGATTTGATGTAATTTTTTTCTCTAAATACTCGTTAAAGTAAATCACGTTTATAACCGACTAACAAACACGTATGTTAGTGTATAGTTCGATCAACTTAAAGTCCCTTGTGACTCATCGCAGTAGGTAATTAGAAATGTCAGTATGAAATATTTTTTCTTTGTCTAATATTGTAATAAAATAAGACGTGTATAGAAACATACGTCCGCTGTATTAGCTATATGGTAGGTAAAAACGTATGTCGAGCATTTCACAGACTTTGTTTAGATGTCAGTTGTAGGTGTTTTGAGGTTAATGTTTTGATATCAGTTAAATTTAAAGCAATTTTTTTCTTTATCATAATATTTTGAACGTAATGAAGCGGTACGATTTGTACATGGAAAGTTTGTTTGAACGAAATGAACATCCTAAAACGCAGGTTTACATTCCACCGTGTGAGTCAGGATGAATCATGAATGAAGGCGGTTCAAAAGGTAGACATTTTCAAAGAATCTTGACCATTGAACCTCCTGTGAATAGATAAATCGATCGGAAATCTGTTACTGCACTTTGATTGCGTTAAAAAAAATTAATAAATTAAATAATTAATAAATTAATTCTTCGTTTAAAGCGTTTCTAGGAATGTATTTCATAATTTAGGACAGAGAGAATAACTTAAAATAAAGTAAACTGTAGAAGTACAACTTTATTTAATTTAAAATTCGCGCTTAAAATGCACATCGTAACATACTGTGTCGCCACCACGGACAAACAATGAATTAACTTAATTTTGACGTTTCTAACAGCGTATATTAAGAACGGACACACGTTTACTACAGATTGATGCTTACACTTTAGAGCGATGAGTCACGAGTGATTTAAACTTGACTGAACTATACGTGAACCGTTTGAAATCTATAGGTTGCTAAGCACCATCCACGTGCGTCTTCTTCAATTTCAGTCACAGTGAAAATTAAGCTCACTTCGTTAGTTAGTATTTAATTTTATTTCTGAAGTTATTGGATTCTTGTAGGAGTTTTGTTAGCAGGTTGTATTTTATTAATTACTGAGCGAATCAACTATACCGGGTGTAAACTTGTTTTCCGTTCATAGGGGAATATAGCACCTAACATACTATATTTTGTAACAAGTTGCGAATTTGTTATCCGATCCGAAAGGCTCATCAGTTAAGAATAGCTCATAAAAACGAGCTGCAAACTATACTTTTTCTACGACTAGAAATCATGTTATTTATTCAATTTTATGTATTTTTTTGTCAATAGTTAACCAAATTTGAACAACCAGTAAATGTCCTTAATTTATTTCACTGACATTTACAAGTTAATTTCGTACATTAAACTAAATAATTATTCATTCCTTAATTTGTAGAATAAGTTACTACTCAACCAAGCGTAAAAATATATACCTACTTAGATTTGTTCATTTTACCATGTTACGTTGTAAAGGTATAATAAAGGGCCGTCGAACGGAAATGATTGTATACTAAAATAAGTAGAGTAAATTGAACCATTATTAGGGGTTACAACATTTTTTTTAAACTTAATTGTGTTGTAATTACCAATTACTGTTATAAAAATGGCTCAAATGTATTATTATGTCATTTTAAACGTAATTGGAGTGCATTTATCAGGCTGTTCTGTCAAATGAATAAATTAATGTGTTATTTGATTTGCTATTTAAATTATTGGTTTTCGATGGTCAAACTTGTTATTTTAAAATTTTAGCACATTAAACAAATTAGCTTTAATTCTTATGGCGCGTTTCCACTCTGTTGTTCGATAAAGTTAGTTCTGATTTTCACACTACTGCATTATGTGTATGTATATGTATGTTTAAAGGACAATCCACACATTACATGGATGTGACAAGACCATGATACTGGACCCTAGTATCATGATGGCCTCTTAAGGCTGCGCTACATACAGGCCTTGCCTCCAGACGCTCCGGTTTGGCCTGTGCGCAGGCCAAACTGGAAGGCAAGCCTGTGTGTGTGTGACGCAGGCTCTAGTTGCACATTAGGGAATTTAGCATCAGTGCCTTTAGTAGAATTAGAAACGTGAACTACAGCGTGAAGTTGTAAATCGGTAGCTTCGAGTCGTGGATTTGTAGAAAAATATTGTCGATAAAAATGTTCGCTAATGATCATCTAGGCAAGCGTACAAATATCTTCTAATGTTGGGTTATGGGCGCGCTGCACACACAGGCTTACCGCCTGAACGATGTCCAGGCGCTCCGGTTTGGCCTGTCCTAGCGGCCTGCACAGGCCAAACCGGAAGGCAAGCCTTTGTGTGTAGCGTAGGCTTTAGACTGTGTCTCTCTAAAGACTTTGTAACGTTCGTTTAAATTTTCGCATTAATTATTTAAATTTATTTTTTAAGTTCTATATTTTATTTTATTAAGTCCCGATAGTTACTTCCGTCTTGGAATTTTCTTGTAGGAGCACGTGCAAAACTCGCACGCGTTGGGAAGATTAGCTTAGAGGGGGGAAAAGTTCCTACCAACTACCAGTACCGTTGGGATTTTCGTAGTGGGAACATCACCCATTTATATCGTTATCGTATTAATTTCTCGCTTCGGCGGATCTCACTAATTCCGTTTACCTTAAAGGTAATTTCGAGTTCAGTGATAATAATTGAGGTGTTAAAGCTCTCTGAGAGAGGATAAATTATTAAAGCCTAGTGAGTGACCAGTTTATTGTTGGCATCATTTCCACCTGTAGCCATCACGTCCCTTCGACCGGCTTTATTGTCACACCTTTAGGAATCCAGGTGATTCCATACCGATACCGTCTTTTCGTCAACCTCGATTTCGAGGGAAAAGCTTCGTTGTTCCAGTTTTACAAGGCGTGGCGTCTTGTACCGCAACGAGGGAAAATATACCGGAAATACCGCCATTTTGGACGCTATGGATAGCGTCAATTCTGCGCGCAATATTGCGTAATTATTAAGTACGACTGTTATTGGCTGAATATTAAGGTAGGATCGTTTACGTTTGTATTTTGTAATTTTAATTAATCTGGATTCATTTTAAACGTACATTTGTTTACTGTCGAGCTATTACTACAAAGTGTCGAGCTATTGCTACAAAGTGTCGAGGTATTGCTACAACGCGTCGACGCACATTAATGCGTTTCGTTTGTTTTCATCAGTTCGTGCGTTTCAATAATATTGTCTATCGTGTTTTAATTTAAGGGAAATTAACTGTTACCGAATTTGATCGACCATTTGTGGGTCGTTATTAATTTTTGATCTAGCAATTTAATAACTTTATTTCAAACTGTACTTTGGTAATTTACTTTTATTCAAATTCATTTTAGCGCTGGCCAGACGTAAACATTTATTGTCATATTATTATTTTGTGTTTAACCAAATTTGTAACGTGTATTTAATTTTAAGAATTGAATGTCCCCTTTGTTTTATGTTGTGTTTTGTTATTTCGTCGTCACAAGTAGTGACGTAATATAGTTCATAAAATTTATTAGTGGAATTTATTATCTTAGCGAATTCCTTTTAAAAGCAGGGTCGTACTGGCCCAATTATTTGTAAGATATTCAGCTCAATCAAACAGGAACGTACTAAGGAAATTTATTAAAGCTTATATGGTAAGTTTTTGTGACAATCTCGAAAGCCTTAAGGACGCATCGTTGACCTCTAGCATCGTTCGTTCGACAACATCCAGGCTCAAGAATACTATTGGTGGCGCCCTCTCTATTTCGACTTTTACCGATTTAGGCAAATTCATTTATCGTACCACGACCGTATTTTACCATCCACGCCCATTCGCTGTGCTAGTCGCGAGCCGAGCTTCTGCTCGTCCCTGGTGTCGTGGTGTGAATTTAGCCCGTAACATTTTGGCGCCTCAAAGCGTGGGACATTTAAAAACCGTTTTCGTCCTGCCGTGCCTTATTATTTTGAATATTTTGTGTAAAGTAAACTTTATCCATTACAATGGGGGGTTTACGTTTTATCGTAGAGAGATTAAGTAAAGATGAGCTTCAATACGCTCTTATTATTAGGGGGTTACCTAGTGAAGGGTTAGCTAAAGACTTAAGATCTAGTTTGCGCAAAGCCCTTAAGGTTAAAACCGAAACACCTTATGTGAACCCAATTAATTTTACCGATGACACATTAGCTATCGAGTTAGGATATAATACATTAGACACCCTTATTACCGCTTTCGAATTAACACCTAACGATCATACCGCAGCGGCAATTGAGACAAAACTTGCGCATTATTTAGAACGAATTGACAACTCTCGTCCTGAAGAAGAAGATGACGCTTTAGTAAAGACAGAAATGGAATCAAAATTTTCATTATTAATGTTACGCTATCAGCTGTTGGACCTTAAAATAGGCGAAACAGTTACGTCTACCGCTACCGTAAACAACCAACAATTATCGTCTGTACCGTCATGCTCACATACCGCCACATCAAAACCTGTACCCGTATCGAAATGGGGATTACAATTTTCCGGTGAGCCACGCACAACATCACTCAGCGCCTTCTTAGAACGCGTAGAAGAACTTAAGAAAGCACGCAATGTCGATGCAAACCAACTATTTAGTGAATCCGTAGATTTATTTACCGGCAAAGCATTGTTGTGGTTTCGAGCAAATAAAGACTTAGTTAATAATTGGAGTCAATTAGTGAATTTACTTCGTGCCGAATTTCAGCCCATTAATTATGACGAACGACTTATTGAAGAAATTAAGCGTCGAACACAAGGACCAGAAGAGTCCATGGGAATATACACTGCCGTTATGAGAAATATGTTCTCACGTCTCAATCAACCAATGGATGAACAACAACAACTTAGGATTATAGTGCGTAATATCGCTCCATTCTACCAAACGCATTTAACGCTTATCGATGTGACATCTATACGAGATTTGGTCATTTATGGGAGGAAAATTGAAGAGAAACGTTATTCTATCGATAATTTCGCACCACCATCACGACAAAAGACGCATTTAGAACCTGACTTAGCGTATCTTTGGGAAGAAGCAGCAACTCCATCGCCTTCAATACCGCTATCTACAGCAGCAGTAACTTATCGTACCGTACCATCAAGTAATTTCAAGTGTTGGAACCTCAAACGCGTCAGTATTGTTATCGTTGCGGAAATTCCGGTTGTACAGTCCGTACATGTGAAAAGTGCGCGTCGTCAAACACAAACAATAACCGTTCGGGAAACGAATAAACGGGTCATCAAACAGTCGAGCGATAACCCGTGAAACTAACGATTCGACTAACTACATTAAAAACTTAATAAGTGTCCAAAAACAAGAATTTGACAAAAACAAAACTATTCTTGACTACGTTTTCGATCAGTCTTCGGCAGATAAACGACCTCACGTGACAGTTGATATTTTGGGATATAAGCTTTTGGGGCTTTTGGATTCCGGTGCTAGTAGAACCATTTTGGGAGATAGTGGATGGAAGATTTTAAAGAAATTGAATTTACCGTTAAGAACCGATATCGAATCAACTTGTTGTGTGGCTAACGGCCAAAGAATAAGAGGCCTAGGCAGTATTTTCGTACCGATCACGTTAAAAGACCGTACCGTTACTATCGAATTATTGATTATGCCTGAAGTAAAACATCCGTTAATTTTGGGAATAGATTTCTGGCAATCAGTTGGAATTGTGCCTGATCTCTTAAGAGGCCAGTGGGAGTTTACCGATCCGGACCTAGCGACTATCGATACGTGTGATAAACCAGCTTTACAGTCAAGACACGACCTTACTCAAGAACAACTCCATAAATTGGACAACGTCATTGACGAACATTTCCAATCAAGTAGTGAAGACCTTGGTTGTACTACCATGGTCGAACATCAAATAAAAGTGACATCACCACCAATAAAACAGCGTTACTATCCCGTCTCGCCAATTATTCAAAAACATATCGATGCCGAATTAGAGAAGATGTTGAAGTTAGGGATTGTAGAAAGATCCAATTCCGCCTGGAGTAGTCCAATTCTACTCGTTAAGAAGAAAGATTCGAGCTACAGATTTTGTGTTGACTTTCGAAAAGTGAACTCCGTGAGTGAAAAGGACTCGTACCCGCTCCCGTACGTGTCGTCGATTTTGGACCGGTTACGCGACGCGAAGTTTATAACCTCGCTGGACATTAAATCGGCCTATTGGCAAATACCCATGGAAGAAAGTTCGCGACAGTTTACCGCGTTTACCATACCAAATCGTGGGTTATTCCATTTCCGGCGGATGCCATTCGGTCTCCATAACGCTCCCGCGACGTGGCAAAGACTAATAGACAGAGTGATAGGACCTGATTTAGAACCTTACGTTTTCGTGTACTTAGATGACATTGTCATTTCTACCGATAATTTTGATAAACATTGTGAAATTTTAAAAGAAGTGCTATTGCGGTTGCGTAATGCCGGATTGACTTTAGGTAAAGATAAGTGTCAGTTTTGTAAACCCGAACTTAAGTATCTCGGATACGTCATTAACGCGCAAGGGTTGTTACCTGATCCAGATAAAATTACTGCAATTTTAAATATACCGCCACCGAAGTCAGTTAGTGAAGTTAGAAGAGTAGTAGGAATGGCTTCATGGTACCGACGATTCATACCTAATTTTTCGTCAATTGTCGCACCCTTAACGGGTTTGTTAAAGAAAAATATGAAGTTTAAATGGGATGAAATATGTGATATCGCTTTTAATACAATCAAGAACCATTTAGTTAGCGCACCTATATTAACGTGCCCAGATTTTACCGTACCGTTCTGCGTTCAAACTGATGCGTCGGGTTATGGAATAGGCGCCGTGCTTACCCAAGTCATCGAGGAAGAAGAGCGTGTTATTTGTTACATCAGCAAGTCTTTAACCCGGTGCGAACGTAATTATTCCGTTACCGAAAGAGAGTGTCTGGCGGTGTTATGGGCCATAGAACGGTTAAGACCTTATCTTGAGGGATCCAAATTTACCGTTATTACCGACCACCACTCGCTGGTTTGGCTCCATAATCTTAAAGATCCCGCTGGTAGATTAGCCAGATGGGCAGTACGGTTGCAACAGCATGATTATGAGATCGTCCACCGAAAAGGTAAGGACCATCATGTGCCGGACGCGCTGTCCCGTGCCGTACCTGAAATTGCCGTAATGAGTGAAATAGCTGAAGTCGTTGAGCCTCCGGTTAACTCCAAAGAAGACCGTTGGTACAGTCGAATGTGGAAATTAGTGCAAGATCGACCTATCGTTTATAGTAATTGGAAGGTGGAGAATAATGCTTTATATAAAAGGCTTAAAGTCGACTATCCCGATCTCGCTGAAGAAGATGATTCCTGGAGAGAAGTTGTACCGAAACATTTGCGTCAGCAACTTTTAAAGAAAAATCATGATGAACCAACTTCCGGACATTTAGGAATTTTAAAGACATACAATCGTATCGCTGGGACCTATTATTGGCCCAAGATGAAAGCCGACATCGCACGCTACGTTAATCGTTGTACCGTTTGTTTGGCTCAAAAGCCCGAACAGAAGAAACCTGCTGGTTTTATGGCTCGTCATCCTATCGTTAAGAAACCATGGCAGATGATCTCCGTTGATCTCGTTGGACCCTTACCTCGATCATCTAGAGGGTACAATCACATTTTATCAGTCTCTGACTGTTTTTCGAAATTTGCAATTTTTATACCGTTACGTAACGCTACCGCATCTATGGTGACCCAACGTTTAGAAGAAAACGTCATTTTGATTTTTGGAGCTCCTCAGTATATTTTATGTGATAATGGTGTCCAGTTCAAGAGCCGAGAATTTCAACGTATGACCGACCAATACAAAATTAAAATTAATTTCAATGCCTACTATCATCCACAAGCAAATCCCGTTGAACGAGTCAACAGAGTTTTGAAGACTATGCTATCATCCTATGTAGAAGACAATCACAAAGAGTGGGACAAGTTCCTTCCTAAAGTCGCATGTGCAGTTAGAACAGCCGTACATGAAGTTACCGGAATGTCACCTTATTTCGCAAATTTTGGTCGAGAAATGGTTTTGGAGGGTACCAAATACCCAGAGTTAGTTAATGCCGATAATTTAGAAAATCTTCAGTTTGCCGATAGAGATAAATTGTTACGAAGAGCACCTGCGCTCGAGCATGTGTATGAGGATGTCGTGAAAAGGTTAGCAAGTGCCTATGAAAAGGCTAAGGTCCATTATAATCTACGCCGTCGACCTGCTACCTTCGAAGTTGGAGATCGTGTTTGGAGAAGAAATTTCGTACTTTCCGATGCCGCTCGTCATTTTAATGCCAAGCTTGCGCCCAAATTTATTGGTCCGTTTATAATACGTCGTAAAGTCTCGCACTCAACCTACGAGCTCGCTGACTCCACTGGTACCGTTAAAGGAGTCTGGAGCGCTAACGATCTTAAACCAAATCCAGATTAGGCTCAAGCCAAAAATGGGATTTTTGTCTTGTCGTAAGGGGGGTGTAACGTTCGTTTAAATTTTCGCATTAATTATTTAAATTTATTTTTTAAGTTCTATATTTTATTTTATTAAGTCCCGATAGTTACTTCCGTCTTGGAATTTTCTTGTAGGAGCACGTGCAAAACTCGCACGCGTTGGGAAGATTAGCTTAGAGGGGGGAAAAGTTCCTACCAACTACCAGTACCGTTGGGATTTTCGTAGTGGGAACATCACCCATTTATATCGTTATCGTATTAATTTCTCGCTTCGGCGGATCTCACTAATTCCGTTTACCTTAAAGGTAATTTCGAGTTCAGTGATAATAATTGAGGTGTTAAAGCTCTCTGAGAGAGGATAAATTATTAAAGCCTAGTGAGTGACCAGTTTATTGTTGGCATCATTTCCACCTGTAGCCATCACGTCCCTTCGACCGGCTTTATTGTCACACCTTTAGGAATCCAGGTGATTCCATACCGATACCGTCTTTTCGTCAACCTCGATTTCGAGGGAAAAGCTTCGTTGTTCCAGTTTTACAAGGCGTGGCGTCTTGTACCGCAACGAGGGAAAATATACCGGAAATACCGCCATTTTGGACGCTATGGATAGCGTCAATTCTGCGCGCAATATTGCGTAATTATTAAGTACGACTGTTATTGGCTGAATATTAAGGTAGGATCGTTTACGTTTGTATTTTGTAATTTTAATTAATCTGGATTCATTTTAAACGTACATTTGTTTACTGTCGAGCTATTACTACAAAGTGTCGAGCTATTGCTACAAAGTGTCGAGGTATTGCTACAACGCGTCGACGCACATTAATGCGTTTCGTTTGTTTTCATCAGTTCGTGCGTTTCAATAATATTGTCTATCGTGTTTTAATTTAAGGGAAATTACCTGTTACCGAATTTGATCGACCATTTGTGGGTCGTTATTAATTTTTGATCTAGCAATTTAATAACTTTATTTCAAACTGTACTTTGGTAATTTACTTTTATTCAAATTCATTTTAGCGCTGGCCAGACGTAAACATTTATTGTCATATTATTATTTTGTGTTTAACCAAATTTGTAACGTGTATTTAATTTTAAGAATTGAATGTCCCCTTTGTTTTATGTTGTGTTTTGTTATTTCGTCGTCACAAGTAGTGACGTAATATAGTTCATAAAATTTATTAGTGGAATTTATTATCTTAGCGAATTCCTTTTAAAAGCAGGGTCGTACTGGCCCAATTATTTGTAAGATATTCAGCTCAATCAAACAGGAACGTACTAAGGAAATTTATTAAAGCTTATATGGTAAGTTTTTGTGACAATCTCGAAAGCCTTAAGGACGCATCGTTGACCTCTAGCATCGTTCGTTCGACAACATCCAGGCTCAAGAATACTATTGGTGGCGCCCTCTCTATTTCGACTTTTACCGATTTAGGCAAATTCATTTATCGTACCACGACCGTATTTTACCATCCACGCCCATTCGCTGTGCTAGTCGCGAGCCGAGCTTCTGCTCGTCCCTGGTGTCGTGGTGTGAATTTAGCCCGTAACAACTTATAGTGCCCACTGTTCACATTTTCAAAGCAAAAAGCAAGTTTTAAGCTTTCTAATCAAGTACAGCCCACTAAGCAGCTCATGGCCGGCCGGAGTCGTGGTCGGAGCTCATCGCCGGCCGAGTACGTGAGTGGAGAGCTTAAAGACCTGTACTAAAGGTGAAAAAGATGTGCTCTGACGTCACAGTACTGAATCGGTACTTGGTCGTACCTACCCATGATTTCAGTTCAATATTTCTCTATAACTACTTATCATTTCTGCGGGCCGAGGCCTTCTAATTATTTAGCGTGAAACTTCCTACACATGAACAGACCACAGACTAATAAACAAGATGAACATCGTCATTTACATTTTTATTTGTCCCCTACAACACCTTTTGTTATGGTAAACATTGTTAAGATCGGCTTCGAAACGAAGTAATACGAATTATCACGTTCGTACTATTACAACTGCATCCGAAAATCGGATATTTCGTGTTCAAAGTCATTGTTTATTTACGATTTGTAAATAAGATTTCCAAGTAAAGTACGTTTTTAGTGTTTTACGAAAATTTCTAGAAGGCATATTAAAATATATTTTACAAAAAAGGTGTGCCAGTGTGTATGTAAGAGATTAGATAAAAAAGAGGAAGAAATATCATTCCATAGGTAAAAGTGAGGTTACATCTTTTGTTGTTGACGCCCGTGGCGTTCTGTTTAAACAGTTTAAAACCTAACAAATATTTCAGATTTCCAATTGATAATATACTGCACGCCTATACTGAAAACGGAATGTGTATGTTTTTCGTCGCCTACTCTCTTCCCCTCACTTGGCGGTGAGGGGTATGTTGGCGACAGTTTTGCACCACGCTAATTCATATGTGTGCGGTGTTCATCTTGATTATTAGTCTGAAGAACAGATTCAGCCCATTTAGACGAGAGAATAGTCGATCCATCATCATGAGCTTATGGCATGCTTCTCGGATCAACCTCCCTATCTTAGTCATAAAATGCGCTCGTGAATAGTCACTTTTTACTTTTTTACAATTTTGACGCTTTAAGTAGCTTAAGTAGTTTAAGGAGCGCCCTCGAAGCGCTGAAACTTTTACTAATACAAACCTGTGCCTATTCAATTTGCAGATGAAACCGAAAGCGTCTCTACGGGACTTAAAAAGGGTGAAAATTGTAAAAATTAAAAACCATTTTCTATGTATTTACCATCGTCAAATATGTGAATAGTAGGCCGGAAACTATAGCAAACAATTTTACTCTAAAAGGTAACCTATGAGCCAAAAATGATAAAAAGTACTTTTTTTTACTACTAGCCTGAGAAGCTATCATTATTGACCCATTTTTAAACAGAGAAATTAAATTTCTCAACCTAGGTAAATAATAAAATATTATTTACCTAGGTAAATAATGAAAACTGTCAAAGTGACACTGATGTCAAAAATCTTTAAAACACGATCTTAAACATTTTATTACATAATAAATATAAACTTCTTACGGTTTAAAATACAAAATTAATTAAAATAATTGATGGTGCAATTGTGGCACGTCATACTTAATCCTGCGTTTGGGGCAGGGCAGGGGCAGTTGATCTCCGAATTTTTATTGGTTTGGTCAGAAGTGTTTGAGGTAGATGCCCCCTGGAGCAAACCAGCTATCCTTTTTTTATCCGCAATTGACTCTTCAATATAGCCTTCGGCAACGGTTGCTGATTTCCAGCCCCCGTGTCTTTTCAAAGTTAATAAATCGCCACCATTTTCAGCTAGAATTGTCGCTGAAGTGCGACGTAACGAATGACCAGTAAAGGTTTTAGCGTTTTCTAATTTTAGGAAAGAGGCTACTACATAAGGTACTTTTCCAATTGTATTGTGCCCAATGTTTTGCCTTGTGTGCCTACCATTACGATACCCAATAAAAACCTTATTTAGGTCAGGTCTATTACTGAGATATTTCTTTAAAATATTGACCCATTGATGATCCATCACAACAAACTTTCTAGATGTTCTATTTTTGGAATTGGGAATGTTTATAAGTATTAGGTCCTCTCTTATTTCAACATCTTTTAAAACCATATTGCATAATTCATCCGACCTGCATGCTCCTGCTACTCCAACTATAAGAATCGCCTACAACGTTAACATAAGTTTTTATGACTATAATTAAATAAGAAAGATTACCTTTGTAGACAAAAATGTTTCATCCGAAGCTTCAGTCAAAAATTTAGTAATTTCTTCTTTTAAAAACACAGAAGATTTTGTAGCTTTATATGAACGGTTTTTTTGCTTTAAAAATGCAATCAGCTTAAAATATTTTGATATATCAACGTCTTCTTGTATAGAAATTGTTGTTTTTAACATTGAATATAGCGCCCATAACGTGGATGCTTTTCGAGTCGGTGCGTTTTCTTGAAAATAGGCAAGCAAAACATTTTCTGATACTTTATTCACATTGTTTGTTTGGCACCAATCTTTGAATTGAGAATAAGCATTCATATATAGCTTTTTTGATTTTTCTGGCAACCGATTATCATTAACGCTATTAGCAGCTTCCCGTATTTCTGGTGGCGTACACATTTCACTTTCAGACATAATTGAAATTAGAAGAATTAGAATAATCTTGATTAAATGATTAAAACGCGTATACTACAGTCAATTTTTTAAACTGACATTGACACCTACGCCATAGACTACTTTTTTTAAATATTAAACATTTTGTTTTTTTGATTCTTTTAGAAAATTTTAAATGATATTTTTGTGCAAATTGATAATATTAGTAAGTAGCAAAAAAAATAATATATAAACTACGGTTAAGAATACTATTATAACCCTCGCGCTTTAGTATATAGTAGTATATATAGTATATAATAGTATATAATATAGTATATAGTAGTATATAATAGTTGCGCTAGGGTTATAATAGTATACTTCTTAACCTAAGTATATAACATACTATTATTCAATAATTTTTCAATAAATATTAACTCGTTCCATTTTATACTTTTTGACATCTTTATATCCTAAATATGTGCCGTAATAATTTGTAGCTTTTCTTATTATTTTTCTTCAATATCCAGTCGCTTTTGCAGCAATATATCGGATGTATCGCACATGCTGTAAAAGTGTTGCAGACAGTATACATTATAAAGGCTATAAATAAATAAGGTGAATTTCTATAAGGAAACTTTCCGAACTGTAAATTTCTAAGTGATCTTTCATTTCTTTTATGAAATGAAAACGAAAATTGTATCTTATGTTTTTCTTTCAATTTACGCCTAATTTACTTTTCTCTTTCATTTATAATTTACAAGGAAAAGCAATAAAAGTTTCACTCGAGATGCTTTTAATTAGTAATTTAGTTAATTTTCTTATAGTGTGTGAAATTTAATTGTACCTATATGCACGTATGCAGTATGATAATAATGGGATGTAAGTTTTCGACTAGATGCGAAAGTTTTATGTAAATGTTTGTACGTAAATTTGGATGCTCGTTCCTACGCTGGTGTTCATTGTTAAAATACCTCTCTCCATTTGGTCTATGAACTTTAGTACAATAAATTATTTAATTCAATACTCAAACTTTCTGCTTATAAATTAATTTCAGTTATGCTATCACTGTAAGGCTATACATAGACTTTATTTAATTTGATCCTAAATAGGCAGGTAGAGTTAGTTATTACTTTAGTTCAACTATGTAGCTCAAACTCGAAAAGTTTTAAACTTATTATTTTATTATTACTAGTTAGGTATTATTTATTCAGTTAATTATTAAGTCTGTTGCATTGTAAATTTCTCAACTTTTGAGATGGAATGGTGTTTGAAAATTCATGGATACTTTTAAGATTTTCAACGCAAATATGAGACGCAATGATAATTTGAATTAATTATGACCAATTCGCTACTTTAATTAACCGGCGAAATTGGTCATTTAAACTAATTTCCATCAATTTTGAATAATAATAATAAAAGAACCGCAGGGCCGCTTTGTTGTTCGCTGTTGGTGAGTAACGACATCTCGGTTTCCCGATGTCTCCTTGTCATTCATTACTTTTAATTATTTTTTAATACGACTCTGTATTATATTTATTATTTTTAAAGTTTATTTCAAAAAAGGCAGTCTAGTTTTATCCTCTTAATTTGAAAAATTTAATTATAAAAGTAATCTAACAAACCCGAAAGGGGTCATTGTTTACTTAACCCTAGGATGCATGACTGTCAGGATCTACACATTTACATAACATGGGTGAAAAATACCCGACATTTTTACGTGGATTTTCTCGAGATTTTCGCAAATTTTCATACACAGAAAATTTCTCAATTGAATAAACAAATTATAATTTGCTAATATTAAAAACTTTAGTAAGTCAGAAACAAAAGTGTAACGGCACTAACGGCAAAACAATGGAATCACAATGTTCACATATCCATGCTAACTCTAGGGTTAAGATTAATTTCAATCGTTATGTTATACAGTGTCCGCAAAAAAGTCTGCACCATATGGGATTTTATTTTATTATGCGTGTTTTTCGAAAATAGTTTTCGGCATCTATCTCTGCATAAAATAAAACCAAAAATGCGTAATAAAAATTAGTTATGTCATTTACGCAACACCGCCAAAACGTCTTTTGAAAGTTTCGATTGCCTAAAAATGCCTTTATTTTTCAAAACAGACAAAATCATCATAAGGGAAAATTGTTTTTATTCACCTGAAGATACTAGATACGAAGTTTAAGAAAAAAATATTAACATTTTCATTTTTTTGTTTTTTTGAAAATTCTCACTTATTTATAATTCTTCGGAGTTCTTTTCTTTACATTTAAATTCTAGAGATCCACTTTGATCCAACAAGATCAAAATATTACGTTTTGTTCTTAATTTAGTCTAATTTTGGAACATAAAAATATTTTCATTGAAAATGATAGGACCATCTTGGACTATTTTCCCATCTCTGAATTTATCTTGGGAAATATTTTAACCGCAGTGGTCACTTATTTTAGAAAAATATCGGCGATAAGATAGAGGTCCCAAATGATGTCCAAATTTACCCGAAATATCCTGACACTAAACTAATATGAAATTTATTTAATTTTCCTATCAACAATGCTTACTAAGACAGACAAAATTGAAATTGATCTAATTCATGGCGAGAACACAACAAACAGGGATACAGCTAATAGTTTTAACCACTGCGGTTAAAATATTTCCCAAGGGGAATTCAGAGATGGGAAAATAGTCCAAGATGGTCCTATCATTTTCAATGAAAATATTTTTATATTCCAAAATTAGATTAAATTAAGAACAAAACGTAATATTTTGATCTCGCTGGATCAAAGTAAATCTCTAGAATTGAAATGTAAACAAAAGAACTCCGAAGAATTATAAACAAGTGAGAATTTTCAAAAAAACAAAAAAAATGAAAATGTTAATATTTTTTTCTTAAACTTCGTATCTAGAATTTTGAGGTAAATAGAAACAATTTTCCCTTATGACGATTTTGTCTGTTTTGAAAAATAAAGGCATTTTTAGGCAATCGAAACTTTCAAAAGACGTTTTGGCGGTGTTGCGTAAATGACATAACTAATTTTTTTTACGCATTTTTGGTTTTATTTTATGCAGAGATAGATGCCGAAAACTATTTTCGAAAAACACGCATAATAAAAAAAAATCCCATATGGTGCAGACTTTTTTGCGGACACTGTATATACAGAGCGATTTTAAATCTATGTAAAATATTTTAGGAAATGGTTTTACGGCTAATTGCCAGTATAAAAGTTCATATGAACTTTATGTCCAAATCGGCATAGTTTTAAAGCTACGGGTGTTTAACAATAATAAAAAATGCAGATTTTTAATTGTAGGGGATGATAAAAATTAAAATATTTTTTAGGAGACTTCTGATCATGGACAATTTTTATCTAGTGACAGTACTCTAAGTCAACCCTTATTTTGAAGAATTTGTTTTTAACGTATAAAATTTTTCTTGTTAAGAAATTTTGAATTATAGGGGTTAATAAAAATTCTTCTAGGGCGTTAAAATATTCTTTTAGGAAGAAATTTTTTTAGAAACACAGTACTCTAAAAATCATCCCTTATTTCCGAAAGTAATTTTTTCTAACGTATAAAATTCGTATGCTTAGAAAAATTTGAATTTTAAGGGTTAATAAAAATTCTTTTAGGGTGTTAAAACATATTTTTAGGGTACTTTGGATCATGGACAATTTTTTTAAATTACAGCACTCTACAAATCAACCCTTATTTTCTAAAATAACATTTTCTAACTTTCTAACTCCCTATAATTTTGAATTATAGGGGTTAATAAAAATTCTTCTAGGGCGTTAAAATATTCTTTTAGGAGACTTCCGATTATGAGATATTTTTTCTAAACACAGTACCCTAAAATCAACCCTTATTTCTGAAAGTAATTTTTTCCATCGTATAACATTCATATGTGCCTATAAAAATTCTTTTAGGGTGTTAAAATATTTTTTTAGGGTACTTTAGACCATGGACAATTTTTTCAAGTCACAGCACTCCAGAAATCAACCCTTATTTTCTAAAATAACATTTTCTAACTTATAAAATTTTTCTTGTTAAGAAATTTTGAATTATAGGGGTTAATAAAAATACTTCTAGGGCGTCAAAATATTCTTTTAGGAGACTTTCGATCATGAGAAATTTTTTCGAAACACGGTACTCTACCACTAAAATCTACCCTTATTTCCGAAAGTAATTTTTTCTAACGTATAAAATTTATGTGCCTAGAAAAATTTGAATTTTAAGGGTAAATAAAAATTATTTTAGGGTGTCAAATTATTCTTTCAGGGCACTTTTGATTATGAACAATTTTGATCGAGTCATGGCACTCTAAATCAACCCTTATTTTTAAAGATAATTTTTTCTAACGACAATTTTTTTTTGTACATAATCACGTTACCTTTTTAAAAAAAAATTGTCTTATCGAATATAATTCGACTTCATTTTTCAATCTACAAAAAATTGACATTTGCACTCAAGTGCCAAAATGCCTAAGGTAATTTTATTTCGACCTTTTTGAGCATTATTAATGCAAGAAAAAAGCCCTCGCGCTGCGCGCTCGAGCTTTTTTCAGATTAATAATGCTCAAAAAGGTCTCAATAAATGTACATGCATTTTGACACTTTCATGCAAATGTCAATTTTTTATCGATTGAAAAATGAGGTTTTCAATCAGGTCTTGTGATATTATAACTGAAAAAAGTTCGTGTGGCTAGAAAATTTTGTATTTTAAGGGTTAATAAAAATTCTTTTACAGTGTTAAAATATTTTTTAGGAGACTTCTGATTATTGACAATTTTTATCGAGTCACGGCACTCAACCCTTATTTTTCAAAATATTTTTTTCTAACGTTAAAAGTCTTGTGGCTAGGAAACTTTCTAATTTAAGGGTTAATAAAAATTCTTTTAGGGTGCTAAAATATTTTTTAGGGTATCTAATTATAGACAATTACTTTGAGTCATGGCACTTTCAAAATCGACCCTTATTTTCAAAAATAATTTTTTCTAACGTATAAAATTCGTGTGGCTAGGAAACTTTCAATTTTAAGGGTTAATAAATTTTTTTAGGGTCTTAAAAGATTTTTTTAGGGAACTTCTGATCATGCACAATATTTTCGAGCCACGGTATTCTAAAACTCAACCCTTATTTTGGAAAATAATTTTTATTAACGTTTAAAATTTTTGTTGGTTGGAAATTCTGATTTTTAAGGGTTACTAAGAATTCTTTTATGGTGTTAAAATATTTTTTAGAAGACGTTTGATTATGGACAATTTTTATCGAGTCAAGGCGCTCTAAATCAACCCTTATTTTTCAAAATATTTTATTCTAACGTTAAAACTCTTGTGGCTAGGAAACTTTCTAATTTAAGGGTTAATAAAAATTCTTTTAGGATGCTAAAATATTTTTTAGGGTATCTGATTATGGACAATTACTTTAAGTCATGGCACATTCAAAATCGACCCTTATTTTCCAAAATAATTTTTACTAACGATTTAAATTTGTGTGGCTAGGAAACTTTCAATTTTAAGGGTTAAAAAAATTTTGTTTAGAGTTTTAAAAGATTCTTTTAGAGAACTTCTGATCATGCTCAATATTTTTGAGCCACGGCATTCTAAAACTCCGCCCTTATTTTGAAAAATAATTTTTTTTAACGTTTAAAATTTTTGTTGGTTGGAAATTCTGATTTTTAAGGGTTAATAAGAATTCTTTTATGGTGTTAAAATATTGTTTAGAAGACTACTGATCATGGACAATTTTTATCGAGTCATAGCGCTCTAAATCAACCCTTATTTTCAAAAATAATTTTGTCTAACGTATAAAATTCGTGTGGATCGAAAATTTTGAATTTTAAGGGTTAATAAAAATTTTTTTATGGTGTTCAAATATTTTTGTATGTGACTTCTGATCATGGACAATTTTTATGGATCACAACGCTCTAAATTAACGCTTATTTTCGACATAATTTCTTTTAACGTACAATAGTTTAATTGCTAGAAAATTTTGAATTGTAGGGGTTAATAAGCCTTTTTTAGGGCGTTAATTAATATCCTTTTAGGAGACTTGTGGAATATTTTTATCGTGCACGGCTTGTAATCTCCTAAAGTTTGCTTTAAAAACGTAGGAAAAGTCCTGCATCCTTCTATGGCAACATTACAGAATTTTTCTCTTTTTCTTTTCTTCTTGTTATAATTGGCTTACTTTTTACCTTAAAACATCGTTAAAGATAATTGGATCGATTTAACAATAATTGTTGGTTCACAGTTTTACGACTTGTTAAAATTATAAAAAAAAACTTTTCGAAAAACTTAAGTCGTAAGTCGTAACGACCTCGATTTAAAAAGGGAGAAGACTTAATTGCATTCGTTACTTTATGAAAACTTGAAACTTTTAGTTATATGATCCAGGGACTCATTCTATGAAATTTTATGTTTATTTTCTCTTTCATTTGAATTTTATGATTTTTTGGAGTTAAGGCAAACTAAACTGTTGACTAGCGAATTCGCAAATGACGTTATTGTTCTAGCTCTTGAATAATAATTACGATGTCGGAATAATAAAGTACCTACCTAATAAACGTCTTTTTGTAGGAAAAATTGAATTTGTAAGAAATTTGTTTATTGGTAGAAGCAATTTTCATCATGGATTTACTTTTTCTTATTTTTGATCGACTTAAATAGGTTGAACTTACCTTCTATAGCACTGAATTTGTTCTTTAGTTGGAGAAGCTTTTTTCAACAGTATAGGCTTTTAGATATTAGTTTTTTATGTTTAATTTAACCTTATGAAGGCCACAAAATAGGGATGGGCACACATGATTTTCAAGGTTTGGTTTGCAATTATTCTTCAACTATAGCCATCAATTTGTTCAAGGAAAAATCCAAAAATATCTGAGGTACAAACTCTATCTTTTGCTGACTTTTTGTATAAAATGGTTTTTATTAAAAGATTTTATTGAATATTTATACATTTTCTACACAATTATTGTAATAACGTAAAATTATTTGTTTTAACTTTTAAGGAAGAAGTGTGTCAAATTTTACAAAAGTGAAAAATTTTATCGTTCTAACTTAAATTTAATTATGCGATGTCGGTAATTTCCTTCAGCTATAATTATATTTAACTATGTTAACCTTTTACAACCCTAGATCAATAAAAAAAATTAATTAACATAATGCATGAAAAAAATTTAATTTGTCGAAGTAGTTAATGGAAAGGATCTTGGGGGCACGTGAACCTCGAAGGGAATCAATTTTGAAAGACACGATTATTTTTTTAATAAACATTTATAAATTGAGTACTCACATGTATACAGTTGTTATCAATTAGTTTACAACATAAAAAAAATATTTGAAGGAGCACTTTGCACCCTAAGTGCTATCAGATATTAAAACTGAAATGTCACTTTTGATAATGGTTAAAGTGGAAGCTAAATACGTTAATGCATTTTTGGTTAATGTAACTTCTGCACAGCTATGGGTAAACCATTTAACACATACGCTATAATAGTCTACAAAACGCCAAGTTTAGTCCACAATTTTGAGCTTTACACTCTCAGAATTGACTTTATAATTAAGTTATCATGTATACGGGATGTAATAACTTTCGTGCCTTTATTAGAGTTTATATTTATAACGCCGTGTAACATCGTGGACTCTTCGATGTTAGGGCTTACTCGTATAAACTTTTATTTAAGGGAAAGTTTTCACATCCAAATTATTTACAAAACACTCAAAAATGTACATCACATCGATACATTAAACAAAGTTTACGTCAGTTGAAATTTATCAAATTTGGTCTCATTTCAAGTTGCGAACAATCGTTAATTTTATACCCTGCTTATAATGATAAATGCGACCAACTTATTATTACTATTCGCTCGGTATTATGTCCTCTCGTTAAAAAAATGACGTACGAGGTGCGTTTTGGAAAAATTGGAAAATTTACTAATAGAGGAACATCACTTTTATTTATCACATCATTAATTAATAAATAGATAATTCTTTATAAACTCTGATTATTTTTACTTAAATAACATTTCCACAGCTAGCATTTCGTTAACATAGACATCTCCGTTGCAATAGTGGTACCTTGATGAAAATCGGTCGCAACCGTCACCAAATCGGGCTTACCACGAGCAATAGACTTTTTGGACGGTTTCCTATTACTTAATCTACGACACTCAAATTCGTTGCTACTACTAGTCGTTCTCGAAATACACATTATATCTTTAAATTCTTTCCAAAAATTTTCGTTCAACCAACCGTAAAGTACAGGATTAGAACAAGCCGAGGACATACCCATCATGTGACAGACGGCGTAACAGACGATCATCGGTTGCGAACTAAATTCCATCGAACTCAATACGTCCGCTATTAAATTGTACAAATTTAACGGAAGCCAACTTATACAAAAAATAACTGCTATCGATACCAATAATAGATTGGTACGTTGTAAACGACGTCCTCTTAATTGACGACGCGAATTTTGAGACGAATCTTCTTTACTTACGAAACCGGCGGCGAAACGATAACGCAACTTGAAGTAAATTCTCAAGTACGCAACCTGAAAAATATTTAAATTTAATTAGGAACATTTCAAAAATGTTTGATCTAATTTAATGGAAATGTTTTAAATTTGAAGTTACGCCTTGGCGCACGCGTCTACAGGGTGTTTTTTTTTGAAGTGGGATCTCGGAAACGATACTAAAGTTACTTTATTGGTCAAATTAGCAAAAAGTTGCATTATTGATGAGCTTTAAGAATCCGTTGAGAAAATTTTGAAATCCAAAATGGTTACGGAGATAACGCAAAAAAACTGAAAATTTAGTTTTTCGATTGTAGTTTGAAAATGGTTTACTTGAGAAAAAATATTTAGAGAAAAATGTTAAGGAGGCCAAAAGAGCTATCAAAAGATACTAAACTCGACATTTTATCACATCGACGCCAGGCGTCGCGACGTTCAAATTTTCATTTTCTTACAGCAACCTATTGTTTTTTTGCAGAAAATTACTCAGTTGGCTTGTCTAAATTCGGTTACCACACGAGAACTTTCTATCTTGTAGGTACACAACTTTTTCAGGGCCTGTATTATGTTACGTTAATTTCCTATGTAACTTACGTTATTTTTTACGATGAAAATGTACATTAATTTAATAAATAATAATTTGATTTAAATTTTTTTGTTTAATGAACTTGCGTTTCTAAAACTTTAATAACTAAGTATTAGTTGTTATTGTCAACATAACATAACATTACATAACATTAACTTAACATTTTAATTAACATAACGTAACATGACATACCTGGAAACGTTATGTAAATTAAGAAAAGCACAAGATGAAAAGATTTCTTGTGGTATCCGAATTTAGACAAGCCAACTGAAGAATTTTCTGCAGTCTCGATAAGAAAAAGAAAAGTTGAGCGTCGCGACGCTTAGCGTCAATGTCATAAAATGTCGAGTTTGGTACCGTTTAATAGCTGTTCTGACCCCTTGAAAATTTTTTCCTACAATTTTTATCAAAAGTAAACAATTTTCCAACTACAGTCGAAAAACTAAATTAGCATTTTATTTGGATAACTTAAAGAAATCACTCTGTATGTGAAAACCGTGTCATTTTATAATGAAACTACAACAGTAAAGTATCGTTATTATTAGCATAGTTGAAACTACACTATGACAATACACTAATAAATTGTTTACAAATATGTGATCATCATTAAACCGTATATAAATTTTCTTAAAATTAGTTTAATGTTAGTTGCGCTCCAATTATGCATCTACTAAATCACTCAAATCCAGAAGGTTTTTCTGCTCCGTAAACAATGGATAATTAATAATAAGTAATATATGAAAATTAATAATGGCATATTTGCTGAATATATTATTTAAAATATCCAATATTGTAATGGATAGTTTTAAGTAATAACCCTCTTATGATGAAGGCTGTAATCTACGAACCCTCTCGAAACTCTTGCTTACGGAAGCACTAATACTAATTTCAACTTACTCATTTATGCTATTTGTAGAATTACCCCATAACATATTAATTAATAAGTTAGTTTAAAACTTTATTCTAAATAGCTTTACTAAGCCCACAGCCTTTATTTTCATTTTGATTATTGTAAAGTCGACGACACACTTGCGGTAGTGCACGGCGCAGTAGCGTAGCGACTGTCGCATAATATTAAAAATATTGACTGTGACTAAGGGCTGGTACTTTGAGTCTCGGTTATGCGTGTTTAGGTTACTTTGATAGGTTCAAGTTAAACGCTGTTACAAGTAGGGTTCGTTAATTTGGTAACCTGGTTAGTTAAACAGGTTTGTAACCGAGGCTGCAAATACCAGCCATAATTCAGGATGCTGAAAGACTTTACAGGACTCTACATGTACATCTACAAGTAGAATTTTCGGCCTTGTCCACGACTATTCTTAATGTATACTCTTGTGCTCCTAGGGAGTTTCGAAGCTTCCTAGGAGGTCTCAGTTCCTAATTTGAAAACCCTTAGTGTTACTGTCGAAGAAACTGTTTATAAACCTTTACAAACATTTTATATCATCATAATAATTAACAATAATTTTTAAAAAATTATCATAATTATTATAGTCCAAATAAAAAAAATGTTTATAAATAATTCCTCTTGTTACTGAGATTTTTTTGTTAAATCGTTAACTAATTACTCCAATTTTATCATTTATTTTGACACGTGTGCCCTTAGGTCAGTTATAATTGAGAGCGCGCACGTTCGTAGCGAGATTTAAAAATTCGCGATGCGATTATTAAAAAAAAAATTGAATGCGTAATATTATTGTTAACAAGATTATTCTTCCGCCTACGGCTTATTTATATTTTTGAATCCTGGAAAACAACGCTGAAGTTAATAAATTATAGACGGAAGCGGTTTGATTTAGATGGCCTTTTTTAAATTTATGTTTTGTTTTTTTTTATTTATAACTCGTGTTTGCCGAGCAATTCATGATACACATATAACAGCCGCCAAGTTAAGCGTGGTCACGTGAGCGTATCGCACTTTGCTCTGACACTAGCACTTAATATCGCACCTAAGAAAAGTAAATTGTTTTATATCAGAGCTGCCAGATATTGAAACACTTGCCACGCCCACTGTCACATAAAACAATGATTTAATTATTTTTTCGGTGCGATGCTAGGAGCAGTGAGAGGTGCGGTGCGCCGACGTTTAATTATAATGTTCCTATGGCCTATTTTCCTGAGTGCGGTTGAAGTAAGGGAAGAGTAATTTAACCTAACTTCTAAATAAATTTTTTACGATTACTGAGATGATCGATAGCAACCACAGGACTAACCTTAACGTGCCCATCGGGTACCAAGTTTTTAATTATTAAATATCTTTTGTGCTTTTTCATATACAAAAATGTTTGTCTGAATGGATGGTTTTGTCTATTTACAAAACGAGACACGCGGTATGCTAGACATCATTCTATAAAAATATTATTTTGTTTATATTTTCGACCGTTTCTTATTCTGTTCGAATGACTTTTAATTTAATATTATGTTCACGTCTATTATTCGTAAAATTGTTCGGTAAATATTTTATTAGATGTCAAGAAAAATTACCCTTAAAAGTATAAGTATAGTGTCTTTCATACTTGAAGTATGTGCATTTTATTAAAGAGAATTTTATATAATCCTCTTGAATTGTGCTAAAATCTTTTGCCTTTTGGAAAAAAACTAGCTTTCAAAACACTCATCTTTTTTACCAAAGAACTTTAAGTAGTCGCTTTATACAGGGGTGTACTTGCATATACTAGTCGGCTGCTTTAATGGGCCCACACGTTCATCTGTTGGTGTGTCTTGTTTTCAGTATTATCTGTCTCCTCTATGTGTTATTCAGGTGGATCTAAAACTGAACAGAGAGCAGGTATAGGCATATATGGCCAAAAATATAGGTTTAGGAACCTACCCTACAATTATGCAAGCTGAAACTCTTGCAATAGATCTATGTGCCCAAGAATGCCTACGAAGGAATTCAAGAGCAATAAGTCTATATAATATCGGACAGCTAAGCTGCGATAAAACCACTGAGTCCTTATCCACATGGGAATGCAGACAATCCCTCAAAACTCTGGCAACGGACAACAAAGTTGCCTTTCATTGGGTGCCAGGTCTCGAGGGAATTGAAGGAAACGAAATAGCTAGAACAGGCTTAAAAGCCCTCCCGATCGGACCCGAACCATTCTGTGGACTATCTAGAACACATAGAAGGGCGGAGATTCAAAAATGGGAAAATGAGAACAAATTCTCACTGGAACAACGCACTGGGACAAAGGTAGTCGAAGAAATTTATTGAGTATTCGACCACGAATGCTAAAAAGCTTCTTCTATTATCAAAGAACGAAATCAGACTCATTAGGGGTCTGTTTACTGGACACTGTCCAGTGAGGTACCATCTCAAGAAACTGAGACTGCAGGATAGGGACATATGCAAACTCTGTGAATCAGAGATCGAATCCGCCGAACACGTTCTCTGCAATTGCGATGCATTAGGCTTAGGCTTAGGCTGAAACACTTGGGACGGGCTCATTTGACGCCTGAAGAAGTGAAAAGCAAACTTCTCAGGGACATTCTATGCTTCGCTGGCAAGATTGAATTCCTGAGAACATAAATACGAGTAGGGTTATGAAGAAAAGATCAACACTGGTCGCAGTTCTGTAAGGCTTACAAGCCCCCTGAGTACAATATAATACAAATGCCCTCTCTGTCTGTATGCACGTTTACCAGTTCTTGTGTTTTCGACCGACCTCTTCCTGTTTATGTTTTCTTCTTCTTTCGATTAGTATTAGTATCTCTATGTATGTCTGCCTACAGCGTATCTATAGTGCCCAGAGTGTATCGTTAAACCAGCACTTTTTAGCGTTCACTCTCGGTTCACTAGAATAGAACTTGAATAGATTGGTGCTTCAGAGGGCACCTTAAGCTGACGTTCCAAATTATTTGTTAATCTTTACAATTAAATGGGGCGAGGGAAGAGCATTTAAAGTCAAATTTAATCGATGTAATATCTCATACAGTTTTTGATATCCCCACGTTGTGGACGTTATCTACTAGATCTAGACCACCCCGTATAAATAGAGCATTAATAATAAAGAACCTATGAGTTTAATTTAAAGTTAAATTTTCATTAAATTAAGCTTATAATTTTCTTTGCTCGTATTGTTTCTTCTCTAAAGTTTTACGTTGGAAATTAAAAATTTACATAGTTGCATGTTAAAGCCAAGATTCGTTTTACATAATACTTGGAGATTAATGTTCAATTAGCCAATTTTCGCACCTGTATAAACTATGTATAAATGTATTGATTTCTCTAGAGTAGTAACATATATTAGAAGTACGAAATAATTTTAACAAAAAAAATGCTATTTTTTTACGATAATCAAATTTCGCTACTGTACGGTGTACGCACGTAATAAATTTCATGTCAAGCTCTTTCAGTCTTTCACACAACGTTTTTGTGTAATTAATTCCGATGTTAAACTTACCTATTGTTTATAGTCCTGGGGCCTGTAACAGAAAAAAAGGGGTGATCGTATTCAGGCTCATCTTTTGGGAATAAGCTATTTGAGTGCCAGCGAACACGAAAATCTGGTTTGCTTCCACAGGCAGTGGCTTAAGGCCTCAGAGCTGTTAATAATAAATTTCTAATCGGTGAGGAAGGCGGGAAACCCACCTGAGAGGGATGGCAAAGTAAAATCTTACTTTTTATGTAAAAAGTAGTTACTTTGGCAGTGGACAACTCAAATACCGTTTATGAGTCACGAGTTAGTGTTTGCAGGTGTGTAGCAAAAAGACGTTAATTTCAGTCCAGCTGCCACGCTCTCAGAGACATTGTAGAGAGCAGCCAATTTTTTTGGTCGATTTTTTTTATAAGAACGATAAAATGTCAAAGTTGCATCCCGAATGCTGTCATATTTCTTACTTTTTTCCTTCTTTAAGAATTTCATTGAAGGATCCTGAGGGCTTAAGCCACTGCCTGTAGATGCCAACCAGATTTTCGTGTCCGCTGGTACTCAAATAGCTTATTTCCAAAAGATGGACCTGAATACGATCACCCCCTTTTTTCTGTTACAGGCCCCAGGACTATTAGAGATAGATATAAATTTTATTATATTATGTAATAAAACTTATGGTTCTTTGGAAAATTTGAACATTTAATTGCAATTTGAAAGCTTTTGTGGCAACTCCATTTGTTTCTATTGAGCACGATTGAGCTCATACTAAAATATTATAAAACCCGTCGTTGGGACTTGGATATATTGTTTTCATATAAAGTAAAATTCTGTATCTGACAACACAATTCCAAGTGTTATTGTGTGTATTTATTATTTCAAAAGTGTTTTACGCGTTTTATGTTCAAAGTATCCCTTTTATTGTATAGCCGAAAAATATATAAATGGTTTTTATGACTTTAACTCTTTAAGTACTTTAAGAATAGTCCTAAATAGTCTTAGTTGTCAAAATGGAAGCGGACTTCCAAGTGATTGATACGTAAAATCGACACAAAAGACAAAACAGTTACTACATGTTATATTATTTTCCTAAAACAGTCCTTTCTTGAAGTCAGAGACAGATGGAAAATAACAGGTGTAAACTATTGTGTCCTCTGTGTCGATTTTACCTGTCAATTACTTGGAGGACTATTTCTTTAAATTAAAGAGTTAAATTTGTAAAAATCATTTATGTATGGTAAAGGTATACTCTAACGTGCTTGGTCCGAGATATTTAATTTTCTAAAGAAAATTTAAATTTCTAAATTAATTTTTAGCATTCTACCAAACTTATTAATTTGTTAACTTTATAAATTATAACAATCTTAAAAACTTTTAGAGTGGAATCTCTTAAAAAGTCGATTATTACTTTCTCAACGTTGGCGTTGTATTTCAAACAAATTCGTTTTATCTTCTCGGAAAAATATCAATAAGAGGCATTTTCTTTACTTTCACTATTTTCTTTTTATGCAACCGACTAGCCATAATACATACTGGGCAAAGCAGTAATATTTTCATGAGCTTATCCCAATTTTTCCAATGTCCTCCCTGCTTTTACTTGACCCACAAAGTTAACATATCTGACAAAATATTTTCTCTGTTTTGTCTTTGTTTTTTTTCCATCTAAAACAGGCAAATTTGGAAATTCATGGTTTCGTATCTAACTTAATCACGTAAGCCTTGTTCATCGTATACTACTTAGGCCCAGTTTTACAGTATTAGCTTAAACTCGAGCTTAATTATACTTTGCTTGGTCTGAAAGTTTACATCATATTTCGATTTCACTGTATTCGGTTTATGCAAAGGCATTTTTCGTAAAATGCGATTTGAAAAAAAATATATTTTTGGAATTTACTGTATTCATTTAGATAATTATAATCAAAGACTATACAGTGTAAGACTGGCAAAGCTTATGGGCCGAATGTGATCAAAAATCCCTGCTACAGAAGATGTCGCTAGTCACCGGGGCATTTTCGAGTGAATAAGATAGCATGTCGAGGCGGGAGCAACAAAGAAAGGGGTAAAACAAGTTTACCCTTCGAGGGATTTTAAGCGATTTTGAACTTTAAAAGCCTTTCACATTTTTTAATATAGGTTTCGGTAGTCTCTTGTATATGGTCTTTGATATAATGAAGAGATATTCGCTGCCAAATCTACGTCATTTATTTAATCTATGACAATCCAATTTCATTAGTGGAAAGACATTTAATCATTTTTTAATAAATCTTCCTCCACTTCGTCGTCTAAACTTCAAACTAGAACTTAGGCTGATACTGTGAAACCGGTCCTGAGAGTTTCAAAAAGTATAAGTATTAAGTATTTTATAGGGTTAAAAATGATCTAAGATTTAAATTAAAAATTAAACGGAAGCATTAGCTCTTATGGTTACCGAGTTATAGTTATAGAGAAATCAGCTGTTATCACTGATAACGCTGATAGTAAAATAGGAAAAATTAAAATTAAGTAATTTTGGTCCAATTTTGATTGTACTCAAATGACGGAGCTTGAAAAACTGAATATTGGAATTCCAAAATTTATCCCCATTTTGATCTCAGGGGATGTGCTAGCAAAAAAGGATTTAAAGTAACTGCTTTAAACGATACAAAATTTCCAGGATGCTGTAATACGTATGTACCAGCATTTGGGCCAACATTCGGATAGAATTTTGCATCGTTACAACCCCCCTGCCGGTCGTAAAAGGCGACCATGTGAGACATTATGTCTTTTTATTTCCTAACGATCTTTGATTCGTGAAAAATATCTCTTCTGATGATTCAGTAACCAACAAGCTTGGTAAGCTTGGTTTTAACTTGCCAAATGCTCTTATGATAATGTCAAATACAAAAACTCAAATACCCCATAGTCATCAACTCATCACCTCACCCCTGTCCGTGTTTTTTTAGAGGAGCGAAAAGTTTGAAAAATTTTTTACAGAACTGAAACGTCATTATGTCATGTTCCTGTTTCTTCGAGAATATTTCTAATATTCTCTTTTCCCGCATCCGCAATGCTCTTAGCACACATTTCAAAATGGTGTTAAAATTCAAAAACGTCCTATTTGTCCATACTAATTTGTAACCATGTAATGACACATAATTAAAATTAACAACATTTGGAAACTCGCTAAGCGAAGCTTAAACAATACAAATTAGTTAATAAAATACAATTAAATAAAAGCAATTAGTAGTAAAGTTTAGATATAAATAAACGTGTTGGATTTTGATGGGTTTAACCTAAGGTATCCTCTTGGGAATTAACGTTTGAATTGAAAAGCCTTTAGAGAGACTGATTTAATGTCGATTCATCAACTATTATAGTTGGAAAGTTTTGTAACTTTTTGGTTTAATAGTATGAAGTGGTATTAATTATTTTACCATTAGTAATTATTGCAATTGACCGATCCTTTGCTTTAGTTATCTACATTGATATTTTTTATGGGGTCAGAACAGAAGTTCTGTACTCGTATGAGAAATCCTTTGTCTGCAAAAATTTATGCTTATGACAAATATTTTATAATGTAAACTGGGCATTACAAAAGAAAATCTAAGAAGTTGCAACTTTGTTGAGGATCTGAGTATGTAGCAACAATTACGTATTCATCTTATTCGTTACATAACGTACATGTTCTTGTTTTAAGTTTTGATAAGTTAATTTTAAAATTCCTCGCTAGCTTTATGAAGATATATTGCTTTAAAGTTTAATGCAGTTTTTTGCATAGATGAATTAGGTCGTTTAAGCAAAATTTAATGCTTGAATGTTTAATTAACTTTACAAGAACCTTTTTTTAACTTATTTTTCATTTGTAAATGCAAAAGAAAAGTTTCAAATACCGTTTTAAATGAATGAAAGTTGATTTGTTTGAAACTCAAAAAAATTACTTTTTTTCAAGTTTAAATTGTTTTCGTTTTAGCAATTTTATTTTCTATTGATGTTTCTGCCTTTTTTTTTAAAGTTTGATTCTAATTTGTTTATTAATTTTAAATTGTCAAAAAACTTATAAAATATAAATAATTGGACATGTCAATCATTTTGGTTCGTAGATTTTAAAATCCTAATTGGCTCTGAAGGTTTAGCTCAAAAATAGATAAATGCTTTTTATTGGCACCCGGGTACCAACGATGGTTTTATACCATCAAAAGCGGTCCAAAGCGGTCAAAACCCTTTCTTAGTGAAAAAATCCCAGATAACGAAATATAATGTAAATATAACGTTTCGGAAGAAATGTAACCCTAGATAATTCATGTGCAATGTTTTTTTTGAAACTTGTTCAAAACGGTTACAATACTCAAAAAGGGCACGAGCACCAAATGATTTATTAGTAACACGTAAGAACACGTAATGAGCACTTAAATTCGACACCAAAAAAATTAACTTTCGTGTCATGGGATATTCCACGTGAATATGGAATAATCATCTTTAAAGAGGTTCAACGTGGTAACCGGAAGAGCACAAAATAATTTATTAGCAGCACGTAAGAGCACGTAATGAGTAGGTGATTTTGACACAAAAAAATTTAACTTTTGTTTCATGGGTTATTTCACGTGAATATGGAATAACCATCTTTGAAAGGGCTCTATATGGTAAACGGAAGAGCACGAATTGATTTATTAGCAGCACATAAGAACACGTAATGAGCACTTCAATTCGACACCAAAAAAATTAACTTTCGTGTCATGGGATATTCCACGTGAATATGGAATAATCATCTTTAAAGAGGTTCAACGTGGTAACCGGAAGAGCACAAAATAATTTATTAGCAGCACGTAAGAGCACGTAATGAGTAGGTGATTTTGACACAAAAAAATTTAACTTTTGTTTCATGGGTTATTTCACGTGAATATGGAATAACCATCTTTGAAAGGGCTCTATATGGTAAACGGAAGAGCACGAATTGATTTATTAGCAGCACATAAGAACACGTAATGAGCACTTCAATTCGACACCAAAAAAATTAACTTTCGTGTCATGGGATATTCCACGTGAATATGGAATAATCATCTTTAAAGAGGTTCAACGTGGTAACCGGAAGAGCACAAAATAATTTATTAGCAGCACGTAAGAGCACGTAATGAGTAGGTGATTTTGACACAAAAAAATTTAACTTTTGTTTCATGGGTTATTTCACGTGAATATGGAATAACCATCTTTGAAAGGGCTCTATATGGTAAACGGAAGAGCACGAATTGATTTATTAGCAGCACATAAGAACACGTAATGAGCACTTCAATTCGACACCAAAAAAATTAACTTTCGTGTCATGGGATATTCCACGTGAATATGGAATAATCATCTTTAAAGAGGTTCAACGTGGTAACCGGAAGAGCACAAAATAATTTATTAGCAGCACGTAAGAGCACGTAATGAGTAGGTGATTTTGACACAAAAAAATTTAACTTTTGTTTCATGGGTTATTTCACGTGAATATGGAATAACCATCTTTGAAAGGGCTCTATATGGTAAACGGAAGAGCACGAATTGATTTATTAGCAGCACATAAGAACACGTAATGAGCACTTCAATTCGACACCAAAAAAATTAACTTTCGTGTCATGGGATATTCCACGTGAATATGGAATAATCATCTTTAAAGAGGTTCAACGTGGTAACCGGAAGAGCACAAAATAATTTATTAGCAGCACGTAAGAGCACGTAATGAGTAGGTGATTTTGACACAAAAAAATTTAACTTTTGTTTCATGGGTTATTTCACGTGAATATGGAATAACCATCTTTGAAAGGGCTCTATATGGTAAACGGAAGAGCACGAATTGATTTATTAGCAGCACATAAGAACACGTAATGAGCACTTCAATTCGACACCAAAAAAATTAACTTTCGTGTCATGGGATATTCCACGTGAATATGGAATAATCATCTTTAAAGAGGTTCAACGTGGTAACCGGAAGAGCACAAAATAATTTATTAGCAGCACGTAAGAGCACGTAATGAGTAGGTGATTTTGACACAAAAAAATTTAACTTTTGTTTCATGGGTTATTTCACGTGAATATGGAATAACCATCTTTGAAAGGGCTCTATATGGTAAACGGAAGAGCACGAATTGATTTATTAGCAGCACATAAGAACACGTAATGAGCACTTCAATTCGACACCAAAAAAATTAACTTTCGTGTCATGGGATATTCCACGTGAATATGGAATAATCATCTTTAAAGAGGTTCAACGTGGTAACCGGAAGAGCACAAAATAATTTATTAGCAGCACGTAAGAGCACGTAATGAGTAGGTGATTTTGACACAAAAAAATTTAACTTTTGTTTCATGGGTTATTTCACGTGAATATGGAATAACCATCTTTGAAAGGGCTCTATATGGTAAACGGAAGAGCACGAATTGATTTATTAGCAGCACATAAGAACACGTAATGAGCACTTCAATTCGACACCAAAAAAATTAACTTTCGTGTCATGGGATATTCCACGTGAATATGGAATAATCATCTTTAAAGGGGTTCAGCGTGGTAACCGGAAGAGCACAAAATAATTTATTAGCAGCACGTAAGAGCACATAATGAGTAGTAGGTGATTTCGACACCAAAAAATTTAACTTTTGTTTCATGGGTTATTTCACGTGAATATGGAATAACCATCTTTGAAAGGGCTCTATATGGTAAACGGAAGAGCACGAATTGATTTATTAGCAGCACATAAGAACACGTAATGAGCACTTCAATTCGACACCAAAAAAATTAACTTTCGTGTCATGGGATATTCCACGTGAATATGGAATAATCATCTTTAAAGGGGTTCAGCGTGGTAACCGGAAGAGCACAAAATAATTTATTAGCAGCACGTAAGAGCACATAATGAGTAGTAGGTGATTTCGACACCAAAAACTTTAACTTTTGTTTCATGGGTTATTTCACGTGAATATGGAATAACCATCTTTGAAAATATGGTAAACGGAAGAGCACGAATTGATTTATTAGCAGCACATAAGAACACGTAATGAGCACTTCAATTCGACACCAAAAAAATTAACTTTCGTGTCATGGGATATTCCACGTGAATATGGAATAATCATCTTTAAAGGGGTTCAGCGTGGTAACCGGAAGAGCACAAAATAATTTATTAGCAGCACGTAAGAGCACATAATGAGTAGTAGGTGATTTCGACACCAAAAAATTTAACTTTTGTTTCATGGGTTATTTCACGTGAATATGGAATAACCATCTTTGAAAGGGCTCTATATGGTAAACGGAAGAGCACGAATTAATTTATTAGCAACACGTAATGAGCACTTCAATTCGACACTAAAAAAAAAACTTTTGTGTTATGGGATATTCCACGTGAATATGGAATAGTCATCTTTTACCCTGGAACGACCAGCGGGGTGTACGACACCCCATTTCATTTTTAGGCCTAATTTTTAGAGTGGTTTTTTGTATTTCGGCCATGTGCTTCTATGACTTTTCCTAACTATTAATGCTGATTTCAAAGAACTAAAAAGATTTTTGATTTAAATTATGAGTGCCAAAAGAGACGACGATTTTTAGTTTCTCCCATGTGGGGTGTAGTACACCCCAAGCATTTTTACCTTATAAACTATATCCTAATGACTTTTATTGGAACGTAAAGTTGTTGGAATAGATTTTAAAATTATTTTTTGTAGTTTACATACATGAATTACCCGAAAAACTTAAAGGTATTAGCGAAAAGTATCACAATTTCTATCTAAAAGTACTTGGGGTGAGCCGCACCCCGCTTGGTAGTTCCCGTTACATTAAAAGCGTGGTCGTTCCAGGATTAAAGGGTTTCAACACCGGTAACCGGAAGAGCACAAAATAATTTATTAGCAGCACGTAAGAGCACGTAATGAGTATGTCAATTTGACACTAAAAAGTGATTTCTGTGTCATGGGTTATTCCATGTGAATATGGAATAAACCCGCTTTAAAAGGGCTTTACGTGGGAACCGGAAGAGCACCTTAATAATTTACTATCGTAACGTAAGAACGTAAGAACACGTAACTTGCTCGTTACGTTTTAGAGTTTTATGAGGGTTTCTCAAAGTTCACTCCAAGTTTACTCCAAGAAGTCACAGACCTCAAATTCCTATTCCTGAGAACCACCCTTGAGTAAAATTTCCACTTTGCTTTTCTGTAGTCGTAAAGTACCCTAAAGGCATTAAACTTCCAATACACCTTTTAACTATTTTTAGCGATACTTCAGAAGATTCCTGCCATACCCAAGCATGATTCAAATGCATGAAGCATAATAATTATACACATCAGAATTTTTTTTAGGAATATCTCACTGTTGATGCCTATAAGAGGTAGTTTAAGAAAATTCTCTTTCGTAAGGGCTGTAAATGGGGAGGGCATAATAAATTTCAAGAGTGAAATAATCTCTGGGCAAGATGTTATTTGTTTTTCGATTTTCCTTAAAACGCAGTATTTTCCGGCAACGTACAACCTGCTCTAATTGTTCCACAATTCTCCTCATGTTACTAATGCAACACCCTGTATATTTTTCTACTTATTTCTACATATTATATTAATTATGTGTATTTTGTTTGTTGCAGATTTGAAAAGGAAGATTTGAGTGAAAATACATTGAGAACGACATTAAGGGGTGAGTCTGATTTTAATTTCACTTTATTAAAATTTAAGAAAATTACGTCGTCAGAATGTTGGATAAAAATTAGTTTGCCGATGTGCTTGGGGTTATTTATGAATTCGAAATTAGCAATCAACATAACATGCTTCAAAAATTCATAAATGTTATAAAGATGGAAATGCAAAGGTATGTTTAGCAATATGTATCTACTGTTTTAATAAACATAGCCTCTTTAAACCCTTTTAATTAAGTACGAAATGTTGCAAAATATTGCTTAGTTCATAAATTAAAAAAAAAACAATTTTCGACACTTCATTTCAATAGTAGACTAGGCGCAAAAGTTAAAGTATTTTATACAAGCGGCATTTCATATAACATTTTGGTAACCGATGTTTTCCCAGTATTTCAACCCTGCTGAATACGAAAATTGCGGTTATCAAAGCGAAATCTTAACCGGAAGCGTGATATTCAAGATGACACCCTAGATGTCAGCTTTGTTATTTTTGATGGAATCATTTTGGACAATTAAGACAAATATTTTTATTGGTTCGGATAGATAATTTTATACCCTACAATTTTTATTAGAAGTAAAATTATCTTCAGATCACTCCTAAAAGAGCTAGAGTCGATAAAAGCACCAGTGTTGTATAAACCGTCTTAATACATAAAGCAGTATATGGAAGCATCTTGGTGAGTTCAGCGAGGTAGCTTTCCCAGTATCCAGCTAGGATGTATCTGTTAAAACATGATCAGAGCAAATCAAGTTCATAAAAGTCAATCATAAAGAGGATATTGCATCTTCTGTTTTGACAACACACGGTTCTTCTCCCGATTCTCTAGACCCTTAAAGAGTGATTTTACTGTCATTTTTTGTAGACCATAAAATTATCTATCCGAGCTAACAAAAATATTTGTCTTAATTGCCATAATAATTAATCCATCAAAATAAATAAAAAGAGCAAACATGTATATTACGACGATTTTTACGCACACGATGTCTTTAGCTGGCTTTCGCTCCTTAATAAGCAATCTTACGATACTTTTACATTTAATAATAATTGTTGAGAACCTTGTATATCTAATTCAATCAAAACAGTTGTCCAAGTTTCAATAATAATTCTTCCATTCAAATAAATCTTAATTAATAAAGCAGACAACCTAGTCGCCATCTTGAATATCGCGCTTCCGGTTTAAATTTCACTGTGGGTAACCGCAATTTTTGGATTCAGGGGGGTCTAAATATTAGGAAAACATCGGTTACCAAAATGTTATATGAAATTCCTCTAGCATTTCGATACTGGGATTTTGTTCCAATTTCACGGTGCTTCTTCCGACTGTAGCTCCTTAAGGAGTGATCTGAAGATAGTTATACCTCTAATAAAAATTGTAGAGTATAAAATTATCTATCCGAACCAATAAAAATATTTGTCTTAATTGCCCATAATGCTTCCATCAAAAATAACAAAGCTGACATCTTGTGTGTCATCTTGAATATCACGCTTCCGGTTAAGATTTCGCTTTGATAACCGCAATTTTCGTATTCAGCAGGGTTGAAATACTGGAAAAACATCGGTTACCAAAATGTTATATGAAATGCCGCTTGTATGGTTAAGGATACGTTTTTTCCGATAACAGTCCTAGTCTATAGTACTCGTAGATCATTTTCAATTCATATTCGCTTTGTGTAGCTCCAACAGGCGTGTTAAGATTTTCTAGCCATACATATTTTCTCATAAAAAATTCGACTAGCGTGAAATCATTAATCTGTTACTCCATTAATTTTGTTTGTTACAGATAGGGTGATTGATGCTGGTTATTACGTTCTATGTGGTGGCTTTTGAAAATGTCAATTTGCTTATTTTCGTACTTTTCAGTAATTAAATCAAAATTAGGCTCTCTCTAGTAGGGTTAGCATTGTACTTAATTATCCTTTCAACTTGCCATAGGGTATGGGACGCTCAACAGCACGTAATTCTATTTTGAAATGATAGTGAAATTAAAGGAATTCTTGTCAAAGTAGAAATTTAAAAAATAGATTTTTTTGAGACACCCTGTATCATTTTAAAACTCGTAAAAATTGCGAAAAAGTCCCTTTGTGGCCACAGCAAAAAATTATCCTTAATTAATTAAATGTTTATCGGTGAAAATAAACAACTCGAAAGAAAATGTTGGAAAAGAAAATTAATTTTTTATTGTATGAAAACGCCATAAATAAACACTTTTCTTAAATTAACGTTAGAATTAATTATTTATCTTTCCATCAAATAAAGTTAAATTTTTATCAGTACCTGTTACTTAATTAATTATTTTAAGGTGCAGGATTTAATTAAAAATAAATAAGGGTCAAATTGTTTATACAAATTACACTTGATAAACACAAAATTGAGGGTTAATGCAATTAAACAACTTTGCCCTAATGTGTTTTTTGTTAGGTTTTATTTTGCGAATAAAATTCTTTTTTATGTTTCAAATTTTCGCTTGTCACGAGATCCAAGAGATTTCCAATAGCTACTGTCGGTAATATAGTAGGCCATTTTAATAATTTAGTGCGGACCAACTACTTGTAATGCACGTTTTATGTACACGTGATGTACAGATTATTTTATAATTTATCCTTATAGCGTTCGATATCCCTTATTATTTATTCCACATTGTGTCCTCCAGTTATCCTTTTACATCAAAACTTTTGTCTGATTTGCATTCACATCGTTCAGTTTCAGATCTAGTACTTGCCATCTTAGTCAACGAGCATTATACTCTTGCATACAAAATTTTATATTAAACCCAACTATTTTTGAAATTTCTCAATTTTTTTTTTCATCTTTTCAAAATTATTCAAGTTGGAAAAATTCGCATTTTAAATCCGAAGTTGGTAATTTTATTAAGACTTATTACGATCATTGAAGAATTATTATAAGGGGTGTGGTTTACGACAAGTGTTAGTTTTAGGCGTTGATTTAGAAATAAATTTAAAAATTTGTACAGAAGTGTATCCCCACATCGAAGAAAACGATTTACACCTTCCGATCACAACAGAAAGAACTACCACCTTCACTATTTAAAATAGACCACCCTGTATATTTTTTCAATTTTGAACGGCTTTTCTAATTTTAGGATAATTTTAATCTAAAATGTCGTGGTCCATAGGGAAAGAAAATGTTGACTATGTAAATCTCTAAACGCCTGTAGGTGTCGCTACATCCACGCTGTATACTTGTTATAGAAATGAAAAGGACCTCTACAACTGATATAAATTTAACTAAAGGTACTAAATTTAAATTTACATAGAAATTACTTTTTAATCCCACTTTTCATTCAACTTATTTGAATCTCAATTTAAATAAACATCAACTAAAAGCTTAAATTTATCGTTTTTATGCTCCCCTTTTTTCAAAAACATCACTGATTACGTGATTACGATTTGTACATTTTTAATTATTTATCAATTGTTCTTAAACTTCTCCTCAATTTTGCTTTTTCTTATCCTTCGTTGTACCTACCTATTTTGATCTATTATTTTAAATTTCTGGACCTTTGGAGTATTTTTGAGTTTCAAAAAAGTATTTAGAAAAAGCTGCTTATCAATCTAATAGAATTCAAAAACCAGTACAACCTCAAAATTTTCAATATCTAGAAAATTCGATACTCAATTGTTTTTCTGATTTTGAGAAATTATTGAAAATAATGCATCTAACAACTTTTATACATAATATTTATTTTAAATTTTTAAATCAAACGCTCTGTATATATGTACTCGTTTACGCAATTAACTCTTTTGGGGGCATTATACATCTCTAAAAGGCATAATAAGTGGTTTTTTAGAACAGTTTCGTAATACTACTGTTTAAATATCTCCACATCTTTTGATAATGTCGAAGTTTTTAACAGAATTCAACAGCTGCTCCTTTAGTCCCAGTGAATCCGAAGACGTTCTAGTTTTCGGATATTAGAGTACAAGCTATTACGTTAAAAATTGCTTATTGATCTACTTCTTTAATGTATTCAATGGAAAAAGGGAACTTGAGATAATAAGTAAAATCTAATCTTTGTATGCGTGTAATCTGCGGTCATTTTGAACATTTGCTATATAGTACAGGCAAATTATCCTAAAATCAGCGGTTACCTTGCGTATGTTAGGGTCAAGCTGAAATTTTGCATACACGTTGCCTTCGGTGTCCTAAAGAACATACTAAAAGTCCTCGCGAATCCTGTGTGAGCTTCCTCCAATATTGTGGATCTTAGTCCCTCAAGTGCAGTTTTTAGGCATTTACTCCGCCAGGTTGCATTTCATCGTAAAAGTAGCTTCGTAATATTTTATTAAGCATTCAATTATATAATAAATGAGCAACAGAAGGCATTTCTACGATGAAAGGGTGTGGAGTAGTACGTAAAAATGAATAGTGGTGCAGAAGGGTTTTTCACGCGGAATTATTCGGATAGTTCCAATTTTTTAATATTTTTTTAAACCTAATGTTATATCCGAGTTTTCGACCTTGGCGAGCCTGTGCGCGTGCCGCCATCTTGAAAACAACAGAGAAAAATCTAAGACAACGTGTATACCAAATTTCAGCTTAATCCTAATGCAAGGTAAAATGTTATTTTGCCTGCTCTAATAAAAGGGTTTTTGTTTTATTAACTTTTTTTGAACGCTCATAAACCACTAGATTAGTTACATTAGGGTTGCTTTGCGTACGTGCAGCGATTTAAAATCACCTAACATTTTTACGAATTTTCACAGCATTTTTTTCAAATTAATAAAGACTCCATTTCTAATTTTATTTTTAAATATGTTGAAAATTTATGAAATTAGCTTCAATACGTTGTACTGGCCACCTCAGAGTTTTTATAATTTGATTATTTCATAAACGAAGCAGTTTCATTTTGTACTTATTAAGAATATACCCTGTAATAAATAACAGGGATTTGCATGTCGAAATACAAATTTCACCTACCCCGAATACAGATTCGCTTTAACCTACCCTTAATAACAAAAACTAAGGTACCTTTTTTCTCTCTTGTAAAAACATTTTAATTAGTTTTTTGTGTAAAACTATACTCGTTTATTATGTTGATTACATACACAGAGGATTTGTTTAACAAAAAAAGTGTCGAAAATTTATAGGATGCCAGTTACAACGCTGCATGGTGGGTTTCATAAGTTACTACAAAAATATTTGTTGAAAACACATTTCTTTGCGCTTCAAACTTGACAAACAAAATAAATTGTTGTAAAATCCGTGTAACAAACGATGCAAAAAGGGGTGCAAAAATAAGGGAAAAATGTTGTATTAAGGATTCTTTTGGCAGTTGATGTTAAGTGACATTTTATGAAGCCATTAAGTAATTTAGAGCTTGGCTTTTCTTAAAGAATTTTTTTTAAATTTATATTTCGTGCCCAAATCAGATGCAGCACACAGAAATTTTTATTGGTCTTCTATTCTATTCTATTTCTTCTCACTACTATTTGAATCTTACTTATAGCAAAGAAAATATACCCTTGGAATTGCATAAAGAACAAGAAGCGACACAGATACGAAAAAGTTGATCTTCGCCTATTGCACATGCCCGCTGGATATGTCAGTGTCACAACATAACCTTATTAATTAGACATTGACCACAGACATAATATAACTAAATATTTGGCGCATATTTTAGGTAATACTATTGACTGTCAGTCACGAGTGACACACGCGTTGTCGGCATGTCGTTTCTTATTTTTTCTATTCTTTGGTACAACATTAACCTTACATTTTGAGTACTATAATTTCATGTTTTTTTTTGACGTTTGAAGGAAAATTTCATTTTATTTAAAAATATAGTGGTGCGTATTTTAGATGATATGATTGATTGTGAGCAATTAGTGACGTATCCAGCGAACATGCGCATTAAAAATTTGTGCAAGAACTTAACACGGGATTTTCGCCTCATGTCGTTTCTTATTTGTTAGAGTATTTATATTCTTTGCTTATTCTCTCATTACTCAATACTTATTACTCATTCAAAATTGCAACCAATCGCTACCTCTTAAACTATGGTTAAGAAAAAAACGTTTTGCATCTCTATCTCTGTCTTTTTAAAAGTGTAAAATGTCGACGCTATTCGTAGCGCTTTTCCTCGCTAGCCTAGCGCTAGAAATTTTTGAAAAACATGATTTGTCGATTATGAACGATTTTTGTTGTTTCTTTTTAAAACTATCACCCATTTTCACGCATTGTAACGGTGGATTAATATTAATACCACCCTGTATATTTTAAAATAGTGTTGGAAACATATTGGTCTTAATTCTCCTATATGTACATTTTACCCTTCGTGATGTTTAGTTTAGAATAGGAATTAATCGTCTTGTCAACACTCGAAAGTGCTGTCGAGGTTTTGTTTTACCCTGCTTCTCTGCTACACGCGGCGTAGAAAACGCTAGATACGTTAGCATATTACAAACACGTGACATCGTTAAGGCTTTCATCAAATAAATTTTTACTCTGAGCGAATAAGTATGGTTTCTGTTTAGACAACAGCTTAAATGAGCTATTTAGCACGGTCGATCTATAAAATAGTTTTTTGCGAGCTTTTGGAACATTCATTTCTTTTTGGTTGGTTATAATCCAATATAATAGCGCCTATTGGCGCTAATAATCGATTATTAGCGCCAACTGTATTAATTCGATTTTTTATTCATGAATATACAGGGTGGAAACCACGGCTGCAGTTATAGGGATTTAATACTTAAAATCATACTTTTGTAATTTTCTGCTTCTCTAATTATTTCAAACAAGAACGCTTTGAATAAAAGTTTTAGGGCATTAGAGATCATAGCTCACGGCTATCGCAATTTTGAGATAATTCTAGACATTTTGATATTTAATTTCCACCCTTATACAATTATTATTTGAAGATTTTTTACCTAGAAAAATTAGGCAAGCAAATCATAAAAGTATGATTGTTAATGTTAAATCTCTATGACCTACAACCCTTGGTTACGTCCGCGTTAAATATGTTATACAATAAGTTTCATGAAGTTCTACGTTATTCAACGAGAATTCTAAACAATACGAATTATATTAGGCTCATTTATAATAGAGCACTTGAAATGGACAGCTGTTTATAGCATTTTGACACCACTGTGAGGGGTTAGCTTGCGTGGTCGCTATATAAAACGATGTAATTTTACATTATTTATTGTTTAAAATTCAGCAACTACATTTAACTATTTTGCAATTTCCTTTGGAACTGTACTTGTACGTATTTGACGTTTGAACCGTATTTTAATTTCGAATTTTAATCTCTTCTAGAGGCCTAATAAATTAAGTAACGCTTGTAAGCTAAAAGAACATATCTTTCTAGTCTCTTTTCTTATCTTTATTTTTTAAGACATACTTTGTAATAAAATAACCCAAGCTCCATCATTCATTATTAACAACTTGACCTATCTAGCGTGCCTGAAGGATTTCTTTGAGTAAATAGGCAACATCACTTCTTTATTACGCTTATACACTAAGTTCAATTATTATCATTCTGTTTTATTAGTACGCCATGGCAAGATATGTTGAATGTCTAAAATAAGAGCGTCGTATTCGCATGGTAGAGCAAGCAACTTATGATCCATATAAATCTACTTGCACGAAAAAAATAAATCCTTGACACAGACTGTAATAATAAACCTTTTTTTTGTTTATATGCTTTCATTCGTGCGAATCGCTATTTCTGTTTTGTAATTTTAAAATCGAGCGTGATCTGTTGTTTATATGGTCCTTCGAGCCTTAAACATATTAATTAACGTCCAGACAATTATTTTTTTTTAATTTACTTAAAATTTTTATTTCGTAATCACCCATATCGTTCTTGTGAAAAAGACTGTCTTCATGTGAGGACGCTGGGCGAAAGAAGTATCATTTTTTGTTCACATTAGGTGCTCTGTTACGCATTATTTTAGTCATAGGAAGTTTATTTTAATGTAATTATTACTTAGGAACAATATTAGTATAGTGGAACAATATAGTATAATTTAAAATTTTATAAAAATATTATTTATCAAAATATTATTATTATTATCAAGTAGTGCTAAGGGTTGAAGTATTTCTAAGGATTTTGTACATATTCTAGATAAATGCTTATTTACTTGAAGTTAAACGTTGTAATACAATAGTATAAACAAAAATCCAAAAAGGCATTCAAAATTTAAAAATATCAGATTTTATTTGATAAAATTGTGTTATTTTATAATAATTAATAGTAGTCATAAAAGCAGTTAAACTTGATATAAACTACCAGACGACACTTGCTGGTAAAATATAAACAATTGAAATAATATCAGATCTGATGCCCCAAAACTACGAAACTATGCAACGTAAAGTAAGTTACATGGTAGATGGAAATCCGGCAAAATATTCAAAGCCCACTTATCGCTATAAATAAATTTTCAAATTTTCAAATTTTGTATTATAAATATTCTAAGGTCATTCTAGGGCCATTGCTAACGTTGGAAGACAATATATCGACAAATAAAAAAGTTATTTCCAAATAACGTAGCGATTAATGAATATAGTTTATGATACTACATCCGGCCAGGGTCTCCATATGAGGACAGCGGTCTTTTATCGGCTCTTGATTGAAATGTTTTTGCAGAATTATTGATTTAAAATTTTTGATTTACTGTTTGGTTCTTCCTTTATGGCCTTAATTTTTTTACACAAAAATTGTCGTAGATTTACTTAGAAAAATTTGTGTGTTTAAATTCTTAAAATTGGCTTCGGCGCAGGATCAAAAACATATTAATTTCACGGGTTTATTTCGGAAAAAAATAGTGCTAAACAATTATAATCATTTAACAACATTATAAATCATAGAATACCATAAATAAAATCTCAAATATCGATTCCAGTTGTTAATAAAAAAATCGTAAAGTTACTGTCGTCATATGATGACGCTGGACGCTAATGGGACTATTTAGGGTTTTATATTTCTTCTCAAACACCTTGTATGGGAGAAGGATGATGAAATCTTTCTAAAAGTGCAAATAATTTGTTTGCAGTTGTTTCGTAGACTAAAACAATCGATTTCATTTCGAGTACAGTGAAAAATCTAGATGGCGATCTATTTTGCTTGTTACTATATCTGCTAATAATCTAGCGTATGATTTCCAACAATTTCTATTTGACAGACATTTAAAGAGACTGTAACAAAAATGATGACGTCGAGCGTCGAATAGGAAATTAAAATACCATCACTACTCTTGTCGATACAGTAAAATACTTGTCGATTTTATATACGAATTTGTATGAAAAGCTTTAGTTTCAAATCGATTTTTCCTCATTTAAAATAATTATTTGCTATTTGGAAACCAAGCCCATCTCTAACTTTCCATTATTTATATTTTATATCATTATAAATCATAAATTTATTATAAATGCCTTTATCTACTACACGGGACATAAAAATGATGGTGTAACAATAAAAAGCACAAAATTAATTAATTCAACCTCTTTTTATAGTTTTATCGAATTAATGCATTCATAATTCAAAGCTTTTTAACGACCACCGTATAAATTCCACCTTTACTATTACAAATTTCAAATTTGCTAACATCAAAGGGGGCCATTTAATATTATTTAAAATATTAAAATAAATACTTGAACTTACCGAAACAATTATAATAGGTAGGATATATTGAACTACTAGCGAAAATATGGAATAATAGGCTCGTCCGTGTGCGATGGGCCAATCTTCGATACAAAAATTTAATCCGTCCAACTGTGTACCGTTCAGTTTAAATTCGTGGTGTACCAAACGTTTGTAAATGAATATTGGCGAAGCCAAAATCATAGCTATCACCCATATTATTATAAGAATTATAGCCGCTCCAAATAATTGTAAATTTTCTTTAGTCGGATACACTATAACCTGAAAAAGAATTAATTTTAAATAATTTTTTAATTATTTGCGGTGTGGTAAAAGAAAAGTGTTGTAATTGCTTATTTGTGCAGTAGTTGTGAGACTCGGCTTCGGCTCGTATGTTAAACCTAGAGACTCGTTATTAAAAGTGACTCTTTTACTCCTTATTAAACAAAATACGATTTTCAACGTATAAAAAATAAATTGCTAATTATTTCTAAAAAAGTTATCAACAATGCAGGAACGCCATCATAAATTGTAAATAATTTTAATTAAAAAGCGATCAAACTGGTTAGAACTTTTTACACACACTGTAACCCAAGTATGTTTTTATGAACGTTAATTTTTAATTAAATAATTGCCAACTAGTTTCTAATTAGGAACATCGTTAAAATGAGAGATAAATTTTATATAACTTTATAATTAAACTGATATTAATTAAAAGTTAATTTTTACGCGAGTAAATAAATATTTTATAATTAACTGCTCCAAAACTAAACATTTTAGTTTAAAAAAAAATAAAATGTTTTTTGTTGTTGGGGACTTTTGGGCAAAATCTTTAAAACTAAATTGCAAAGTACGCCTGAACTTGCCTAAACTTTATAGTCTCAAGGTGGTAATAAACTTTCGTTTGTATGGGCTTAAAACAAAACATTTGCGTTTTTGCAAAGAAAATTCTTAGAGAACGTGCCCCTGCGTATACCACAAGCTAGAACTTTGTAAAGTGAATTTATAAATTATTAATGAGAAATTTGTTGGAGTATCAAATAGACGCGATTTGCTTTAATTGAGTACTTAAAATGATGCTCTACGTCGAATAGAAACTCATGCAAACTATATCTAGTAGGAGTTTTTAAATATACCGGGTGATTTTTATAGATTTAGCTCCTTTTAAACACAAATATCTTTTATAAACCACGAAAATTCAAAATTTTTGTTCAAATCCATGACCACCTAGTATAAATTTGAAATAATTTTAAATGAATATTTATACTGATTGTTAAACAGCCTTAAGCGGCTAATGATATTATTTGAGGTTAGGAAACTTTGATACATAGTTATATAATCCAAACTAAATTCAACAAATTAACAACTTTCAGTCCTAATAATATACATTTCAACTATTTGTGGGAATTGAATTTAAATTTAAAATTTTCAATACTCACTTGATATCGATCTAAAGCTATTGCAGTTATTGAAATTGTAGAGACGAAAATGCTCGTAGCTTGAAGTGCTCCTATCATTCTACATATAAAAGAATGATTCCCCAAAGGCCAATGTTTGGTCAGAATTTCCATCAGAGTTAGAGGCATTGTCACAGTACATAATAGAAAATCCGATACTGCTAAATTCACTATAAACATATTTCGTGGAGTTCTCATTGCTGGTTTTCGAACCACAGATAAGATCTGAAAAAATGAAAAAAAAATATAAAAATTTGCGTTACGTGCTAATTATACAAATTAACACCGAGAGGGTTGATACATTAATAATTGTAATTATCCAACGGTTTGATCTAAAATAGGCGTGGTAATTAATTTTTACCCTTTTTGCTAATATGTTATGTTTAACTAAATAACTTTAAATGACCTTTTGTACTTTGTAAGGGTGCGGCTTTAATTCATTTGTTTATTTCATTTTGATAACGGAACAAACAAGCGTATAATAACAAGTGAAAACTATTTAAACATAATTTTAATTTGCAATAAAACGAAAAGGAAGTTGCTTTGAAGTTGCTAATTGCTCATAAAACTTTGTTAATTCAAAGTAATAACAAAATAGCTATTTATGTATCAAGTTGCAAGTTAAGCGTGTTTTTTGCACTAGACGAATACTTGGACCACGAGCGCCAGCGAGTGCACATAACAGAGATGAAATAGGTAGAGCAAGGGTTAATCAACGGGTAACTTTGGGAAGACACTCGTCTAGAAGAATCATATTTGTCACAACCGTTGATCAAAGTAATGTTTGAACTATAAAATCACCTAAATGTAAATTCGTTTCAATTGTTCTAGCCACAGAGACGAATGAAACATTTCGGTCACCTCGACTGTTTTTGAAATATCTTTTTTGATCATTACAAATTAACGAAATGATATAAACAGAAACTAGAAGGATTAAGGTCCCTATAGCACACATTAAATTTTTGAAAATCATGATAGCAGCGGAGAAAAATGAAAAACAATTAAAAATGTTTCAATTGTACCCGGTCTCCCCTAACTCTCTAAACTGACAGTCAGCAGATAGCTACTGGACTCAACATACTACAGGGCAAGACTAAATAATTCTGTAATGAAGGTTGCGTTAGGTATAGTTAAGTGTTTAAATCACGGATTAAGAATGTTTTTAGGTTATGTCAAAAGGCAACTATCTAAAGTAGCAGTCAGTAGATAACCACTGGGCTCAAAATGCTATAGGGTCCAAGAACTTAGCTGAGTGTAAATTAGGTTTTTAGATAACAACTTGGAAATATTTTTAATTAAACAAACGATTAATCAAGCAATCGATGATTCGATTAATTTAAAACATTTGTCGAGCATCGATTAATCGATTCTTTGTCCCAGCTCTAATTTAAAGAGACGAACGAGAAGGCCTCGAGAGTTTTTAATTCCCAAGGTATTAATCATCCATAAATTTCATACTTTTAGTTTGAACTATTGAGAATTCGTTAAAGTTTGAGTGTAATAAATTGGTAGAAATCAATCAGTTTAAGATGTATCGAAAAAGAATGAAAATTAATTAATAAAAAATCGCAATAAAAGTTTTTCAATTTTGCTAAAGATTGAAAAGAAAAGTTTTGTTCATTTTCGGACTTTTATTTTATTTGTATGAAAATGTTTTTAAAACAAGCGAGTTTTTTTTTAATATTTTGTATTTTAACCCTCTTTCAACTCAACTAGATGAGTCCTGTCGTTAATTAATTCTGCCTTTAAAGTACGTGCTTCCTTTTATTCGATAAACGAGCTTTCTACGTTATCTTGATTTAACAAATAGTCGAGTGTGTAGTTAATGGAAAATATTGGTTATGAAACATATTTTTCAGTGTTTTATCTCTAGTGTGTGGTCGGAAGCGCATAACATAATAATTTTCAATTAGTTTTCTCTCTTTTAATTAGCTCGTATTTACGTGCTCTGAAACGTGAATTGATGTAATTAATTGACGGCGGATAGATAATGAAAATTTGGACATCCTAGACTATGTACACCATTAGCTCATAATTACCTAGTTGAATTTTCTATACACTAACAGAAAATTATTTATGTCGCTATTACTATGTGGGAAAACGGAAATTTCTGCGAGGCACTTTGTAACGTAAACAAATATGATTTGACCTAACAAGAAAATTTTGGAAAATTCTAATTTTTTTGCAGTTTTTCCAATAAAAAATATTTGTTTTGTCTTCTGAAAAAAAGGATTAAAAAAAAGGTTTTTTATATTATCCCAAAAGAGTTTAGTTTTTGACATTGGAAAATTTTATTTTATAAAAATATTTTTACATTTTACATCTATTAAAAGTTAGGAATATAGTCACGGCAGGGCTAAAATTAAAAAAACAAGAATACAAATCTACGTCTAAAAATGAATTGGGACTTTTCATTCAGATCCTACTGGCCCCTCTAAGGGTTATAATAGCAACTATATAAATCCATTGATGTTTAAACTAATTTACGCATTTTGCAATAAAATTTTCAAATTGTTACTTTATTTTTCCCTTATCAAAAATTCTACGCCTACTTCCAAAACTTTTCTTTCAAAAAATATATTAAATATTACACAACGCACGTTGATGTTTTTGATATCAACATGACACCATCAGACTAAAGTGCTAAAAGGAAACATTTTCATACCACACACACACACGTCTTCATACATTAAATTTCAAGTCTAAAGTGTGTTTTATCATATGGAAAAAGTTTGATATGCCTTCACTTTATGGCTTTATGAACATTATTATTAAATTTTAAAAAAACTTTTTTTTTTATAAAAATTCATCGTTCCAAATTATTAATGAAAATTTTATTTTACTTCAAATAACTCATCCACCTTTTTAAAATTTTACGTGTTGGCCCTTCGGTCTTTTACTCTTAAGCCTTCGACTTAATTATCTAAAAGTGAACACTCTTACTCAAAAATGATTTTTCCTATGATTTACTCTCTAGAATTTAAGCAAATGTACAGGTTGATACCAAAAGCAGTTATACACACTTCTGGTTAAAAACACTTTCTCCAGGAAAATAATCATTTAACCTATAACATTTTGCCTAACCATTTTATAACACCCCATATAAATAAAAATAAGAAAATTTGGTATAAAAGTAAAAGTATTTTCATTATTCAGAATCCGCTTATCAACACAAGGAGAAATCTAATGAAGCTGCTTCATTTTAATTAAGTTCATGTCAAGTCTCTCGCACACGTCATGCAGATTCTAAAAAAGCGGTATCGGAAACACGCTCAATACGACATTATTAAATAATAGACAAATAAAAAAAGGGTACATTATTTCTGATGATGATGCCACGACGATCACAAATCGAGGAAGAGATGTTTCAGAAAAGTCACTAAATGGAACAGAGTGATTCTATTTTCCCATTGACATAGAAAATTCCGCTAGGCCTCTGGATAAATTAGAGATAACAATAACTGTTTTAATAATATTCTGATCAATGTTTTAGAGATCTAAAATTAGATATCCACATTGAGAAAGTTTTTTTAAGAATGAAGCAACTTTGAAGAAGATCGAAATTAGTGAAGGTAACTGTAGAAGATGGAGCGTCAATAATACTTTAGTGAAGATTTTTATGGGTCTGATGGTCCTTACAAAAATGTACAACACTTGTAGTTTTATCAAGAGCTAATGGAAATTCACTCAAGAACAGATTCAGGTGTCATTGAAGGTAATTGTAGATGGTTAGGGAAGCTTTAATAGTACACTGATAATTTTTTAGGGATGAACGAGGTTTGAAGAAGATCGAAATTGGTGAAGATAATTGTAGAGGATTATACAAGCTTCAATAATACTTAAGTGAAGATTTTTATCGATTTGATGGCCTTTAAAATAATGTACAACGCTTGTAATTTTATCAAGAGCTAATAGAAATCTACTCAGATGACCGAACAGATTCAGACGTCATTCAAGGTAATTGTAGAAGGTTAAGAAAGCTTTAATAGTACTCTGATAATTTTTTAGGTATGAACGAGGTTTGAAGAAGACTGAAATTGGTGAAGGTAATTGTACAGAATAATAGAAGCTTCAATAATACTTTGGTAAAGATTTTTATGGGTCTGATGGCCTTTAAAATAATGTACAACGCTTGTAATTTTATCAAGAGCTAATGGAAATCAACTGAGATGACCGAACAGATTTAGGTGTCATTGCAGGTAATTGTAGAGAGCTAGGGAAGATTTAATAGTACCCTGATAATTTTTTAAGGATGAACAATGTTTGAAGAAGACCGAAATTGGTGAAGATAATTGTAGAGGATTATACAAGCTTCAATAATACTTTGGTAAAGATTTTTATGGATCTGATGGCCTTTAAAAATTGTACAACACTTGTAGTTTTATCAAGAGCTAATAGAAATCCACTCAGATGACCGAACAGATTCAGATACTATTGAAGGTAATTGTAGAGGGTTAGGGAAGCTTGAATAGTACCCTGATAATTTTTTAGGGATTAACGAGGTTTGAAGAAGACCGAAATTGGTGAAGGTAATTGTAGAGGATTTTTATTGATCTGATGGCCTTTAAAAATTGTACAACACTTGTAGTTTTATCAAGAGCTAATAGAAATCCACTCAGATGACCGAACAGATTCAGATACTATTGAAGGTAATTGTAGAGGGTTAGGGAAGCTTGAATAGTACCCTGATAATTTTTTAGGGATTAACGAGGTTTGAAGAAGACCGAAATTGGTGAAGGTAATTGTAGAGGATTATACAAGCTTCAATAATACTTGCGAAAAGATTTTTATGGGTCTGATGGCCTTTAAAATAATGTACAACACTTGTAGTTTTATCGAGAGCTAATGGAAATCCACTCAGATGACCGAACAGATTTATAATTTATTGAAGGTAATTGTAGGAACTTAGGTAAGATTTAATAGTACTCTGATAATTTTTTAGGGATGAGCGAGCTTTGAAGAAGACCGAAATTGGTGAAGGTAATTGTAAAGGATTATAGAAACTTCAATAATACTTAAGTGAAGATTTTTATGGATCTGATGGCTTTTAAAATAATGTACAACACTTGTAATTTTATCAAGAGCTAATGGAAATCCACTCAGATGACCGAACAGATTCAGATACTATTGAAGATAATTGTAGAGGATTATACAAGCTTCAATAATACTTTCGTAAAGATTTTTATGGGTCTGATGGCCTTTAAAATAATGTACAACGCTTGTAGTTTTATCAAGAGCTAATGGAAATCAACTGAGATGACCGAACAAATTCAGGTGTCATTGAAGGTAATTGTAAAGAGCTAGGGAAGCTTTAATAGTACCCGGATAATTTTTTAGGGATGAACGAGTTTTGAAGAAGATTGAAATTGGTGAAGGTAATTGTAGAGGATTATACAAGCTTCAATAATACTTTCGTAAAGATTTTTATGGGTCTGATGGCCTTTAAAATAGTGTACAACGCCTGTAGTTTTATCAAGAGCTAATGGAAATCCACTCAGATGACCGAACAGATTCAGATACTATTGAAGATAATTGTAGAGGATTATACAAGCTTCAATAATACTTTCGTAAAGATTTTTATGGGTCTGATGGCCTTTAAAATAATGTACAACGCTTGTAGTTTTATCAAGAGCTAATGGAAATCAACTGAGATGACCGAACAAATTCAGGTGTCATTGAAGGTAATTGTAAAGAGCTAGGGAAGCTTTAATAGTACCCGGATAATTTTTTAGGGATGAACGAGTTTTGAAGAAGATTGAAATTGGTGAAGGTAATTGTAGAGGATTATACAAGCTTCAATAATACTTTCGTAAAGATTTTTATGGGTCTGATGGCCTTTAAAATAGTGTACAACGCTTGTAGTTTTATCAAGAGCTAATGGAAATCCACTCAGATGACCGAACAGATTCAGATACTATTGAAGATAATTGTAGAGGATTATACAAGCTTCAATAATACTTTCGTAAAGATTTTTATGGGTCTGATGGCCTTTAAAATAATGTACAACGCTTGTAGTTTTATCAAGAGCTAATGGAAATCAACTGAGATGACCGAACAAATTCAGGTGTCATTGAAGGTAATTGTAAAGAGCTAGGGAAGCTTTAATAGTACCCGGATAATTTTTTAGGGATGAACGAGTTTTGAAGAAGATTGAAATTGGTGAAGGTAATTGTAGAGGATTATACAAGCTTCAATAATACTTTCGTAAAGATTTTTATGGGTCTGATGGCCTTTAAAATAGTGTACAACGCTTGTAGTTTTATCAAGAGCTAATGGAAATCCACTCAGATGACCGAACAGATTCAGATACTATTGAAGATAATTGTAGAGGATTATACAAGCTTCAATAATACTTTCGTAAAGATTTTTATGGGTCTGATGGCCTTTAAAATAATGTACAACGCTTGTAGTTTTATCAAGAGCTAATGGAAATCAACTGAGATGACCGAACAAATTCAGGTGTCATTGAAGGTAATTGTAAAGAGCTAGGGAAGCTTTAATAGTACCCGGATAATTTTTTAGGGATGAACGAGTTTTGAAGAAGATTGAAATTGGTGAAGGTAATTGTAGAGGATTATACAAGCTTCAATAATACTTTCGTAAAGATTTTTATGGGTCTGATGGCCTTTAAAATAGTGTACAACGCTTGTAGTTTTATCAAGAGCTAATGGAAATCCACTCAGATGACCGAACAGATTCAGATACTATTGAAGGTAATTGTAGAGGGTTAGGGAAGCTTTAATAGTACCCTGATAATTTTTTATGGATTAACGAGGTTTGAAGAAGACCGAAATTGGTGAAGGTAATTGTAGAGGATTATACAAGCTTCAATAATACTTTGGTAAAGATTTTTATTGATCTGATGGCCTTTACAAATTGTACAACACTTGTAGTTTTATCAAGAGCTAATAAAAATCCACTCAGATGACCGAACAGATTCAGATACTATTGAAGGTAATTGTAGAGGATTATACAAGCTTCAATAATACTTTCGTAAAGATTTTTATGGGTCTGATGGCCTTTAAAATAATGTACAACGCTTGCAGTTTTATCAAGAGCTAATGGAAATCTACTCAGATGACCGAACAGATTCAGATACTATTGAAGGTAATTGTAGAGGGTTAGGGAAGCTTTAATAGTACCCTGATAATTTTTTATGGATTAACGAGGTTTGAAGAAGACCGAAATTGGTGAAGGTAATTGTAGAGGATTATACAAGCTTCAATAATACTTTCGTAAAGATTTTTATGGGTCTGATGGCCTTTAAAATAGTGTACAACGCTTGTAGTTTTATCAAGAGCTAATGGAAATCCACTCAGATGACCGAACAGATTCAGATACTATTGAAGGTAATTGTAGAGGGTTAGGGAAGCTTTAATAGTACCCTGATAATTTTTTATGGATTAACGAGGTTTGAAGAAGACCGAAATTGGTGAAGGTAATTGTAGAGGATTATACAAGCTTCAATAATACTTTGGTAAAGATTTTTATTGATCTGATGGCCTTTACAAATTGTACAACACTTGTAGTTTTATCAAGAGCTAATAAAAATCCACTCAGATGACCGAACAGATTCAGATACTATTGAAGGTAATTGTAGAGGATTATACAAGCTTCAATAATACTTTCGTAAAGATTTTTATGGGTCTGATGGCCTTTAAAATAATGTACAACGCTTGCAGTTTTATCAAGAGCTAATGGAAATCCACTCAGATGACTGAACAGATTCAGATACTATTGAAGGTAATTGTAGAGGATTATACAAGCTTCAATAATACGTTGGTAAAGATTTTTATTGATCTGATGGCCTTTAAAAATTGTACAACACTTGTAGTTTTATCAAGAGCTAATAAAAATCCACTCAGATGACCGAACAGATTCAGATACTATTGAAGGTAATTGTAGAGGATTATACAAGCTTCAATAATACTTTCGTAAAGATTTTTATGGGTCTGATGGCCTTTAAAATAATGTACAACGCTTGCAGTTTTATCAAGAGCTAATGGAAATCTACTCAGATGACCGAACAGATTCAGATACTATTGAAGGTAATTGTAGAGGGTTAGGGAAGCTTTAATAGTACCCTGATAATTTTTTATGGATTAACGAGGTTTGAAGAAGACCGAAATTGGTGAAGGTAATTGTAGAGGATTATACAAGCTTCAATAATACTTTCGTAAAGATTTTTATGGGTCTGATGGCCTTTAAAATAGTGTACAACGCTTGTAGTTTTATCAAGAGCTAATGGAAATCCACTCAGATGACCGAACAGATTCAGATACTATTGAAGGTAATTGTAGAGGGTTAGGGAAGCTTTAATAGTACCCTGATAATTTTTTATGGATTAACGAGGTTTGAAGAAGACCGAAATTGGTGAAGGTAATTGTAGAGGATTATACAAGCTTCAATAATACTTTGGTAAAGATTTTTATTGATCTGATGGCCTTTACAAATTGTACAACACTTGTAGTTTTATCAAGAGCTAATAAAAATCCACGCAAATGACCGAACAGATTCAGATACTATTGAAGGTAATTGTAGAGGATTATACAAGCTTCAATAATACTTTCGTAAAGATTTTTATGGGTCTGATGGCCTTTAAAATAATGTACAACGCTTGCAGTTTTATCAAGAGCTAATGGAAATCTACTCAGATGACCGAACAGATTCAGATACTATTGAAGGTAATTGTAGAGGGTTAGGGAAGCTTTAATAGTACCCTGATAATTTTTTATGGATTAACGAGGTTTGAAGAAGACCGAAATTGGTGAAGGTAATTGTAGAGGATTATACAAGCTTCAATAATACTTTCGTAAAGATTTTTATGGGTCTGATGGCCTTTAAAATAGTGTACAACGCTTGTAGTTTTATCAAGAGCTAATGGAAATCCACTCAGATGACCGAACAGATTCAGATACTATTGAAGGTAATTGTAGAGGGTTAGGGAAGCTTTAATAGTACCCTGATAATTTTTTATGGATTAACGAGGTTTGAAGAAGACCGAAATTGGTGAAGGTAATTGTAGAGGATTATACAAGCTTCAATAATACTTTGGTAAAGATTTTTATTGATCTGATGGCCTTTACAAATTGTACAACACTTGTAGTTTTATCAAGAGCTAATAAAAATCCACTCAGATGACTGAACAGATTCAGATACTATTGAAGGTAATTGTAGAGGATTATACAAGCTTCAATAATACTTTGGTAAAGATTTTTATTGATCTGATGGCCTTTAAAAATTGTACAACACTTGTAGTTTTATCAAGAGCTAATAGAAATCCACTCAGATGACCGAACAGATTCAGATACTATTGAAGGTAATTGTAGAGGGTTAGGGAAGCTTTAATAGTACCCTGATAATTTTTTAGGGATTAACGAGGTTTGAAGAAGACCGAAATTGGTGAAGGTAATTGTAGAGGATTATACAAGCTTCAATAATACTTTCGTAATGATTTTTATGGGTCTGATGGCCTTTAAAATAATGTACAACGCTTGTAGTTTTATCAAGAGCTAATGGAAATCAACTGAGATGACCGAACAAATTCAGGTGTCATTGAAGGTAATTGTAAAGAGCTAGGGAAGCTTTAATAAAGTACCCGGATAATTTTTTAGGGATGAACGAGTTTTGAAGAAGACCGAAATTGGTGAAGGTAATTGTAGAGGATTATACAAGCTTCAATAATACTTTCGTAAAGATTTTTATGGGTCTGATGGCTCTTAAAAAATTGTGCAACACTTGTAGTTTTATCAAGAGCTAATGGAAATTCACTCAGACAACCGAACAGATTCGGGTGTCATTGAAGGTAATTTTAGAGAGCTAGGGAAGCCTTAATAGTACCCTGATAATTTTTTAGGGATCAACGAGCTTTGAAGAAGACCGAAATTGGTGAAGGTAATTGTAGAGGATTATACAAGCTTCAATAATACTTGCGAAAAGATTTTTATGGGTCTGATGGCCTTTAAAATAATGTACAACACTTGTAGTTTTATCGAGAGCTAATGGAAATCCACTCAGATGACCGAACAGATTTATAATTTATTGAAGGTAATTGTAGGAGCTTAGGTAAGATTTAATAGTACTCTGATAATTTTTTAGGGATGAGCAAGCTTTGAAGAAGACCGAAATTGGTGAAGGTAATTGTAAAGGATTATACAAAATTCAATAATACTTAAGTGAAGATTTTTATGGATCTGATGGCCTTTAAAATAATGTACAACACTTGTAATTTTATCAAGAGCTAATGGAAATTCACTCAGATGACCGAACAGATTCGGGTGTCATTGAAGGTAATTGTAGAGAGCTAGGAAAGCTTTAATAGTACCCTGATAATTGTTTAGGGATGAACGAGGTTTGAAGAAGATCGATATTGGTTAAGGTAATTGTAGAGGATTATACAAGCTTCAATAATATACTTTGGTAAAGATTTTTATGGGCCTGATGGATCTTAAAAAATTGTACAACACTTGTAGTTTTATCAAGAGCTAATGGAAATTCACTCAGATAACCGAACAGATTCGGGTGTCATTGAAGGTAATTTTAGAGAGCTAAGGAAGCCTTAATAGTACCCTGATAATTTTTAAGGGATGAACGAGCTTTGAAGAAGACCGAAATTGGTGAAGGTAATTGTAGAGGATTATACAAGCTTCAATAATACTTGCGAAAAGATTTTTATGGGTCTGATGGCCTTTAAAAAAATGTACAAAACTTGTAGTTTTATCAAGAGCTAATGGAAATCCACTTAGATGACCGAACAGATCCAGATACTATTGAAGGTAATTGTAGAGGGTTGAGGAAGCTTTAATAGTACTGTGATATTTTTTTAGGGATGAACGAGGTTTGAAGATGATTTTAATCGGTGAAAATAGCTCTAGAGGATTATGGAAGCTGCAAAAACACTTTGGTAAAGTGTTTTATGGCTGTGATGGCCTTTCAGAAAAAATTACCAAATTTTTAGTTTCATCAAGAGCTAATAGAAATCCTCTCAGTTGACCGAACAGATTTATAAATTATTGAAGGTAATTGTAAAGAGCTAGGGAAGCTTTAATAGTACCCGGATAATTTTTTAGGGATGAACGAGTTTGGAGAAGATTGAAATTGGTGAAGGTAACTGTAGAGGATTATGGAAGCTCAATAATACTTTGGTGAAGTCTTTTAATATTTGTAGTTTTTCGACGAAGTTATGAAGATTCACTACTCACAAATTCGTTTTGAAACGGTTTTAGGTAATTAGAAAGGTTTAAGGAAGCTTAGTATCTATTCTCAAATTTTATAGGGATGAATGATGAGCTTCTAACAAATGCACAAGATTTTCAGTTTACCAAGAGGGAAAAGAAAATCACTTCAGATGCAGCGATAATGAAAGAACATCTTGCTCGTGTGTCCGCTAGTAAAACCAATCACATCAATGTAAGTAATTTTTTTTAAGTTGAGCTTCAAGTTTTAATTCAAAGGTTATACGATAAAAACTAGGGAATGGAAGATTACAAAGTTTTGGTAGAAAGCGATAATGTGTGAGGGGATCAAAAGATTTAACAGGTAGCTGTTAAGAGTTGCAAAACTTTGTATCGAGAATTAGTGAGTCAAATTTAAATAAAACTCGATAAGGTTACATTAGGGGAAACTTTTGGTGGCTGTAGTGTGGTTGTTGGAAATTATGGAAACCTCGTAAGTACAGTTAGGGGGTTGATGATCATTTCAAACGACTTAAACATTAACTAAATACTAGGAAAATACCCTGTATGTAGATGTGGATGTACTTTAGTAATTTAAATTTGCATGTTACCTTTGAGCAATGTCAAAATAAATATTGGCTTTTCAATTTTATATTCTTAAGAAGATTTTCTACCGTTAAATACTTTCAGTAGAGCTCTTAAAAGTTCCTTTTGTTTTATCTCGATCGGATTTTTTTTTAAATTCGCCATATTTATAAATTCCATGCTTTAAATGTGCTATAGAATTTGAATTGACTTTTTTTGGGGCGTTAAAAAGGGGCTTACAATAATTTTATTCCAGTAAATGATAAAATAAAATAATTTTTTTTTTCTAATTTTACTTACCACTAAAGTATTTCCCAAAGCTCCAACAACTATCAGGATGCTGTATACTACAATAAGAATCGAATATGCAGGCTCATCCACAGCTCTATTGTAAATATAACGATCAAATAGTTCTGGATCTACATATTTACTTTTCCTCAAGATTTCACTTTCACTAGAATTTAAATTTAAGGGTAGATTTGGATCCATTTTATGTTGTTTTAAAAATAATTAACTTGGTCGAATTCGTTCAGTTGCGCGTTTTATGATTTCAAACATAAATTTATTAGCACTAAAATGAAAATTTAATTAATAGCATGTTTGATTAAAATTGTATTAGTTCTTGTCTTAATTAATATCGAGTAAAACAGTAATTAGTAAAATTTCGTCTCATTTAAAACGAACAATAAATTGAAATTAATTGAACTTTTTTGCTCCACTAACAGTAGGTTTTTTATAAATTAAAATTTTCGTGTGCCTCATATAAATTGAGACTGAAACTGATTTTTTTATCTACTAATAAGAGGCTCGAGTTCGTTAGGTTTATCTATGTTGATAACTAAATGGTTAAAAAAAATTTTATTGCATTTATAAATAGTATTTAACAGTACAAGCAAGGTAAACCTGTTTTTACTGGCGAAAAGAGGATTATGACTGGCGAGCTGCAGCAAGCCTGTCATCTCTTCGAGGCTGGTTAAATGACGTTTTACAATTGAGTAACAAATAAAAAAATTAATACACGTTTTAAACAGGGCCGTATTAAGGTGTTTATGCACCCTTAACTACTCTCTAAACCGCAGCCATTCTCTAGCTACAAAAAACTTAAATGGCGATTCCTTAAAAAGTCTATCTGTTATTAAGGAAGTGGCATGATCGTGCAAGTGTGACATTTTCACATTTTTATGAGTTGCTCACTATGTTTTTTCAACGACCAGTTTATTAATTTTAATTAAAATTAAATCACAATCTATTATTTAATTTCTTTTTAATGGCTATGTTACGTAGAAAAAGTTTCAACTTTATACGTTGATAAATTAACAAAGTCATAGAAGTTTGTCGTGCTTTCTGGGTCATCCAGTATAGATTAAGAATTACTCTCTGTCATATAAATTCTCAATTTCAAGGTTCATTTCTGCAGTATGCAATAAGTTTAAAAGAAGTAAATTAAATTTCTTATGGGGTCACTCACAATTTAATTGGAGCTTTAAATTAACTTTTTTTAAGAACGAAATTTCTTTCAGAAACTCTTCTCAACTACAATTTTCCCTTAAATTACATTTTATACAACCCTTGATGCACTGAACTTCTTAAAACAATATCGCACAATTTAATAACAATTTGTTAGTCAGTACGGTCGCTACGGAATTATATTGAAGGTAACGTGGCTAGCACTACGATTATAACCGTTTATTATTATTGATAATCTAACCTAACTTATTTATGCACCTGTGTACTCAATTTAAAGAGGCTAAAATGCAACTTTAGTGTCATTCATTTGTATTGAGCTTTCTCGTTTTGTAACATATTGTATAATATTTTATTGGACTTTTCTATAGAATTTTATCAAAAATAACAATGTATTTATATACAAAATCAATAAGTTTCTGTCAAATAAATAAATTTGGTAGTCTGGGTAATTCCTTAAGGATTACAAAAAAAAACAAAAAAAGGATAAAATTTTATAAAGCTTCAATCTAAGCCCATTTTAAAAATAAATACCCTTCAAAACAAGTTAAACCAACAACATTCATTTCAAGTTTAATAATAAAGGATTTAAATTTTCGAACATCCCCAATTTCGCGTCGAAAAACAAAGTTTGCTCGACGCAGTTAACGTAACAACTTCATAACATATTATAGCGATGAAAATTTTCAGTTTAATGCCCTTAAGAGACTCAATATATAACTTTTTATTGCACGCTATACTTGTAAATTCTTTTACAAATAAATTTGTAAATAACAATTTTAAGTTAAAATAAACAACCTTAATTTAACTCGACGTGTGATAGTTGCCAACAGCCAAAAGGAGCAACAAGACACAATTTCCCGTAGGAATTTATAAAGAAAACTTTTAATATTTAGTCCGCCAATAAATTTTATGTGTTTATATGAAAAAGTAAAAGTTTAATAAACATAAAATTATTATCACCTTAATAAATGACAAAAGGGTAGTTGGTTAGTCGATAATATTAAGTAACTTTTAATATAAAGCATTTTATTAACTTGATGCTGATGACTTTGGGATATTTTATGTTCTTCAATTAATTTGAATTAGCTTTAACTTAATGGAAAGTCTCGATGTTGTAAGTTAAAATTTAAATTTAATTTTAAGTATACAGAGTGATGACCGGAGCTTGCGGTCATAGTAAAATCATACTTTGGTGATTACAATTTATTTTAGAAAAAAATCCTCAAATAAAAGTTTTAGAGCACATTTGACGATTTTTATTTCAAATATCTGCGTTTTTAATGGCATTCGCTATTCCTGCTCATTTTAGAAATTTTCAAATTAAATTTTTGACGTTAAAAAGCAACCAAAATAAATTTCTTCATCGATTTAGATGCAGAATTTTATGCTCTCAAACTTTTATTTAAAGATTTATTTTCTAAAATATATTATGAAGCCAGAAATCACCAAAGTATGATTTTACGTATTAAATATCTATGACCGAGAGCTGGGGTCACCACTCTGTATACACGAAGTTTTAACACTTTTTATAACTTCGTTATTTATTAAAATATCAAAGTGAGCTGTGTGCGATTTCCGATTTGATCAGATTTAATGCAAACATTTATTTATTGATAAATAAAAAAGCAATATAACAGTGTTCCAACCTCACCTGATGCGTCATCACCCGGTATAAAATGTCTAAAAAAATTAAAGTGTGAACTTTTTAAGTGAAAATTACATGGAAAATGAAATGTTTGACGTAAAATGAAAATTACTTGATAAAGTATTTTATTAAAATTTAATTAACCTAATTTATATTTGAAAAAACAAACTGAGGGTTCTTTTACAAAAGCATACATTTTTAATGAATCTAGTTATTTAGTTTGGCAAAGGGTTCAGGTTTAGTTTAGGACACCATTTACATATATGTTAAATCTTCTTAATATGTATACTGAAAACTCCAAATTTAGCTCTATTTATAAATTGGCTTATAAGTTAAGTCTGAATAAATTTTGCCATTATTTATTTATAATAAAGATTTAGTCGAGCCAAAAGTCTAATTCGATAGAGAATTTTCTGATCGCTATTTTCATTTAAGGTAAAATTAGCGTCAGACCACTCCTTATGGAGCTAGAGCCGGGAGAGACAACCGTTGTCTCTCCCGTTACGGTTAGTGGTAAAATACGCCGTTTTTTAATTTTTCAATTTTTGATTAATTTTAATAAATCAATTATGACAGTTAGGGAAAATATTGTTGTTGGCATCGAAAGATAATTTTATGCCTTATAATTCTTATAAGAGGTAAAATTACCGTCAGACTACTGCTTATGGAGCTAGAGCCAAGAGAGACAACGGTTAGTGGTAAAATAAGACTTAATTTAATTTTTCAATGTTTGATGAATTTTAATAAATTAATTATGACAGTTAGGGAAAATATTGTTATTGGCATCGATAGAAAATTTTATGCCTTAATTCATATAAGAGGTAAAATTACCGTCAGACCACTTCTTATGGAGCTAGAGCTGGGAGGAACAACGGTTAGTGGTAAAATACGCCGTTTTTTAATTTTTCAATTTTTGATTAATTTTAATAAATCAATTATGACAGTTAGGGAAAATATTGTTGTTGGCATCGATAGTGAATTTTATGCCTTATAATTCTTATAAGAGGTAAAATTACCGTCAGACTACTGCTTATGGAGCTAGAGCCGGGAGAGACAACGGTTAGTGGTATAATACGACTTAATTTAATTTTTCAATCTTTGATGAATTTTAATAAATTAATTATGACAGTTAGGGAAAATATTGTTATTGGCATCGATAGAAAATTTTATGCCTTAATTCATATAAGAGGTAAAATTACCGTCAGACCACTTCTTATGGAGCTAGAGCTGGGAGGAACAACGGTTAGTGGTAAAATACGCCGTTTTTTAATTTTTCAATTTTTGATTAATTTTAATAAATCAATTATGACAGTTAGGGAAAATATTGTTGTTGGCATCGATAGGGAATTTTATGCCTTATAATTCTTATAAGAGGTAAAATTACCGTCAGACTACTGCTTATGGAGCTAGAGCCGGGAGAGACAACGGTTAGTGGTATAATACGCCGTTTTTTTAATTTTTCAATCTTTGATGAATTTTAATAAATTAATTATGACAGTTAGGGAAAATATTGTTGTTGGCATCGAAAGATAATTTTATGCCTTATAATTCTTATAAGAGGTAAAATTACCGTCAGACTACTGCTTATGGAGCTAGAGCCGAGAGAGACAACGGTTAGTGGTAAAATAAGACTTAATTTAATTTTTCAATGTTTGATGAATTTTAATAAATTAATTATGACAGTTAGGGAAAATATTGTTATTGGCATCGATAGAAAATTTTATGCCTTATAATTCTTATAAGAGGTAAAATTACCGTCAGACTACTGCTTATGGAGCTAGAGCCGGGAGAGACAACGGTTAGTGGTATAATACGACTTAATTTAATTATTCAATCTTTGATGAATTTTAATAAATTAATTATGACAGTTAGGGAAAATATTGTTGTTGGCATCGAAAGTGAATTTTATGCCTTATAATTCTTATAAGAGGTAAAATTACCGTCAGACTACTGCTTATGGAGCTAGAGCCGAGAGAGACAACGGTTAGTGGTAAAATAAGACTTAATTTAATTTTTCAATGTTTGATGAATTTTAATAAATTAATTATGACAGTTAGGGAAAATATTGTTATTGGCATCGATAGAAAATTTTATGCTTTAATTCTTATAAGAGGTAAAATTACCGTCAGACCACTTCTTATGGAGCTAGAGCTGGGAGGAACAACGGTTAGTGGTAAAATACGCCGTTTTTTAATTTTTCAATTTTTGATTAATTTTAATAAATCAATTATGACAGTTAGGGAAAATATTGTTGTTGGCATCGATAGGGAATTTTATGCCTTATAATTCTTATAAGAGGTAAAATTACCGTCAGACTACTGCTTATGGAGCTAGAGCCGGGAGAAACAACGGTTAGTGGTAAAATACGACTTAATTTAATTTTTCAATCTTTGATAAATGTTAATAAATTAATTATGACAGTTAGGGAAAATATTGTTGTTGGCATCGAAAGATAATTTTATGCCTTATAATTCTTATAAGAGGTAAAATTACCGTCAGACTACTGCTTATGGAGCTAGAGCCGGGAGAGAACGGTTAGTGGTAAAATACGACTTGATTTAATTTTTCAATTTTTGATGAATTTTAATAAATTAATTATGACAGTTAGGGAAAATATTATTGTTGGCATCGAAAGATAATTTTATGCCTTATAATTCTTATAAGAGGTAAAATTACCGTCAGACTACTGCTTATGGAGCTAGAGCCGGGAGAGAACGGTTAGTGGTAAAATACGACTTGATTTAATTTTTCAATTTTTGATGAATTTTAATAAATTAATTATGACAGTTAGGGAAAATATTGTTATTGGCATCGATAGAAAATTTTATGCCTTAATTCTTATAAGAGGTAAAATTACCGTCAGACCACTCCTTATGGAGCTAGAGCCGGGAGAGACAACGGTTAGTGGTAAAATACGACTTATTTTAATTTTTCAATCTTTGATTAATTTTAATAAATTAATTATGACAGTTAGGGAAAATATTGCTGTTGACATCGAAAGATAATTTTATGCCTTATAATTCTTATAAGAGGTAAAATTGCCGTCAGACCACTCCTTATGGAGCTAGAGCCGGGAGAGAACGGTTAGTTGTAAAAATCTATTTGTTTTAATTTTTCAGTCTTTAGTTATATTTAATAAAGCAATTATATCAGTTAGGGCAAATATTTTTATTGGCTTCGATATCGAATTTTCCGCTCTATAATTAATTTTCATTAAAGGTAAAGAGCAATGTTAAACAAATGTCATTTTTGGACCTTCTATAGAATAGTGAAAAACGGAGGGGTCAACCACTGTTCTGAATTTGTACAGTGACTGCAGTTGACTGCATATGACTGCATATGCTATGGCTGCCATTGACTACAGATAGTTGATAACTGAAAAACATACTTTTTTTGTTTGAATTTTTTTCAAGTTTGAATAAATTTCTGGGTATTATTTATTAATAATAAAGATTTAGTCGAGTCAAAAAGTTATTCCATATTAATGTAACGCAAGCGCATAGTAAAAAAAGAATAAATAGAGACTCGAGAAATAATTAGGGCACGTGCCTGAAAAAGCAGAAATATTCATTAGGGGATCGGGGAATCCCCTAACAAAGAAGTGATTAAAAGGTCCCAAAAATGATTGATTAGACGTCGTATTAGTATGGAGAAGCCTAAAACCAGTTGTATTAATTAACAGAAGTTAAACTAATCCATCTAGGCCTGCTTGAGCTAAAAGGAAAACAGGCTATTGAACACCAGTTGGGGATAAAAACTAATTTAACATTTAAAATACCTAAAAAAAGTATGCCAAGGCTTGCAAGAGTCTAACGAGGGTTGTTTTTAAAAGGTGTAAATTTTTATGAAGGTAATAATGTTTGTTTTAGAACTGGGGTAGTTATCAAAAAGTAGGTAATAGATTCAGAAGATTTAGAGCACCTATTTACATAGACACACACACGTGAAATCCCCTAAAAAGTATTCGACTGCGCACTATGAAGTTATAAATTGGTTCATCAAAATTTAAAGCCCGTTTTGTTTTTTAATGCAAAACATCAAAATTGCTTTTAACTGTTTAAATATTTTAGTGGAATTTGTAATTATGGCATTGTTTTTGTATAAAATACGAAGAGATGAAACGGCAGCATCAAATATTTAACTGACTCAACAGTAAACATACCGAGGTGTTGGCCTATAGACAATTCCCAGGGCCTTTCCCTCTTCATTACATCTTTAAATTTTTTATCTAATAAATTTTGAAAAACTTAAAATAGGTCAGTTGTAGTAAACTGCGTGGAACCAAACAAAAATAAAGGGATGAATTGGAGAGGATTTATATAGTTAAGTGGTAGCATAAAGACGTTCTTATTGCATCTACGTTTTCTTTTACAAAAAGGGGCTTGGGTAAGAATTTTCAATAAAAAAAGGCTTTATTTAGGTCTTTTCTTCGTGTTTTACTAAAAGTTTGTCAATAGAAAAAAAGAAAATAACTGATACAAAGAGTGCTGCTAATTTAGTAGGAGTAATTGTTTATAGACGCCCAATTTAATTAGACATTAACCTAAGTTACAAGTTGCACAAGGCCATCAGGATCGAAATTTTATAGAATGACCCTCAAATCCATTTACTTTGTTCTTTACAATTAATTACATTTCCAAACTAAATTCTGACAAAACCAGAAATGATGGAATTGGTTAATTTCTGTTACAACTTTGATGTTTTCCTTTCTTTCTTTCTCTTATTTTGACATGTAATAAAGTTACTTTTCTTTTTAGTTTTAAAATGGGCCTTTATAAATAAATAAATAAAGGCAGTTTTCTATACAAATATAAAAGTATTTGTTGGGTTAAATTTTTTTTAAAAGCTTTTCAAATTCAGATAAAAATTAATTTCTAAATCTTTTGAGGGGAGAAAATAAAGTTTTTTGAAAACGAAAGCGTTCAAATTGTTAAGCTATTTTTTCAAGTGATTCTCTACAATTTTCATTAAAAGGGATGTGAGGATGAGAGAGAACTCATGATATGTTTTTCCAACAATTTAATCTGCAGGAACACAGGGTTAAGTTACAGCTACCAAATATAAAAGTTCCAGTATTAAATTATGATGAATTATGTATTTCTTTTCGAAACAAAATGAACGCCAATAGGTAGTAGAAAAAAAATTTAATTAACTTTCCGAGACTTTGAATAATTGCTCATTTTGCCCTTTAAAAAAAACTCTTCTCGAACACAAGACGCAACATATTCCCTTTTCAGATATTTTCTTCCACCGAAATTAAATTATTTATTTCTAACTTTAAAGCGTCTTTTAATTAAACGAATTGAAGTGATTGTAAAATTTAGAGAAAAAAACTCGAGTGAGAATTTAGCTTCTCTTAACGATACCTACAAACTGTTGGCTGACTCATGAAGTAAACTTTATATACCACTTCTGTATTTATAATAATTAAGGCAATTTGTACATTTAACTTTAAGAACACACGTAAAGGAAATTTAGTGAAAGGGAAATTCTTCTCGTGAGTTATATTAAATTTAAGTGGCACAAGAAAATGTTTTGTCAAGAGAAAGATCAAGGATGAAGAAAACGAAAACTTTTTGTTTTTTTCCCTTTAAAATAAAACGACAGGTCATCACTTGTAAAATGGAAAATAGAACACAAATAGCTAAAATGTTTATTTTATGCGTACGTTTTATTAAAAAAAATAAAAAGAAAAAAAAGGTATTTTTCAATACTGTAACGGTTACTTTTTCAGATCAATTAGAATGTGACCAGTGGAGATGGTCAGAAGAAAATTCTAGAGAAAAAGTTGGATCTTTAAGTTATAACGATATCAAATAAAATTTTAGTAACCATGATCAAACAAATTGTCAATGTCAATGTTTGAAACATAAGTAACCTGCAAGACATTGACATTGACAATGTCAAGAAGACAGGTAATTTATCACTCCCTGGTCAACGTAGGATAAGGAAGGAGATAAAAGATTTATCTCTCCCCTGCATAAAATATAAAAGATAATTATATTAAGGGGAGAGAAAAATCGGAAGGCAGTTCGAATTGAGTTTGAATTCAATAATTCAATTCGGGTTCTAATATTAACCACGGGTTAATATTAGAAAAGCGGTATACGGGCTACTAGACATCGTTGAGGGTAAGTGATTTTGTGTTTATTATTGTGTGCTCCGTGGAAGGTCAGTACCTGGTGACGCTTGTTCGTTAACCTCGTACGCTTCTTCGAGATTCGCCGTTTGTGTACTTGGTGACGTTTGTTCGTTAACCTCGTACACTTCTTCGATATTCACCGTTCAGTATCTGGTGACGCTTGGTCGTTAACCTCGTACATTTCTGCCAAAGTCAGCTGAGTATTTTTCGTGTTCTGTCATTCAATTCCGAGTTGTTAAAGCTTTGTGTACTTGGTGACGCCCGTTCGTTAACTTCGTACGCCTCTTCGAAGGTAACCGATCATTTCCGTGCTTTGTCGTGCAGTTTTGATTCGTGGAAGCTTCGTGTACTTGGTGACGATTATTCGTTAACTTCGTACGCTTCTTCGAAGGTAACCGATCATTTCCGTAATTTCCCGTTAATTCCCGAACCGTTGAAGTTTCGTGTATCTGGTGACGCTTGTTTGTTGCTCTCGTACGCTTCAGCGGAGTTTTCCGATTATTCCCGAGTTTTCAGTTAATTCCCGAACGGGGACAGATTTGTGGATCGAGTGCCGAAGATGGAGTCGACGTAATCCTTGTGTTTCAGAGACTGGGAGAAGTTTTCCCGGCTGTCATCGCCGAGAACAGCTCAGGTGTAGTGAAGCAGAAGGCAAGCAGAGTAATTCGTAACCCAGCTGAATTAGCCACAACAAGGCCAGAGGGGGTTAACCTGAACCGAGTCAAGTGCCGGTCAAGTTACACTGTAGCTAAGACTACTAGGATAGATAAAAGAAGAGCAGCGTGTAAATACGAGCAATCAAGTACCCGTTTTGTGTGTACATAGATAAATATATTATACGATTAGTTATTGAAATCTTGTTTTTATTTCTGGTATTGCAAGGGAGTCACGTCGAATTCTGGCTTCACGATTGAAGTTATCCGAATAAAATAAATAAAGAGTGCACCGAACTTTGCTGTGACGGCATAAGGCTGATTACAGAAAAGTACGTTACATTTTTGGCGCCCGAGCAGGGACTGCATTTGTCAGTCAGAGTAATTGATTTTATTGTAAAAACTTGCAAACAGAAATAAAAACAAAATGAATCCTCCGGGTATAAGTACCGCACCGACCACTGCAGAAGAAGATGTTCCTCCGCAGGTGGAAACAGAGGTACCAACCCAGGCTATAGGAAGTAATCCAGGAAGTGCACCGAGTATCATTATTGATGTGTCGGAATGGCACAAGGTGGATTATATCGAGAAGCTGGAGGAGTTGAACCTACCTATGACAGGTACGGTCAAGGAATTAAAGGAGCGTTATATAGGACATATCGCAGGTACACAACCTCGACCACCGACGATCCCAGGTATGACCTCATCGAAGACAATGCAATCTCCGTCGAGAAACCGCGGAGAGTTGGAACGATCACCTAGGCGACACAGGCGTATCGAGTCACCCACACGAGCTATCGATGAAGAGAGAGACGTACCAAGAGCGATGGATCATTCCCGGTTGCCGAGTAGGATGGACTGTTTGGAATATCCGTCGACACACCTACCACGTGCAGCTCAAATCTGTAACACGGTGAGGAAATGGAATTTGCGGTACGATGGTAAAGGAGATTGTCGGACGATTCTGGAACGTTTGTTGGAAATGAAGGATTGTTATAATCTTCGGGATCAAGACCTGTTGAGTGCATTACCAGAACTATTTAAAGATCAAGCACTAATGTGGCATAGAAATAACCGACACATATGGAGTTGCTGGGATGAGTTTGTCCACCTGTTCCGAGTCAATTATGCTCCGAGGGCGCAGGAGGTAAATCTCCGTCGGGAAATTTATCAGAGGTGTCAACAACCGCAAGAGACGACACAACAGTTCTTGACGGAAATCCAAACGATGATTAGGCGAAGCAACCTGTCAGAAATGGAAGAGACAGACATCGTCTATGAGAATCTCAGGAATGAGATAAAGCTGCACATTAAAAGAGATAGTTTCCGTAATCTTAGTGAGCTGCTGACACAAGCAAGAGATTTAGAGGCTTTATTCGAGAAACAGAAAGTGGAGGCACGACGGTGGAACAACAACAGAAGTAATTTTCCTTCAACCTTGGTATCCAAACCGTTTCCAAGAGCATATGTACAACCGTTCGAGCGACCTAGTTTGATGGCAGCAATTGATAGTACGCCACGATCACGAGCTATCATACCAGATCTCCAATCAAGGACGGCGCCGAAAGTGACAACAAGAGATGATGGAAATAATGGTCCAAGGGCGAACAGATTATTTAATAAGGAGACGTCTCGTTGTTTTCAATGCGGTACCATGGGGCACTGGCGCAGTGATTGCAATAATACGGATTATCGTGTGTGTTTGCGGTGTAATAGGCGCAATCCGTTGTTGAAAACATGCCCATGTAATCAGTTGGCGGGAAACGAAGCTGGCCCGAAGGAGTAGGACTGACTTCTTCATTACGGGCAAAGGTTAGACATGATCAGCAGGCGTGGGATGCTTGGCTGCTTAGGGTGAAACAAATTCATCAACGGGATCCTAACTCGTCACGATGCCCACAACCAGTAATAAAGGTACAAGCAGATCCCGTAAAAACTCGCAGAGTTCAGGTGGAGAATAATTGCCTCTCACCAACTCTGGTGTGCAACATAAATCCCGTGAAAGTTCCGTGTGTAAATAATTCTTCAATAGTTTTAGTTGTTAGTGATATTAATCAGTTTCCATGTGTAAAGAAGGCAGTTTGTGGGTTATCTAATAATTGGAATGGAAATGTGAATAAGATTGTAGTTTATGTTTATTGTGGTACGCAGAGAATAAAAGCACTGGTGGATACCGGAGCAGTGGAGTCCCATATAAGCGGAGAAGTGGCCAATGCACTTCAGAAAGAGGAAGACGTGGTGATTGCCACTAATAACAGGAAAAGCCAGTTAGCCAATGGCGTAGTTGTTAACAGTTTCGTGACGTATCAGTTTCCCGTGCGAATTGGACCTCGTCGAGTGTCTCACACGTGGAATGTTCTGGAGGCGTTGTTCGTAGATGCTATCATTGGAATCGATTTGTTAACAAGATTGAAAGCCACAATCAGCTTTGATCCGCCACAATTGAGTTTGGATGGAGAAGAAATTGAATTGGTAAATGAGGTAAAGGAAGTTCTTCTCGGGGGATTACGCCCCTTAGAGGAAACTCAGCTGGACCGCTTGAATCAGTTATTGAAGGTGGAGTTGGAGAAGGTTACACGATTGAAGGGTGTAACCCATAAAACTCACCATCATATCAAACTGAAACCAGGAGTGGTGCCGATAAAGCAGCGGTATTACCCGAAGAATCCGAAGATGCAGGAGGTAATGGATGCAGAAGTGGATCGCATGTTACAGGAAGATGTAATCGAGCCATCTTCTAGTCCGTGGAGTTCTTCTATCGTTCTAGTTCATAAAAAAAATGGTAAATATCGTTTTTGTATTGACTTCAGGAAACTGAATGCACTGAGCGAACCAGATGCATATCCAATACCATACATACAAGGGATTTTGGATAAATTACGTGGCGCTAAGTACTTGAGTACTATTGATTTGAGGCAGGGATATTGGCAAGTACCCCTGGATAAGGAGAGCAAACCCCTGACCGCGTTTTGCGTGCCAGGCCGTGGTTTATTTCAGTTTAAAAGAATGCCGTTCGGATTGCACTCTGCACCCGCCACATTTCAAAGACTCCTGGATTCGATTATTAGTCCAGAGTTGGATAAAAAGGCGTTTTGTTACTTGGACGATATCATAGTAATTGGGAACAGTTTTGAGGAGCATTTGGATAACCTCAAAGTTGTATTTGACCGATTATATGAAGCTGGGCTTGGGTTAAACCCCGACAAGTCTGTTTTTTGCCAGACTGAGTTGAAATACCTGGGACATGTAATTAATACAGAGGGTATCCACACAGATCCGGATAAAGTAGCCGCCATAAGTACCATGAGATCGCCAACAACGGTCAAAGGAGTACGTTCATTTTTAGGAATGGCGAGTTACTACCGGAAATTTATTCCCGATTTTGCGGGGATAGCAGAACCACTTCATCATCTGTTGAAGAAAGATGTGAAGTTTGTATGGACGGAACGCCAAGAAAAGGCTTTGAGTGAATTGAAGTGCAAGTTGACTCAGGCTCCAGTACTTGCATGCCCGTGTTTTAATACCCGATTTGTGCTCAAGACCGACGCTAGTGGAAGTGGGCTAGGCGCCGTATTGACACAAACACATAATGGAGAAGAAAGAGCTATAACATACATCAGCAGAGGGTTGAATGCGGCGGAGAAAAATTACTCGGTCACAGAAAGGGAATGCCTCGCTGTAGTATGGGCCATAAAGAAACTCAAGGGGTATTTGGAGGGCTATGAATTCGATGTGATAAGTGATCACCGCAGTTTAAAGTGGTTAAGGGCTTTACCTCAACCAACAGGGAGGTTAGCTAGATGGATGATGGAACTACAAGAGTATAGATTTACCATCCATTACAGAGAAGGAAAATTTAATGCGGTAGCGGATGCATTGTCCCGTAGGGAAGAAAATGAAGAAATAGAGATGAAAGTGGAAGAAAACGCCACCTTCAGAAAACCCGTGATATCCTCCGAAAAGAGGTTAAACTACCAGGACCCCGTGATATCCTCCGGAAAGAGGTTAAACTACCAGAACCCCGTGATATCCTCCGGAAAGAGGTTAAACTACCAGAACCCCGTGATATCCTCCGGAAAGAGGTTAAACTACCAGAACCCCGTGATATCCTCCGAAAAGAGGTTAAACTACCAGGACCCCGTGATATCCTCCGGAAAGAGGTTAAACTACCAGAACCCCGTGATATCCTCCGGAAAGAGGTTAAACTACCATCAGCCCCTGATGTCCTCCGGAAAGAGGTTAAATTACCAGAAAGGAACCCGAAAGAAAGAGGTCGGAGGGCCCCATAATTTAGGTCCCCTCGATAGAATAGAAGAAAACGAGGAGATCCATCATATAGGTCCCCTCGAGGAAAGGCGTAATGGCGACGAACTTCGTCATAGAGGTCCGATTGAAGTAAATGTAACCATTCAAGGAGATCCAGAAATTGTTCCCGCAGAAGAGAATTATCCCGTCGAAGACCAACCATGGCAGGACTGTCGATGGTTACGTCAAATGAAGGCAAGGATAATGGAAAATCCAGAAGGGTTTCCCGATTATCGTATTCGGCAGAATGATCTGTACCGCCAATGTTTGGGAAATTCAAATGATGAGTTTCACAACTCATGGAAATGGTGCGTGCCTACGGGTGAACGCATGAGGGTATTAGAGAATGTTAGGGTAAATTTAGCAAACGCCCAAAACATTCAAGCCCGCCAGTATAATTTACGACGGCGTCCGTATAAACCGCAGGTAGGCGCCTGGGTATATAGGAAAGAGCGTCCATTGTCTAAAAGACAAGAGGGATTTTCCGCCAAATTGGCAGCGAAGTACAGCGGGCCGCATGAAATTGTGAAGGTACCGTCTCCTGTAATCGTGGAATTGCGATTAAAGAGAGGAAAAACCTGTCGGGTACACGTGAAGGACATTAAGTCCTACGTGGTATCCCAATAGAGAATTCTACTGGAATATTTGTGGTCAAAATTCTAAAGGTATGATAATTTTTAGGAAGTCATGAATCAAGTAAGTACAGAAACGTTTGAAAGAGGGTTGTAGGATAGCAAAAGAAAGTAGGGAGAAGTTAGATGTAATAAACAAAGAAGGATAAAAAGGGATGTAAGATAGCAAAAGAAAGTTGGCCCAGACAGATGAAATAAGATGGTTAGAAATTAAAGACTGAATCAAAGTTAAGAGACTAAATGAGTCTCGTAACTTAGGTACCCTCGAATTAAAGGTAAAACTGTCGTAGAACCTGCAAAAGGGGTCTGCTAGAAGCTAAGCTGGGTAGGATAGCAAAAGAAAGTTGGCGTGTGATAGATGAAATAATTGAAGGGATATTACGGAAAGTACTAAGATAGCAAAAGAAAGTGGGCACAGTCAGAGAAAACGGAATGAGTAGCAAATGGCAGTAGAGCAGGATACAGACAATGTAGGTCGTCGGACTTGGGAAATAGGTCTGTTAACAGCTAAGGTGGGTAGGATAGCAAAAGAAAGTTGGTGGGTGGTAGATGAAATAATTGAAGGAATATTACGGAGGGTATTAGGATAGCAAAAGAAAGTGGGCACAGTCAGATGAAACGGAATAGGTAGCAAAGACCATTTACCAAGTGAAAGAGATCAGAATGGAGATCGTGGCATCTCCATGGTTGCATTCTAACCCTGAGGGGAAAGTTTTGTAACGGTTACTTTTTCAGATCAATTAGAATGTGACCAGTGGAGATGGTCAGAAGAAAATTCTAGAGAAAAAGTTGGATCTTTAAGTTATAACGATATCAAATAAAATTTTAGTAACCATGATCAAACAAATTGTCAATGTCAATGTTTGAAACATAAGTAACCTGCAAGACATTGACATTGACAATGTCAAGAAGACAGGTAATTTATCACTCCCTGGTCAACGTAGGATAAGGAAGGAGATAAAAGATTTATCTCTCCCCTGCATAAAATATAAAAGATAATTATATTAAGGGGAGAGAAAAATCGGAAGGCAGTTCGAATTGAGTTTGAATTCAATAATTCAATTCGGGTTCTAATATTAACCACGGGTTAATATTAGAAAAGCGGTATACGGGCTACTAGACATCGTTGAGGGTAAGTGATTTTGTGTTTATTATTGTGTGCTCCGTGGAAGGTCAGTACCTGGTGACGCTTGTTCGTTAACCTCGTACGCTTCTTCGAGATTCGCCGTTTGTGTACTTGGTGACGTTTGTTCGTTAACCTCGTACACTTCTTCGATATTCACCGTTCAGTATCTGGTGACGCTTGGTCGTTAACCTCGTACATTTCTGCCAAAGTCAGCTGAGTATTTTTCGTGTTCTGTCATTCAATTCCGAGTTGTTAAAGCTTTGTGTACTTGGTGACGCCCGTTCGTTAACTTCGTACGCCTCTTCGAAGGTAACCGATCATTTCCGTGCTTTGTCGTGCAGTTTTGATTCGTGGAAGCTTCGTGTACTTGGTGACGATTATTCGTTAACTTCGTACGCTTCTTCGAAGGTAACCGATCATTTCCGTAATTTCCCGTTAATTCCCGAACCGTTGAAGTTTCGTGTATCTGGTGACGCTTGTTTGTTGCTCTCGTACGCTTCAGCGGAGTTTTCCGATTATTCCCGAGTTTTCAGTTAATTCCCGAACGGGGACAGATTTGTGGATCGAGTGCCGAAGATGGAGTCGACGTAATCCTTGTGTTTCAGAGACTGGGAGAAGTTTTCCCGGCTGTCATCGCCGAGAACAGCTCAGGTGTAGTGAAGCAGAAGGCAAGCAGAGTAATTCGTAACCCAGCTGAATTAGCCACAACAAGGCCAGAGGGGGTTAACCTGAACCGAGTCAAGTGCCGGTCAAGTTACACTGTAGCTAAGACTACTAGGATAGATAAAAGAAGAGCAGCGTGTAAATACGAGCAATCAAGTACCCGTTTTGTGTGTACATAGATAAATATATTATACGATTAGTTATTGAAATCTTGTTTTTATTTCTGGTATTGCAAGGGAGTCACGTCGAATTCTGGCTTCACGATTGAAGTTATCCGAATAAAATAAATAAAGAGTGCACCGAACTTTGCTGTGACGGCATAAGGCTGATTACAGAAAAGTACGTTACAATACAGTGAAAAGTTTTTTAGGTTAGGTAACCTCGACACAGCACAGCGATTTACCATCCTCAATAACTTGCACTGTATGTTGTAAAATCTGGCTTTATACATATTTTAATTTTTTTTAATAACATTCCGTTGGGTCGGTTAGAAAACTTTATGCTCTATAATTTTTATTAGAGGTAAAATAAGCGCCAAGCCACTCCTTAAGGACCTAGAGTCGGTAGAGAGTTGTAAAATTCGACTAATGATAATTTTTCAGTTTTTTATTCATTTTAATAAATTAATTATGACAGTTAGGGCTTAGGGCACATATTGTTACTGCTATTCATAGAGAATTTTATGTTTATAATTTTTATCAGAAGTAAAATTACCGTCGGACTACACTCCTTAAGAAGCTAGAGCCGGGAGAGACAACGGTTAGTTGCAAAATTCGACTTGATATAATTTTCCAATTTTTGATTAATTTTAATAAATTATTTATGACAGTTAGGGAAAATATTTTTTTTTGGATCGATAGAGAATTTTATGTTTTATAATTTGTATAGGAGGTAAAACTACCCTCAGATCACTCCTTAAGGATCTAGAGCAGAGAAAGACAACGAATAGTTGTAAAATTCGACTTATTAACATTTTTCCATCTTCGATTAATTATAATAAATTAATTATGGCACTTAGGGTAAATATTATGAATGATATCGGTAGGGAATTTTATGCTTTATAGTTTTGATCAGATGAAAAATTACGGTCAGACCACTCCTTAAAGAGCTAGAGCCGGGAGAGACAACGATTAGTTGTAAAATTCGACTTGTTTTAATTTTTCAATCTTTGATTAATTTTAATAAATTAATTATGACAATTAGGACACTTATTTTTATTGGTATCGATATTGAATTTTATGCTTTATAATTTTTATTAGAGGTAAAATTACCGTCAGATCACTCCTTAAGGAGTGCTAGGAGAGACAACGGTGAGTTGTAAAATTTAATCTTTCATTAATTTTTACAAATTAATTAGGACAGCTAGGGCAATTATTTTTATTCCTTTCGATAGATAATTTTATACTTTATAATTTTCATTAGAGGTAAAATTACCGTCAATCTAAAAATATAAAAGAAACACCGTATGAAGGAAAATATCCGTTTTACATCTTTATTGCCTGAAATATATGAATCAAAAGTGTCCGTTTATGTAAAAACTAGTAAAGAAAAATAAAAGTTTAGATTCATCCTGTACATTATACAAGATTTTCTCCAAAATATTTGATGAATAAAATTACAATATATTAAAATTATTTTGTACATTGAAAATCAATGCCTTTGGATATCGTTTGAATTCACACCATAAGGTGTGCTATCGGATATGAGTTATCGCAAATGACGTCGAATCTTCAAAATTTTTAAACAATTACCCAAATTTAACTTAAAACATTAGTTCATTTTCATATTTCAAGTGGTGAAAGTCGCGTTTCTTAAGTTTTGCTTTTTGTGCCTTTTGGATTTTTTCAAAGAAAGTTGGGGTTAACGATGTTAATGAAGGTTAGTTAATTATATTGTAATAATTTTAGAGCATCTAAATTTTCAAATAAGGCTTTTTTTTATTTTTTTCGAACCTAATTCGATAGTAAGTAAGTAAAAATTATAATTTAAAAAAGTGTCTCACAGGGTGAGACTTGCAGTATAGAATTTTTTTATCCCCAAAAAACGTTTAAATTCCTAAATTTATTCCATAAACACTATGGCTATTAACATGACCCAACACTTTAATTTTCAGAGATAATAATTTTGAATCACAGCCTTTAAGAAAAGTTTCGTATTAATTTAGTAGATACCTCTAATGAATTTTGCGTTTGATAACGTCAATTTTTGTTACGATTAAGTGAAAAGCATTCAATTACATAAGGGACGCGCCTTTGTCTTTAAATAATGAAAACTAGACACGTGAGCAATTTTGTCACTCCAGTCACAACGGCTGTTGTATAATTAATATAGGTGACTATTTACGTACAGTCAGTCTCACAATTAATGGCCATCCTGGCTATACGTTTAGCACGAATTGTGGATGCAACCATCATAACACCCTCTACTTAAATTGAGGGGTAACTTTAATTTGCCAACAAGCAGTAAATCAACAACCTCTTTTTCTGCCCTTTTCTCGTTGTTGGCTAATAACCACCCTGGCGAATATAAGTTGATGTAATATTCATGTGACAATGTTTATCTTAATGTAACTGTTATAACTAAATCATTAATTATTCAGAAACATTAATTGCTAATACTTTTACAATAACGGTTTTTATCTCTGAAAGCATTTCCAATTTATTCAATTTCAAAAATTTACAGGGTGGCTCTCTTGGGTAGTTGGTACGCAAAGTGGTCTTATTAAAAACTAGAACATTTGTGTATCTGTGCTTATAAGTAGAGTGGCATCCATACGCTGACAGGGGTTAGTAAAAGGGAAAACAATTTTCTTTTGAAACAGAAAACGCTTTTCGCTTTCAAAGAAATTATTTTATTTGTTTTGAGATTGCAAAAGTTTACTGAGAATTGTTTGATTGTTGTGAGAATTTTATTACACTTTTCTGAGTAGTTTATAAGTCGGAAAAACTAATAGTATTACGATACCTCTTATATTATAAAATAGTATATTTTGTAACAAGAGATGAAACATCATTTATTTTGTTAGTTGAGAATTCAATTCATGAGCCGCGTAGTAGCGAGTAAAATTATTTTTCACCAACGAAAAATACGGATTTTATCTCGAGTCGTAAGCTATTTTTTCTAGGACAATAATTAGTACACTTTAATATTATTTTTTTTTACTAAAATTTGAAGTGACAGTTCAATAGAGGTTTTTTAAAAAGCCGCTAGATGACGTAAAAGTGACAGCAGTGTCTTAAATTTAAAAAAATATGTAAATTAATTATCCATAATATTACTTTTGCTCTCTAGAGAAAAATGTCTGAAATCAGAATAAAATGCTATTTCAGAAAAGACCAAAAAAATGTCCCCCTTATTTAAAAAAATTGGCCCGGTCCTTTTCTCTGAAGATTTAAATTATAAAAATTTTTAAACACAGTCAAAAAATAGGAAAAATTACGTTATTTACTTTTTCAAATTTCGTTCCATTTGGTTAATTCGTTTAGAAGTTATTAAGGCCGTTCCACACTTTTAGACCTCTCTGTATGTATGAAATTAGAAAAACTCTTTTACAAAAAGTAGCACTAAAGGACACTTTAATTACAGAAAATTTTATTGTAGGATTTTATTATAAATTTCGCATTAAAACTTAATAAGGAATAAATAATTCAATAATCATATCAAGGATATGTTCTCATTTTCTTATTTTATTTTTCTGGAAAACAATGCCAAATCACTCGAAATTTTCAATATAACATTTTTTTGTTTTATATTATGTATCTTGGTAATTTTCAAAAGCGAACATTCGTCTCTTCTTTCGTATTACAATAATTGACTGTGACTATTCTTGTCATTTTCTGTTAACTTAAAATATATATTTCTGAATTTTTTTATATTAAAAAATTTTCATAAGAAAATCAGATTATGCTAACGTTTTATTTACTGCCATGAACTTTGAAGATGGATTAAGGGTGGGCTGCCATTTTAACAAGTTAAAAATTATGTTAAAAAATAAATTATGCAAAATATTTTTAAAAAATTTATGTTATAGTGTAGTCAACGAACCAAAATTTATCCTGATTTTAAAAATCAGGAAAAATTTTGGTTCGTTCACTACACTATTATAAAATAACTGCCATTTTTGTTATGATAAATGAATAGAATTTACATTTTTCATATGATTTATTGAACTGTAGGCAATGGTAGGCAACCAAAAGAACGATACAGCAGAAAAATATAAAAAAAATCAAATCAAACAGTTCTAGATTAGATCAAGTAGATGGTGTTGCCTACTCCTGAAATAGGGTACATTTTATAAAATTTACCATATTACACTGTATTTTATAAAATGTACCCAATTACACTGTAATAGTAGTTTATGATATAAGTGTTAAAAGATGCGTTTTATTTTGTGAGTGAAAAGTTTATGAAACGAGCGTAGCTATTGGAGTAACTCCAAGAACAAAATAAAATATAATGAAACTTTTAAGAAAGAATTTTGTCAAAGACCTTTGACAGTCTAATACCAGCCTAAGATAACTAACAAAAATTGTATTTTTTAGTGAATCTTTAGAGCTTGCTTCACGGCCTACTTCCTGTAATTATTTCTTTCTAAACGCGACAAATAAGACCCAACTGTTTCTTAATCATTCGTTTCTAGATTTGCCTCTGTTTGACCGACCGAGCTTATCAGTCCGGCCCTGCATTTTTAATATAAATTACACTATTAAAGATTTCATATCATAGTTTGCTATAATTTGTTAAGCTACGTTGATTTTAGCTGTTTAAAAAATTTAAAGTGTTAACTCTAGATCCCAAAGGTCTCGGTTTCATTTGATGAACGGAACTTCGTAGACTCCCCAATAAAATTAAAATAACAATTATTCACTATTTAGAATAATGAATAATTATTCAAATTATTTATAATGCTACAGATTTGCGATAATTATGCATGATTTTGCTTTTGAAGTATTTACTTTGCTACCGTACAATAAGCCTCGTTTTCATTGAAACTCTCGCGGCATTAAATGTATTAAATTAAACCTCCCTCTTTTATTTGTTCAAAAAAATCTATTTGAATTTGTCAGCAATATAATTTTTTTTGTTTAGACATATCGTTTTTGCAAATACCAATTTTGTTACTCTCGTGAAATTCCTTTTTGAAGAATTGCAGTTTTTCAAAAATGTGCGTATACGCGTATGTGGATAATTATGTTCAAATAAAATAATTTTGTACTTTGGAAATTGGAGCTTGGGAAGCACATTCTCTAGTAATGCTACATTGCATTTGTTATTAATTTTTTTTAAATTATAAATCACAATATTATTATTTTAAGTAAGCAGTTTTGGACTCTTCTAATTATTTATTCTATTTACCCTTCAATAAAATTTAATATTTCCAAACGAACAAAAATTTTAAATTCTCTTTATAATATCTTAAAAATTAATAATCCAGTACAGCTTTAACTTTAAAAGAGCTAGTCCAAAGTTTTAATTTTTTTTTCAAAATTTCTTCAGAAGATCCTTTAAGAAAATTTTTCTTATAAAAACACATAATAAAATTTATTAGCATTACTCAAGCCTCAAAGTAGATAGTTTTATAAACAATTTTTTCAAACATTAAAACTCATTAATGTTAATTATTAAACCACGTTAATTTTAATAAAAAACTTACGAAAAATTTCATTATTTTAAAATAATTTTTAAATCACAACACTCACGAATTTATTTATTTTTTAAATTTTACGTGATACGTGGTGTTAGTGTTATAATGGCTTGGTTACACCGACGCAAAGCGTCCCGACGACTGAAATCCTTTTGGACTGTTCAACAGTTTATAAGTTCTAATAAGGATCGCGGCGCAATCTCCTACCCTTTCATATGATATTCTTGTTTTGTTTTCGTAATATCAAATTATTTGTTGTAATGAATTTTCTCTCTTATGATACTGTTAAAACTGAAGAACAAAAATTTAAAAAACAACCTGTTGGAAATCACTAATTACAAAATAATTACGTTGTTAGCGCAAGAACTAAATTTAAAAAAAAAGTATAAATCTTTGAAAATACATAGTTCTCATGTCTAATTTAATTTTATATAAAAAAATGATCAAACGCTGACGTTATTTCATACTTTTAGTTACTTTAGTAGACTACACGCGCCTGAAACTGATGGTTTTTCTTTATGTTTTCCTTTTATTTATAGTACAGAGAAAATATTATTAATTTTAAATTTCAACATTTTTGTTACTATACAAAGATTCTGACGTCAGATCTAAAATCAGAGCAAATCGAAAAAAGTTGATGTTAAGGTAGGAATCCACGAAGAGATAGGAAGAATCCTCTTGAGAATTTAATCTCACGAGACAGTTATTTCATGAAGTGTTTCCACCAGATACAAGGAGAATAATCGTCTTGGCTCACGATTTTAGATCTCATGTGAGACTCACCACTGTTTTCATTATTTTGATTGTATCTGAAATTTTGTCTCGCGAAATAAACATCTGGTTGAAACGTCTCTTAAGTGGTTTCATTTTGACTTTATATATTTCCTTCTCATGCCGGGTAATATTATTTATAACGAGTCATTTATCTACAATTTTTATTAATAAAAGTTGTAAGTCAGACCGAACAATCCTTAAGAAACGTGAGTAATCATAAGGGTGCTGTTTGATGCATCTATCTCTAGTAAATGATTTTTTTAATAATAATTGTTGTTAGATTTGTGCAATATTTATTAACTAACATTGTTGATGAGTCATTTAGTAACAATTTATATTCTTAAATTTTTTTAGTCAGGTTCACAGTTTCTTCAGAATACGCGAGCAATCTTATGGGTGCTGTTCAATGCATCTGTCTACTAAATTATTCTTATAATAGTAATTGTTGTTAACAATTGTGCAATAATCATTAGCTAACATTGTTTATGAGTCATTAGTGACCAATTTTTATAAACAAAGTTTTTTAGTTAGGTCCACAATTTCTTCAGAATACGCGAGTAATCTTAAGGGTGCTGTTCAATGCATCTGTCTACTAAATTATTCGTATAATAGTAATTGTTGTTAACAATTGTACAATAATTATTAGCTAACATTGTTTATAAGTCATTAGTGACAAATTGTTATAAACAAAATTTTTTAGTTAGGTCCACAATTTCTTCAGAATACGCGAGCAATCGTAAGGGTGCTCTTCAATGCATCTGTCTACTAAATTATTCTTATAATAGTAATTGTTGTTAACAATTGTGCAATAATTATTAGCTAACATTGTTTATAAGTCATTAGTGAGAAATTTATACAAACAAAATTTTTTAGTTAGGTCCACAATTTCTTCAGAATACGCGTGCAATCTTAAGGATGCTGTTCAATGCATCTGTCTACTAAATTGTTCTTATAATAGTAATTGTTGTTAACAATTGTGCAATAATTATTAGCTAACATTGTTTATAAGTCATTAGTGACAATTTTTTATAAACAAAATTTTTTAGTTAGGTCCACAATTTCTTCAGAATACGCGAGCAATCGTAAGGGTGCTCTTCAATGCATCTGTCTACTAAATTATTCTTATAATAGTAATTGTTGTTAACAATTGTGCAATAATTATTAGCTAACATTGTTTATAAGTCATTAGTGAGAAATTTATACAAACAAAATTTTTTAGTTAGGTCCACAATTTCTTCAGAATACGCGTGCAATCTTAAGGATGCTGTTCAATGCATCTGTCTACTAAATTGTTCTTATAATAGTAATTGTTGTTAACAATTGTGCAATAATTATTAGCTAACATTGTTTATAAGTCATTAGTGACAATTTTTTATAAACAAAATTTTTTAGTTAGGTCCACAATTTCTTCAGAATACGCGTGCAATCTTAAGGATGCTGTTCAATGCATCTGTCTACTAAATTGTTCTTATAATAGTAATTGTTGTTAACAATTGTGCAATAATTATTAGCTAACATTGTTTATAAGTCATTAGTGACAATTTTTTATAAACAAAATTTTTTAGTTAGGTCCACAATTTCTTCAGAATACGAAAGTACTAATCATTAGATTGCTATTTATTTCATCTTAATGTAGTAAACTATTCTTATAATAGTAATTGTTACTAGAATTGATTGTTTGCAATTTATTTACAATTTTTATTAAAAAAATTTTCTCTTTTGACACTACTTGTTTCCTGAGGATACTAAGCAAAACCGAGGAGTGCTCCTCAAACAGTTTAGAAACTTTTGCTGGAGGGTGGGAATACTGTTAATAAAAATCATTGTATTTTATTTATTATTGTAAGATAAATCAAAATTACAATAATATTAACATTAACCAATTTATATTTCCCTATTAAATTGATTAATTGTTTGCTGAATAGGTCATCCAAAGTGCTTGAAAGTCTGGTTCGGTACTGAAAAAAGTAGAAATAATTTCTTCCCTCGCTTAGTACTCGAAAAAGTAAATTTTTACAATTTTTAATGATTTGTACCACTAAAAAAAATTCTTAAAGGGGAAAAGGTTTCTTTACTTTTATTTTTAAGAGTAATTAAAGCTTAGTTAAAAATTAACTAAAGGAAAAAAACAACCGTCCGACAAATTGAGTTTCACGACGATTAAACTTAATTTGATTTAAATAAGAATTCTTTTAATCCTTTTTTTTTTCGTCTAAAAAATATTTACTCTAGTTGAAATTGTGTGTTTTTACAGCGACAATAACTTTCTCGTTCTTTCCCGTTTAATTTGACTAGTTCTTCACTTTGTTTCCACACTTTTTTTGCTAAATGTTCGTTTAGGGCAATCGTTGGCATCGGAGGCAGCCAAGCCACTCCACAATTATCGAAATATTGTCCACTTATTCCCTCTACATCTTTAGACGTTGCTACATAAATTGACGTTTGGGCACCTTCTTCGGGCGTCTAAAAGTAATCGGTTGATTTTAAATAAATTTGTTTTTTTAAACTCACTTTGAAAATTGTAAATTGTAGACAGTTTAGGAAAAACTTTATAACGGCGTCCACCGTTTTGTAAATTTTCGTGTCCGAGATACCTGGATTTAACGAGTTTACGTACACGTGCGTTCCTTTTAGGCGTCTTGCGAGTTCGTTTGTAAATAGAATGTTGCAAAGTTTGGAGTTGGCGTAATTTATTGTTTTTGGAAGACTCATTTCAACTGGATACCTGTTGATGTTGTTTGGATTTAATTGAGCCAAATGGGCCGAATTGCACGTAACATTTATTATTTTACTCGGAGCCGATTTCTTTAACAAATCTAAAAATAATGAAAATGTTGAAAATTTTTGAAAGGCTCAATTCTATTTTGAGATGATTTTTGGAGATAAGTTGTAATAACTTTAGGATTTACGTGACTATAATATCCAATTTTAGCTTAGAAATTGATTTATTATGAGATAATTGAAAAAATAACAGACTCGGGATATTATTTTTGGTTTTAACGAAAGTTGATTTTTTCCATTAGGTATATTTTCTTTTAACAGGTGAATTAAATCGTGTTTATGTTGGGATGTTTAGAAAATAAATTGTAAAATTATGCAAAATTCATCTAAACAAAAGACGCTGTTTATACCAGAAACGCGCTTCATAAATATTATGGAAAACTTATAAATTAATTTAAAAATGCTTACCTATTAACAAATTCGTTAATAGGAACGGCCCTAAATGGTTTACTTGCATAACCATATTCAAACCATCGCCTGTGGTGATATTTCCAACCCCTGCAATACCTGCATTGTTAACCAAAATATCCAAACGTTCTTCCGTTTGATTTATATCTTGTGCAAATTCTCTAACAGAGCTCAAAGAAGACAAATCTACACTTTTAACAACAACATCACTGTTGCCACTTTCAGAAATTATTCGAAGTCTCGCAAAGTCTGCACAGTCCTTATTACGACAAGCTAAAATAACTCTTCCTCCCCGTTTGGCAAAATCCATTGCCGTATGAAAGCCAATTCCTGTAAATTAAGAAGTAATTTCAATTTTTCTAACTCGGAAAAAATATTACCTGAATTGGATCCTGTAACTAAAGTCGTTTTACCAACTAAACAAGTTGGACTTCTATCCCATTTTGTTACAAACTTGAAAAATGCTCGTATGCTGAGTAACGATATTATAAGTATGGTAAATGGGAAGCAAGATTTCATTTTTAACTAAAAATTTTGAGTTTAATTACATAGTGTTCGAAAATTGTGACAGGAATGACGTTTTTAAAAAAATATAACCTAAAATACGTAAAATGTCGAAAATTAACTGAAAATAGCGATTAGCCATGAGTTTTTCATTCAATAAAATTTTATCAATTTGACACTGACAACTAGAAATCCTGTCATTGAATTAAAAATCCAGGAGCTATTTTGAGATATTTTTGACGTTTTTATATCCAATTTTGGTCGTTAAAAAGCACCCAAATTTAAATTGGTTATTGATTTAAAAGCACAATTTTATGCCCTACAACGTCTATTTGAAGCATTTTTGTCTAAAATTATTGGGAAGCAAGAAATTTCGAAAGTATGAATTATTAACATGTTAAATCCTTGACTGTGAGAGCCGTGGTTAGTGGTCAACACCCTGTATAAAATTTATGAGATTTCCACACTATTAAGTATCTAAAATTTAAATAGTTCGTGTGCACATTTTGTAATTTTTCCTTAAATTAATCACTCCTCTTTGTTGAGGAAATTCCTCTAGTGAAAATATTATAATTCTGAAAAACAAGATTTATTCTTCTAAGCTTTAATATCTTTTTTATTTCATTGTATTTTCTTGTTAAGTATTACAGTAAAATATTACTTCAAAAAATATTTTCTTATTCAAATAAAAAAAATTAGATTTAAACTAACGAACGACTAAAAAGGATTTATACAATTCTGTCTGGGTTTGAAATAATACTTTTATGAGTTTTTTCCATCTTTTGAAATTGAAAAATTTGTAACTGAGATTTTCTTATTGAATAACAGATAATATGTAATTTAAAACGAGCTAATTAAAGTGGGAATTATGTGGGAGTTCGCGATTGTGAAAATTCTTTTGAATTTTCTGGACTAGATAGAACTGAAATGAAAATGCGCGAGCTTAAAAACTATTGAACTAGGTAACGTTTATTGTGGAGCGATTTAAACGTATTTAAAAAATTTTCTTTTTTTACTGCTGTGAAAGCACTAAGCTTTTGAATAGAAGAGATTTTTCAAAAATTACCGCTGTTGTTTAATGCTAAAAAAATTCATTTCATTTGCTTAATCTAATAGAAACTAGAGATAGGTATATGTGATTATCCGAGTTTGGCGTATTAGCTAATACAAAGAGCTTTCCACTATTATCTATATGGGATTTTCGTTTAATTTGAGAATTTAGGTGTAAATTCTATTAGTTTTCAACTCGAGGCATTTTCTCGAATTTGAAACGAATTGAAAAAAATTGTGACCTCGGAGGATTCTAGTCCCGTATTTTAGCTTTAGGGGTAACTTACAGAGGGGTCTAATATACAGGGTGATTCATGAGGAAGTGCAAATAATTTGGGAGGTTGTAGTATGGATTACTCTGAGTCAAAAATGTCATATGAGCATGTGTCCGATTGTTAATAGATACAGAGATACAGTCATTTTAAGGTGTATTAAAGTATAAAACAAATGACTTATTGTTGATTTTTAATACCAACCATTAAAATAAACAAATTTACATAATATGTAGTTCAAAAATCCCACAGCCAACCTCAATGCACTTTGTAATACTACTGTTACTTTTCTAATATCATCTTGGCGTTCCTTTATGAACGCCACACAATTCACAATTCGAGTGAGCAATAATTCGTCTCTGGTGTTTACCTTTTCTTGAACCGCCTTGAAAATTTTTTTAATTTTAATTGTTAGTATTGAAAATCAACAATAAGTTATTTATTTTATACTTTAATACATCTTAAAATTACCGTATCTCTGTATCTATTGACAATAGGACACATGTTCATATGACATTTTTTACTCAGAATAATCCATACTACAACCTCCCAAAATATTTGCACTTCCTCATGAATCACCCTGTATACAGGTTGTTTAAAAAAATTGTAACTAGCAATAATGTGACGGACACAAGCATCGTAACAAAAGTTACGAAATATGGAGGTTAAAGATGATAAAACGAAAGGAATGAAGCAGTTCGGTCCAGTCCAGAAGACAGCCGGTAGTCAATTGCTGCAAGAGACATGAGACATCAAAAAAGATGGGACATTTTAGAATTAAATTATTTGATTGGAATTAAATACAGGGAATTAAGATCCAAATTTAATAAACTAAAATTTCGTTCCTCCCTCTCTCTCCCGACTGTACTCGTCTGGACCTACCTTGTTCGATATCAGTTCTATCAAGGATTTTTAAGATATGTCCAAAACTTACTTTATGTTAAATGAAATGCATAGGTGGCCATGCTTTCATGAAATTTGCATTTTAAAGATGAATTAATACCGTTGAAATTATAAAAAAATATCTAAGTTAATAAAAGCAGCATAACCACCTACACTTTTCATTTAGGTAATAAAATTAAGGGCTATTTTTTCCAAAAGCAATCTTTGTAAGTGATTTTTGATTGCTTCTTTTAATTGCGCTCCAAATAATTCTAGAAGAATCTTTGTTAAACGTTTTTTTAACAAAAAGAAACTCAAAAATTGTTTGAGATTTTCATTCGTGTTTTTTCAGCCATTTTCTACCCAATCTTTCTAATTAAATCAACTCTCTCTAGTTCGTATAATAACTAAGTTTTGGTAAACCGTGATGGTTGATTCCTGATGCCTACCTACATATAAATAATATTAATAAATTTTTCTCGTTCTAAAAAAAACAAAAAATTGCTCAAGGGCGATAAAAACACACTTGAATGTTATAATTAAAATATGAATATTAATAACTGTATTGCTATAGGGCGAAAATTCGTACAAAAAGTATTGTGGAAGAATAAAAGGGTTGTTGTTTAAAAAAATCTTAATATGTTTTTATAAACAATTGAATTTTAAATGATTCCAAACCATTCTAAACAGTCTTTTGGAATTCCAAACGCATCGAATTAGGATAAAAGTTTAGGAAATCGCATGGAGCTAATTTAAAATTGTTATTAAGGGATGCTATAGGCAATTTTTTAATTAATAATGTTTTTTAATTTAATATAGTGTATCGTTAAAATTAATCGGGTTGGGAATTTAAAAAATGTAATCAATATACATTTAAAGAGCTGAAGTGGAAAAAATTATTAAAAATTTTAATGAGAAAAGTTATTGAAAATTAGCTAATAAATATCTTTTGAACTTATTATTTGCTACTCATAAAAAATCGTGTTAGTAATTTGGACATAATTTGCCTACCACGCAGAGCTAGCATACCACTGTAGATCTTATCCAAAATAGAAAAAGGTTTGAGGCTGAACTTTAACGAGCCATCCCAGTTAAGGTTCACGTGACCGATATTCGTCGGGGAGTCCAAAAGGACTTGAGACTGAACTTTCACTTGCCATCACATCGTCGGCAAGTTAAAAGGATTTGAGATCGTACTGTCACCCGCCATCACTTGAGGTGAGGCCATGGCCTCACCGGTGGCGCCCAGTCGGTCTACTGGGCGAGAACAGGTACCTCTAGACCGCTTATTATAAAAGCTCTATTTCAAGGTGCATATTTTTACAAATTTTCCTATAAAATAAGGCTCTCACTAGCCATCACTTAAGGTGAGGCCATAGCCTCGCCGGTGATGCCCAGTCGGTTAACTGGACGTGAATAGGTACCTTTAGTCCGCTTTCTAGGAAAGCTCTGTTTCAAAGGGTATATCTTTCCAAGTTTTCCCATAAAATAAAGCTCTGAGATCGAACTCTCACCCGTCATCACGTAAGGTGAAGGCGTGGCCTCACCGGTTATACTCAGTCGATGGACTATACGTGAACATGTACCTTTAGTCAAATTTCTACGAGAGCTCTGTTTCAAGGTTTATATCTTACAAAGTTTTTCCATAAAATAAGGCTCAGAGATTGGACTCTCACCCGCCATCACTTAAGGTGAGGCTGTGGCCTCACCGGTCATGTCCAGTCGATTAAATGGACATGAACAGGAACCTCTAGTTTGCTTTCTATAAAAGCTCTATTTCAAGGTGCATATCTTTACAACTTTTGCCATAATATAAGGCTCTCACTTGCCATCTCTTAAGGTGAGGCCATAGCCTCACCGGTGATGCCCAGTCGGTTAACTGGACGTGAATAGGTACCTTTAGTCCGCTTTCTAAGAAAAGCCCTATTTCATAGTGTATATCTTTTCAAGTTTTCCCATAATTTTAGGCTCTGAGATCGGACTCTCGCTCACCATCACTTAAGGTGATGCCCAGTCGTCGACTGAACGTGAACAGGTACCTTTAGTCAGCTTTCTAAAAAAGCTCTGTTTCAAAGTGTCCCATAAAATAAGACTCTGAGATTGAACTCTCATCGCACCATCACTTAAGATGAGGTCATGGCCTTACCGGTGATGATCAGTCGATGGACTGTACGTGAACATGTACCTTTAGTCAGCTTTCCACGAAAACTCTGTTTCAAAGTGTATATCTTTCCAATTTTTACCTTGAAATGAGGCTCTGAGATTAGACTCTCACCGCCACCACTCGCCTCACCGGTGATGTCCAGTCAGTCAACTAGACGTAAACAGATACCTTTAGTCAGCTTTCTATGAAAGCTCTGTTTCAAAGTGTTTATCTTCCCTAGTTTTCCCATAAAATAAGCCTCTAAGATCGGACTCTCACCCGCCATCACTTAAGAGGAGGCGATGGCCTCACCGGTGATGCCCAGTCGGTGAACTGGACGTGAACAGGCACCTTTAGTCAGCTTTCTACGAAAGCTGTGTTTCAAGGTGTATATCTTTCAAAGTTTTTTCATCAAATAAGTAAGTCTATGAGATTAGACTCTCACCCGCCATCACTTAAGGTGAGGCTATGGCTTCACCGGTCATGTCCAGCCGATATAAGAACTCGAAAACAATTGGTTTAATCTTAATTATTATTAAACATTTGTTTAGGATTTTGAATTTTTAATTAGCAAGTGTTTTGTTTATATTAACATTTACGTTTCCAATTGAAAATATTTTTCCACGAACGAAAAATAAACAGTTCAAATGTTAAAAACAAAAGAAACGAAACAAAAATAAAACATTTTTTTGCTTTTTATATTTTATTAATAAATAACATTTACTTACATTTAATTTATTCAAACATAGTCATTTTTAAGTAAAAAGTCAAATTTTTTATCGAGACGTGATCTTTCGAAATGGGGTCCAATGTGATGATGCGGTTCCGGATGGTTCTCGTAATAATGATGGACTACTGGTGGTGGTGCAGGTCCGTGATCACAACTTTTATAATGCTTGAAATAACTTGGTAAATACAACAAAAGCAATAGAACCGATTTTTTAATTATTATTAAAGTTCCCCAAATGAGAACTAACATTACTTGCATTTTAACCATTATTAATAAAGGTAAAATGAACCGATTTAGCCTTCTATTTCTTCCTTCAATTTTATTTTCATCTAAAACAAAAATAATTGTTAATATTTTTTCTAAAATAGTTTTAATTTTAAATAGAACGGAAATATTTGATGTAATTTCGCTTTTAAGAAGAATAATTTCACACCTAACTAAATTAGTTCACGAATTTCGGTTATGATTTCTCTAAGCACAATAATTTCTCTTGTTACTTTTGTTTAAAACATGTTTGCATTAATATAACTAATTAATAATTAACAATTATAATTGTTGTTATTTATTTATTTACATGGACAAAGAGAGATAGGGCGAGAGTGGAGGTAATAAGATGGGGACAGTTATAGGGAGAAATATAATGGAGGGGGTAGGAGAGGTAGAAAAAGTGAGGAGAGGGGTATGTCATCTCAATTGACATAGCATTATGTCATCCCATTTGTCATCAAGTCTAGGTCACATAATTATGTAATCTCATCTGTCATTCCATGTCATGTGATATGGAACTTAATATAGTCCAATATATTATTTAATCTGTTATCCAATATCTCATTAAATCTGTCATCCCATATCTTTTTTAATCTGTCATCCAATGTGTCATTTAATCTGTCATCCAATGTGACATTAAATCTGTCATCTCATAGGTCATCAAATCTGTCATCCCGTATGTCATAAATTATCTGTAAAATGAAAACGTGTGTAAGATAACAAATAATGAAAATAGTGACAACACTAAAGATAATAGTTAAAATGCACTACGTTTAGTTCAAATAACAAATAGGAGGAAGTTATAGAGAAAAATATAGTGGAGGGGTAGAAAAAGAGAGAGAAGAGTCATCTCATTTTTCATATCATATGTTATCGCTTTTGTCATCAAGTCTGTGTCAGATGATTATATAATCTCATCTATCATCCCATATGTCATGTGAAATGGAATTTAATTACATTGAATATATCACTTAATATGTCATTAAATCTGTTATCCTATATGTCATTTAATCTGTTATCCCATATGTCATTTAATCTGTAATCCAATATGTCATATAATCTATCATTTAATCTATCATCCAGTTAATTGTTCAATCTGTCATAGGTACTCCAATATGTCATTAAATACGTCATCTCATAGGTCATCTCATCTGTCATCAAATCTGTCATCCCATATGTCATAAATTATCTGTAAAACGTGAGTAAGATGACAAATGAAAATAGTGGCAACGCTAATGATAATAGTTAAAATGCACTACGTTTAGTTCAAATAACACAATTTCATTATACAAATTCCGATAAAATAGTTATTGCGATGGTTAGTTACATTACCATCAGTACAAAAAATTTTGTAAAACGCTATAAAACTAATATTACAAAAAACAACAAAAAGTAGCTGTAGGCGTCAGTAACAAAAAAAAACGGATGTTGGCCATGATAACAACTTTTTTCTTCATGGTTACTATTCCCATTTCCGGTTAAACCGGAAGTAAAGTATAAACTATTGGGTGTCTTCAGATAGCTAATTTTACGAGCATTCTAAATATTGAAAAATATACAGGGTGTTCTTTGTAAATGAAGAAAATTTATCACATTTCCGATTAAACCGGAAGTCAAAATATAAAGTGTTTGATATCGTGCAATAGCTAATTGTAGGATCTTTCAAAATTATAAAAAATATACAGGGTGTTTTAAAAAATTATGTATTTTTTGTAATTTACGGTTTAACCGGAAACGGTTTATTAACCGAAAATAGTGTCAAATAATAGATACTCATAGTATTTTAATTTCCAACATTGTTCTCTTTGATCAAACCACGCTTCTTATACATTTGTTAAATTTTTCCAAAAAATTAGAGTTATAATAATAAAAAACACACTTAGGCTTTTTATATAATTTTTTATAAATAACCGTTACATTTATTCAAACAAATTAATTGTTAACAGAAAAACCAAGATTATTATTATCAAAACGATCTCTTTCGAAATGGGTTCCAATAGGAGGATATGGTTCCGGATGGTGTTCGAAATAATGATGGGCTACTGGTGGTGGTGCATGTCCGTGATCGCTACCTTTAGAAAGTTTAAAGTAACTTGGTAAGTACAACAAAAGCAATATAACCGATTTTTTAATAATTAATAAGGTTCCCCAAATAAGAACTAATAACATGTGCATTTTAACCATTACTATTAAGGGTAAAACGAATTTATTTATCCTTCTTCTTCTTCCTTCAACTTTATTTTCATCTAAAACAAAAGTAATTGTTAATACATTTTTTTACAATAGTTTTAGTTTTAAATGTACAACGGAAATATTTTTTGAATTTTCACTTTTAAGATGAATAATTTCCCACTTAACTAAATTAGTTCACAAATTTCGGTTATAATTTCTCCCAGCGTTATAATGTACCGTAATGTAATGTATGTTATTAGTTTTACATTAATATTTCTAATTAATAATTAACAACAATAATATTGTTGTTATTTTAAGTATATTCGTACGTATTTATTAACACAATTGAAAGGGTTGAATTAATTTTGATAAAGAAATAGTAATTTGCAATATGTGGTGACGCTGTGTCACCACCGGACTTTTTAATTCGTTTTACTGCTAAAAGAGTTTTTTTTAGCTGAAAATTCTTATAGGAAAGTAAAATTCGAAATAGACTTAATCGTTAATGAAATGCAATGTATACAACTCCGTAATCACCGTCAAACTACGTGCCCCACAAATACAAACACCTTGGGGAAAAACGTCTCTGAAGAACTTCCTGAATCTGTCAACTTCTCAAAGGGTGCTTTTTTATATCCGCCCAATTACTTAAAGTTAATGTTTCTAAATATGCGCAACTATTATTACAAACGCTAAATAAAAAATAATACAGGGTGGCCCTTCGTGGTTTTATTTTTATAGCCTTCGAAAATACTAGATTTTAAGTATTGTCATATGTATGGGGAGCTTCTTAATAGATGGACCCAATTGAACACAAAATTAATATTAGAAAACAAGAGATGTGGCCATACAGGGAACTTATGTGAATTGTGTACTATTCCCCTTTCCGGTTAAACCGGAAGTAAAGTATAAAGTGTTGGGTGTCTACAGATAGCTAAGTTTAAGAGCTTTTTAGTTGTTGTTGCCAAATTTGTTAAACTTTTTGGTATCGTGTAACAGCTAATTTTACGGGCTTTCAGAATATTTAAAAATATACTGGGTGTTCCTAAAAATGCCCGCTTTATTGATGCCGGGCCGTGTAAATTTGTTTAATTTTACCAACACAGGAGTTGCAATAATAAAAAACAAAGCTATGCTTTTTATATATTTTTTTCATAAATAACCGTTACATTTATTCAAAAAAATTAATTGTTAACAGTAAAAGCAAATTTTCTATCAAGAGGTGCTTTATCGAAATTGATTCCAATAGGAGGATACGGTTCCGGATGGTGTTCGTAATAATGATGGGCTATTGGTGGTGCTGATGCATGTCCGTGATCACCACCAGTACCTTTGTAAAGTTTAAAGTAACTTGGCAAGTACAACAAAAGCAATATGATGGATTTTTTAATTATTAATAAGGTTCCCCAAATAAGTACTAATAACATGTGCATTTTAACCATTACTATTAAGGGTAAAATGAATTTCTGTACCCTTCTTGCTCTTCCTTCAACTTTATTTTCATCTAAAACAAAAATAATTGTGAACAATTTAAATTATTAACCCTGTATATTTTTATTTTTTTTGATATCAGGGAAAGTTGGTAGTATTTCTAACGAGTGCTGGCCACACACGTTCAGGTTTACTATGCAGATATAACTGTACAAATTTACTTGTACAGTTATCCGGGTCTGTGGATCGCGGCTTTTCTTCTCAGTTCGGCTTCCTTGGAATTGTTTGTTCAAAATTTGACAAAAGGGTGACTTCACCCTGTATATATAGTTAAACTCTTTTAAACCATTACGATTACCTTTGCTATTCTCTGAGGTCATTGTGGCAATAATGGAGTCTTGTGGGTGACGCAAATGCAACGCTAAGTACGTCTGCACAGGGCCGGACTGGCTAGTAGTTGGCTCAAGACTGGCTACGAAATATGTTGGACCCAAATGTTTAATGATTTTCCTGCATGTTACTTACATCAAAATTGCCGATAATTGAATTCTGAATATATTTTTCAAAATTTTTTTATTTGGTCCCCACTGGGCCGGTCTGCCGGTCGGGCCAGTCCAGCCCTGTGCCTTTAAAGTTTCTTCGATCAGGTATACCGGTATACAGGTGTATTGAAATTTCGTAGGCCACTTTTTTTCCCAGGTCTGATTTAATTTGGGTAAGTGCAGTAGCGTTAATGAAGTAGCAGAATTGCATTGAGAGCCTCCATATTGTCTTTACGAATAGGGGTAAAAGAATTGTTAGATAATGATTTTCAAACTCAAATGTTAGGTAGCTATTAAGGTCTACTAAATGAAAAGCACGAATCTGTGGTTTTCATTTCCGACCGAGGTAGCGCACCCCAGCAGCGCTTAGTGAAGGAAAAAAATGCTTACTGTAGACGAAAAAACATTAATTTAAAGCGACCACCATTTAATTGTATATCGTTATATAATACTGAAAAAATAAAAGGTTTTAAAATTAAACATTTCATGCTTACCGCTAAAAACGTAAAATCCTTTAGGCATAGTAATTTGTAATGCTTTGTTCGATATAAAATAATTAACTTGTCGTTGAAAAAAATTCAAAAATTTACTTAAGGGATCTTTATCGGTGAATTCTCTTGATAAACTTTCATATTGTAAATCACTATTTGTTGTGTTCATTTTTACTAATTTAATTGCACTAGTTGTTTTATTGCCAATTATGCCAATTTCTTCTCCGTAAGAATTAATATAACTCATCACTTGATACGTCGTACACGGAAACAAATCGTTATATTTAAAACATAGTTTTTGATACTTTTTCACATTAAAACTAAAGTTTTCCACATCTATACTTAACGCACATTTTATTAACGAAACTAAAATTAATGCGCGAAACATATTTACTTGGATCTTCGTACAAGTTTGTTGTTATGAGTATTTCCTTAAAGCTGCTGGCGTATTTATATCAAATTTACTACTCCTATTTAGGTAACTGATTTAAAATTCAAATTGTTAAATTATAGACCAAATCTTATTTAAATAAATACATTTTCTATGGTTGGTGTGATAAAGAAGACGAACTAGACGTTAAAGTATCAAGGACGCCTCTTGGTCATGATTGATGAAATTGAAGTTGTCTATAAAAAAGAAAGTTTTCATGATTTTGGCCTAATTTTTTCATCGACATTCGACGTTTTCCTCGTCTGGTGCTTTACCAAACAATTTTTCTTATTTCGAGTACAGTTTAATATGTTTGGATGATGCTTCTTTTCTAATGAACAAACAGAAGGTAGAATTGAAATCTGAGTTATTATGGTTTTGGCCTAATTTTTCATTGATAATCAACGTTTTCCTGATGTGATGCTTTAGCAAAGAATTTTCCTTTATTTGGGGCACAGTTTAATATTTTTGAATGACGCTTCTTCTCTAATCAACAAACAGAAAGCACGATTTAGATCTGAGTTCTAATGATTTTGGCCTAAATTTTTCATTGACAATCGACGTTTTCCTTATATTATGATGTTTTAGCAAAGAATTTTCTTCTTTGATGTACAGTTTAATATGTTAGGATGATGCGTCTTCTCTAATGAACAAACAGAAGGTAGAATTGAAATCTGAGTTTTTATGGTTTTGGCCTAATCTTTTCATTGACAATCAACGTTTTCCTGTGTGATGCTTTAGCAAAGAATTTTCCTTTATTTGGGGCACAGTTTAATATTTTTGAATGACGCTTCTTCTCTAATCAACAAACAGAAAGCACGATTTAGATCTGAGTTCTAATGATTTTGGCCTAAATTTTTCATTGACAATCGACGTTTTCCTTATATTATGATGTTTTAGCAAAGAATTTTCTTCTTTGATGTACAGTTTAATATGTTTGGATGATGCGTCTTCTCTAATGAACAAACAGAAGGTAGAATTGAAATCTGAGTTTTTATGGTTTTGGCCTAATCTTTTCATTGACAATCAACGTTTTCCTTATGTGATGTTTTAGCAAAGAATTTTCCTTTATTTGGGGCACAGTTTAATATTTTTGAATGACGCTTCTTCTCTAATCAACAAACAGAAAGCACGATTTAGATCTGAGTTCTAATGATTTTGGCCTAAATTTTTCATTGACAATCGACGTTTTCCTTATATTATGATGTTTTAGCAAAGAATTTTCTTCTTTGATGTACAGTTTAATATGTTAGGATGATGCGTCTTCTCTAATGAACAAACAGAAGGTAGAATTGAAATCTGAGTTTTTATGGTTTTGGCCTAATCTTTTCATTGACAATCAACGTTTTCCTGTGTGATGCTTTAGCAAAGAATTTTCTTATTTGGGACACAGTTTAATATTTTTGAATGATGCTTCTTCTCTAATCAACAAACAGAAAGCACGATTTAGATCTGAGTTCTAATGATTTTGGCCTAAATTTTCCATTGACAATCGACGTTTTCCTTATGTGATGTTTTAGCAAAGAATTTTCTTCTTTGATGTACAGTTTAATATGTTTGGATGATGTGTCTTCTCTAATGAACAAACAGAAGGTAGAATTGAAATCTGAGTTTTTATGGTTTTGGCCTAATCTTTTCATTGACAATCAACGTTTTCCTGTGTGATGCTTTAGCAAAGAATTTTCTTATTTGGGACACAGTTTAATATTTTTGAATGATGCTTCTTCTCTAATCAACAAACAGAAAGCACGATTTAGATCTGAGTTCTAATGATTTTGGCCTAAATTTTCCATTGACAATCGACGTTTTCCTTATGTGATGTTTTAGCAAAGAATTTTCTTCTTTGATGTACAGTTTAATATGTTTGGATGATGCGTCTTCTCTAATGAACAAACAGAAGGTAGAATTGAAATCTGAGTTTTCATGGTTTTGGCCTAATTTTTTTCATTGACAATCAACGTTTTCCTGATGTGATGCTTTAGCAAAGAATTTTCTTATTTGAAGTACAGTTTAGTATTTTTGAACGATTCTTCTTTAATCAACAAACTGAAAGCAAGATTGAGATCTGCCTCAAGCTCTAGAACTAGTTGGAGATCCTAGTTTTTAAAAAGTAGCTTTCCTATTGCAAAGCAAGCTTTTACCATTTCTGATACAGGATCCTGCGGTCCTGCACTTAATAGCAGCGGATTGGGATTATTTTTAAGATCTCACTTGGCCATGGTTTAAGAGCGCTTCATTTAAGGATAGGAAATCTCTGCGAACCTGTTAACCTAAAATCTAGACTAACCTATATGTATAGTAAACCCAACGTAAGTTGAATCCACCACGTGACCAAACCTGCGCGGGGCGTGGCTTCAGAGCCCAGTGGCGGAGCTAGTTATTTCTTCTGTACGACGACACTGTCTACGTCCGTTTCTAAACAACGTTTCAAAGCAGTATGTCAATGTCAGAGGGGGTTGATCTGTCACCCACCATATATGTCAATGTCAGGGGGGTATGTCAATATTGTATCTAAACTTGGTAAAGCAGCTAACATATTATTTCATTATCATTCAAATAATAGGAAATAGACAGAGGAGAAGTAATAAGATAGGGATTGGTTTATAGAAGTGGGTAGTAATCTCTCACTATAGAGTTATCAAGTCGAATGTCAAACTGTAACCATAGTTACCATGTATCAAATGTCAATGTCACCATAGTTACTATATGTCAATGTCAGAATGGGGCTCATCTGTCACCCGACATAAGTCAATGTCAAGGTCATCTATCACCATATGTCAATTTCATCTGTAATTCCATCTGTCATCCCATATATCATTTCAGAGATTGGTTTAGAGAGATGGAGATTGGGTGTAATCTGTCATCATAGTTCATCGTCAATAACATGTCAAATGTTAATCTGTAACCGTGTAACCAGGGTCATCTGTCATACCATATGTCATTTCATCTGACATTTCATATGTCAGTGGAGACATATGTTTTCTCATTTGTCAATCCATCTGTCAACCCATCTGTCATCCGATGTTATTTCATTTGTCATTCTATCTGTAATATCTTCTGTCATTTCATCTACCATTCCATCTGTCATTCCAGAATGAATGAATGTCAGAATATAACAGAAAAGAATTTGTTTTTGACAGATAGGATGAGTTGACAGATGATATTCATAGATAGAAGAGGCATAAACATATAGAGAGAAAGCAATAATAATTAAATAAAAAGCCGCAGGGCAGCTCTATGTGTTTTTATAGCTGTTGGTGAGTAACGACACCACGGTCACCCGATGTCTCCTTGGGAACCTAATTCACTGCCTCATTTCTTGTTTTAAAACCCATCAGGCATCAAGAACCACCACGCTTTTAAATTTTTTTACCTCCACTTCTTAGAGGTTTTATAGCGCTTCCCTATAAAACTTTCAGTGTATTATACTGAAAAGCCTCATTGAAATAAAAAAATAAATGTCAACTGAAAAGCTTTCTTAAAACTCCTGTTATGGGTCAAAATTTCCACTACTTATGAAAAGTCGCATTTTATTTTGTCATTGTAAGCAAAATCTAGATTCTCTGAAAGAAAACAATTGGTTCAACTAAAATTAAAACATGAAACATATTATTTCTTGAACGGATTTTATAAAAATTCTACCTATTTTTGCATAAAGTCAAAAATTGCCACAAACTAAAAAGACAAACTGAACTAATTTTTCTCTTTCATTCAACAGAATTTAGCTTAAGCAGCAAACTGTAAAAATTTGCATAAAAACATCAAATGATGAAGTTAGGGAAGAAAAAAAGTTTGGAAATTGTTCGCTTAAATTTACGATTATTAAAACTAGGTGAAAAAGAAAGACCAACGTTTTATTACTTCATAAGGGCATTTTTGTGTGTAAAACTTTTTATAAAACAAATAATTTGTTACAACCAAAAAAATTCAAAAAATTTAAGACTTTTTCGTATTATTCAACTTTTAATAACGCCGTTACGAGTTAAATTTCCCTCGAGGGCGTAAAGTTTTCTTACGTGCGCTCATTTTGTGTGAAACGAAATTAAAAGAGGCACTGATGATATGTGGATAATTAATAATTAAAGTATATTCACAAACCAATTAATTTTATTCCTACGTTCGTTATTAAATAATTTGTTTGTTATTTTACTCTTATTTTATGTGGAAGGTCGACCAATTAACTATTATTAGCAAAATTAAGCCAAAACAAAATAAACTTGCGACGTCGATTATTTTTGGGTTTGGAAGATTTTCAAATTTAAAGGAATAAAGAGCGAAAATACGTGGAATTTAATTATGGGCTTAGACTATAGTTAATTTAGCGTATTCAAGGCTACTTACAATGGTAAACTAATAAGGGAGAAATAAAAACTCCCAATAGATTCCAGAGAGCTTGGCATTTATTATGGTGCTATCGAGTATGTAATTAAGTGACAGACAGAATAAATTGTTAATATAACAACAGTAATTATTTTACAAGCCTATACTTGAATCCATTCTTTTACTTCGATGTACTCGATATACGAGGGTCGTTCCAAATTTCTCAACTTTCTCTGAAGAACATCATTTGTACAGTGGTCTTCCATCAATGTCCAACTCGACATATTAATGCTGTATGCTCAATAAAGACTGTGTCCCATTGGAAAAAAAATTCAAATTTTTAATTTCAAAATGGCGGCCAATACAACAATTGCTCTATTTTGTGGTCATTCTCTTATAACTTAGTCCATAATTATTATTACGGAAATTTAAAAAAGACGTCCTGCAGCTAAAATATAGGGCTTTCGTCCTAATTTAATAGATTTTTAAAATTATTTCCTAACTGCCTATCTTTAAGGGGTCAAAATTGGTCAAAATTTAGAAATGGATCTTCTTACAATTTCTTCCTGCCGATCTTTTCATTTTTGGGTGTGTTACAGACAAAGTAATTCTCTATCGAAAACCGCTTGTTTTATTAGATTCTATGAATCAGGACCGGAGTTATAGTTTTTTAAAAATCTGATTTTTTGAAAGTCAAAATATTCCAAAATCTGTTATTTTTATTTTATAAATTAATAAGAATTAAAATTTGAAATTTGGTACATGCAGGTATTAATCCTCTTATTAATCCCATGAATATCAATATTAGACACTATGTTTATATAACAAAACGCTACCGGTTAAACCGGAAATTTCAAAAATATCAAAAGTTTTTAGAAATAATTTTAAATAAGTAGTTTTAAAGCTCGTAATTAATTAATTATAATTATTATTCATTTTTAAATCATTAGCCTATTCAATAATACCAAACACTTTATATTTTGGTTTCCGGTTTAACCGGAAATGGATATAACTTTTCTATTTTAAATACTTTTACTTAAAAAGACGCACGCAAAAGTCCTATTATGACCACATCGAAATTTTTATTTACGATTTGTCGCCACAAAAATTACAATAAATTGATTTAAACTCTGCAGATCTATAATTTTAACGAAAAGAATGTTTCATTTTGCACTACTTACTACTTACTCTAATTTAAAACGTTGAGAGAAAATTTCAATAAATCCTTCCAAGTGCAATTGTATTCAAATGGATGGAAGCTCCAAAATATTACGCCTCGTTAAGCTTCCTTTTACTTCCTGAAATTGTCCCACCTTAAGTAAACATCACTGTTTTTCTCGCCTAATTTAAATCTCGAACATTTCGTGAATACACGTACCTTTGTACCCTTACTAATCCATTTCACCTACTTCTCATCATGGCTTACTTTTCAACCCATATACATCAAACGTTTATGCAAATTTCGTAATGGTATTAGGTAAATTCTTCAACAGGAAAAAAATTATTTTCACTTGTGTACCAAATTATACATCCTTTTTTAATTAATTTATTCTAAAGTCGGTCTATTAAATTGTCTTACACTGTTGGTGGTGTTTAATTACCAAAGTAAAGTGTGCGTTTTTTTAAAAAAACTTCAAAATTACATACTAATTAAAGAAGAAACCAGAAGCTGTATAAATGAATTTCTTTGCAATTTTAAAAGCGTAATATTTTGATTTGGATATTAACCAGAATGTGCATTCCTTTTTAGATGCATTGCGAGTTTTCAATAAAATTTAACATCACTTTCGTCTTAGCCAAATCAATTTTTAAAATTGTTTCAAATTTTTGCGTTTCAAATTTTCTTGCTTAAAAATAGCTTTAATACCAATGAAAAGGTTTTGGTAGGGCCACATCAGAGTTTTTATTTTTAAAGGTCTGGTAGACGATTTTTCGTCCGATAATCGCCACAGAGTCATTAAGAATTGACCAAAACACCTTGGATCTATAATTCTTCAAATTGTCCCTCCCCCCTGAAACCTCAAATGTCTGTGAATTTTTGATTAATAAGGCGCTAGTTATAATTTTTGCAGCGCTAGCTCAGGCTGATTTAAGGTAATGATTAGTTTCTCGAAATTCGAATTGCGGGGGGCTAGATTCGTCAAATTGTCCCTCCCCCCTGAAACTTTAAATCTCTGTAAATTTTTGATTAATAAGGCGCTAGCTATAATTTTTGCAGCGCTAGCTCAGGCTGTAAGGCAATGATTAGTTTTTCGAAATTCGAATTGCGGGGGGCTAGATTCGCCAACTTGCCCCTCCCCCCTGAAACTTTAAACCTCTGTAAATTTTTGATTAATAAGGCACTAGTTACAATTTTTGCGGCGCTAGCTGGCGCGAGCTCAGGCTGACCTAGCGCAATGATTAGTTTTTCGAAATTCAAATTGCGGGGTGCTAGATTCGTCAACTTACCCCTCCCCCCTCAAACTTTAATTTTCTGTAAAATTTTGATTAATAAGGCACTAGTTACAATTTTTGCGGCGCTAGCTGGCGCGAGCTCAGGCTGACCTAGCGCAATGATTAGTTTTTCGAAATTCAAATTGCGGGGTGCTAGATTCGTCAACTTACCCCTCCCCCCTCAAACTTTAATTTTCTGTAAAATTTTGATTAATAAGGCACTAGTTACAATTTTTGCGGCGCTAGCTGGCGCGAGCTCAGGCTGACCTAGCGCAATGATTAGTTTTTCGAAATTCAAATTGCGGGGTGCTAGATTCGTCAACTTACCCCTCCCCCCTCAAACTTTAAATCTCTGTAAATTTTTGATTAATAAGGCGCTAGCTATAATTTTTGCAGCGCTAGCTCAGACTGATTTAAGGCAATGATTAGTTTTTCGAAATTCGAATTGCGCGGGGCTAGATTCTCTGTAAACTTTTGATTAATAAGGCGCTAGCTATAATTTTTGCGGCGCTAGCTCAGGCTGATCTGAAAATTGAAGTTTAAATATTTTGATAACCAATAAGCCGCTATCTAACACATTTGTGGCGCTAACTTAACCCGACAGTAATGTTTTTTTTCCAAAAAATCTAATTTAGGGGAGCCAAGTTGATCGACCTTATATTTTGCACTACGAATTATAACGTTGAGCGAAAATTTTCAGTAAATCCTTCCAAGGTTCCAAGTGCAATTGTTTTTGTTTTTGCCTCCTTAAGTTTCCTTTTACTTACAGGAAAATAATATTTTCACTTGTGAACTAAATATGTTCTTTTTTTACTAATTTATTCTCAAGCAGGTCCGTTAAGTTGTCTTACACTGTTGGTGGTGTTTAACTAGCAAGGTAAATTGTGCGTACCTCTTTTTTGCGTTTTAATGGCATTTAGTTGCGTCCTCATACAGCTAAAGATTTTGTAGTAATTAATAAAAGATAAATATTTAGGTTATATGGTTAAGTTGGTGTTAATTATGAGCCGTGTGACCAACTCAGAGACGCTGAATGGTTAGAGTGAAAAAACTGATTTTTTTACTTTTTTCTTTAATATTAAATTCTAATATCGCGGGAAAGTTGCCTTATGCACTACTTAGTATTTAAAATTTGGTTTAAGTCGAACAACATAGTCTGCCTTCTATCCAGCGACTTCAAATTTTTCATATTTTAAGGTTTTTTTAATAAACTTGTAAGCAAGTAGAAAATTTCGTAGTATCCCCTGTTCGGATTAAATTCATTTAATACCGCGAAAAGATATCTTATACAAGCATTTTCTTCTAGAAACTCGACGATACTTTAATGATACCATGATACCTAACTTGATATTCGTGTTTCAAGCCAATCGCTATTTCTGCTAATTTTCGACATTTTCGAAATTTTTGGCGTCACAAAGCATCAAAATAGGAGTTTGTAGTTCTAGTAAAGAAAAGTGGTAGTTTTTCGTACAAGACGCTAATTTTTTAATCGAGGCGGGAAGTTATGAAAGTATGATTTTACATGTTAAATCCCTATGACCGAGAACTCCAGTCACCACTCTGTATTTAAAATTTTTTCCGTGTTGGTTTTGCAAGTGACAAGCTGTTGTCACCAACTTTACTCATTATCTAGTTTGAGGCCCAAATATTTAATTGACTCTTTTTTATCGGTATTTCATAAACCGATCATTGGATTTAGGTGGCTATCGTGGGATGGTGTCGGGTAAAAAAATTACATACCCACCAACCAGAAGCGGTATAAATTAATTTCTCTACAATTTCCTAAGCGTAAAGCTTTTATTTGGATACGAACCAAATATAGTCAACTCCAAGGGCATTTAAATCACAATCACAATGAGAATGTGACCTATTTTTTAAAAAGCATTTTGAGATTAAAATAAATTTTGGTATTATTATTTGTGTTTAATAAATGCCAAAAAAGGTTGCCAAAATAATACGAGAATTGATGCGAATAGTTACATTTTTCAATACTCTTTTGTTTTTCCTTTTTTTTCAAATTTCAAATTAATTTTTTTGTTATCAAACATTACAATTACGCGTCAAATGATGTACGAATTTGTATAAAACATGTGTAATATATAATTAACTAATTAGGTGTTTACAAAGTGTGTAACCACATCAAATAACGGAACTAGGAGTATTTTTAATATTTATTTAATAAGTTCATTCTCCGTAATATTTTTTATTATAAAATTTTCACTTGAATATTTATACAGTGTGACCCAAAATTAGCGGGTGGTCTTTATAACTTCTGTACTAATTGACCAAATTGTCGTCCCCATAACTCTGACGCTTTAATGGCTCGCGAGCCTTATACAAAAACTTCTGCTACATAACCTGTAACCTGTAACATAACCTAAGAAAATGCAAAAAAATACTAATATCTCATAAACTATTAATTTTTCGCCAAAAGTAGTTATTATCAAATTTGTAGGTCACAAAATTTCCTACAAGAGAAGTTCATTACTATCCCTCAGTGTCCTAAGTTCGGTGCACGAAATAATCCTTAAAAAGAAGATAACCCTAAACGTTTAATTGGTTTATAACTTCCAAGGAATTACGTTTAGGTATAGTAAACCATGACCCAATTTAAAACATGATTCAGTTCTTTACCACTCTACGCAAAAATATACAGGGTGTTCCATTTAAAAGAATCATATTTTCGACACTTGACAATAAGAAAGTTTATTCTTTTCAAAATAACACCCAGTAGAATAAAATCTATTTTAGTTAATGGGAAATGATAGAGGATAGTTTTAACTACGTAGGAACTAAAACTTTTTCTTTAACTTGCAAAAATCACCACTCGGTGATTTTTTCAAGCAACTGCTACATTTATAAATGTTGTCAAATTAGGATTCGCGTGACTACTTTTGTTGCTTAAAAAAATCGCAGGGTGGTTGTTTTAGCAGGTTAAGACAAGATATTTGCTGTCGGCGTGGTTAAGACTATCCTCTATGCTTTCCCATCAAAGAAAATTGATTTTATTCTACAGGGTGTTTTTTTTTGAGAGGAATATACTTGGTTATATTCAAGTGACGAAATCTTGTTTTTTAAATATAACACCCTGTATATTTTTGCGGAGTGATAAAGAATTTAATTATGTTTCAAATTGTGCTGAGGTTTACTATACCTAAACTAAACTTTGAAGATAATGATCCAAATCAGTATATTCGGTTTTCTTCTTTTTAAGTGTTATTTTGACAGCAGATTTAAGACCCCGAGTGATAAGCCTTTGTTGTATTTTACGATCTACAAATTTGGTAAAAGCTATTCTTATCGAAAAATCAGTAGTTTTTGATCCGAAATTCAGTTTTCGGAAAAACTGAATTTTCTTACTTTTCTCCGCCTATAAAATTTTTAGAAGGGGTCTGATCGATGGGGACTTTTTAGGCTTTGTTTAGAACAACAATTTTAAGGTTCACCCAAAAATTCAGCTTTCTGGTATTTTTCCGAGGTTAAATTTTAATTTAATGGGGGGGATCGGCTTTAAATCCATGATCACGTCTACATCACGAATAGCTCCATCCAAGATCGTTGCGTTGGATAAACAGTCGAGCAATCAATCTGCAAGCATTTCCACGGTCGTCTCTAAACAATTTTTACCATTCAAAATAGCAGAGAGAAACCACTACCATCGGAACAATCTCCAGAACTCTTTCAGTCAATTCAGATCACTGGATGGGCCTCCCTATTCATTTTTTGACAGACAATTTGTTAAGGGCATCTAACTACTTTCACACCCTATCGAATTTTTCTAGTAAAGTAGGGCAGAGCTCAAACCTTTTGTCAAAATTTTCATCATGGAGACAAATTTGAAGACCTCCGGAACCTATGCCAGTTCCACATACCGCTTCTTTCTTACCTTTCCCACACCAGTTTGCCTTCCTTGTGATCTGCTCTAATACGATATTCGTTAATCTGTATCGATCTATCCATTCTGGTGCAGCTTTTTAGTGACCTTAGGAATTTCATTTTGGAGCTTTGGTATTTTTTCAAAATCTAGTAAAACATAGGGTCTTTGCGTCTCCTTATGGTTCTACGCATTCTATAAAAGGTTACGACTGCCTGACTGTACCTACCATGAAAACTAATCTCCTACTTCACTGCTTTAGTGATAGGAAGAACGGAAGAACAAACTGTTCAACATTAAAGAGTGTGCCTAGAAAAATTGGCAAAATTTGTCTTAAATTTCGTTTCATCATTTCATTATATAAATTAATTCTACAAGTCCTGGAGCCATGGCTAGGCTTTCTTCTAGTAAACCATTTATATTAGTATCACTTTGAACTTGTTTATTTCTTCAGGTGTAATTACCAAGTATTTAGAGATGTTTATTTTTCCAAGTTAAAAGTGGTCAGTTTTTGCACATTTTTGATAATAAAATTTTAACTTGTTTACTTAATTTTTTTATACTTCAATGGTGTTTTTATTATTTTTCTAGTTAACATTTTGACGTAAATTTTTTATAGTTGTAGAAAACGAATAACATTTAATTTCATTTATTATTTCAACGTTATTGCCGCTTTCAGGTGGAAAGATATTATTGGATCACGAAAAATGTAGTTTATAAACAAAAACATCCAACTTACACAGTTATCTATTATCTATATTTAGTTTCTGTTTTACACTTTGATTTTCTGATATGCACAAATTTTTCGCCACGGCTTTTGGTCATTGGGATTTAACATGTAAAAGCATACTTTCGTAAATTTTTGCTTCCCTAATTATTTTATGTAAAAAAATATTTTAATAAAAATTGCAAGGCATAACATTTTGCATTTAAAAACAATAAAAACAATAGCTTTGTATGCTTTGTGTAACGACCTAAATGTCGTTTTGAAAGTAGTTAGTATTTTAGAATTACAATTTAAAAAAATAACAAATTTATTTTAGTAGGTATCATAAATACAGTGTGTCCCAAAAAGTTTTTCTTTGCTTTCAAACCTTCAATATACAAAAATATGAAATAATAGTTTCTAAATAATCAAGTTATTGAGCTTTTTCTTTAAATTTTTGGAATTTTTTGGAAAAGTTTAGTGTTCAAAATGTGTGACAGCGTCAGAAATTAGATATAGATACAGTCATATAAGATGAAATTGTATGAAAGTGTCATGCAAGGGTCAAAGGGCACAAAAATCGTTTTTTTGCAAATATTTAGTTTCCTATGTATGATAGGGCATTAGAGGTTCTTACAAAAATTGTAGATCATAAAATTCTCTACAAATTTGAACTGATTCATTTTTTTGTACGATCAACTGTTCTCGAAATATATAGCGCGAAATATGAAATATAGAGTGGGAGGCGCGTTTGACTATGAATTTACATTTATTTGGAAATGTTTTGATTGTAGAATAAATAAAAGGAAAACCCACGGCTAACGCTATTTTGAAATATTTTCATTTCCAATTGACGCGGTTATAAAACGTGCACAAGTAATCTTGTTTTATTGATTTAGATGGAAGATTTTATGTCCTACAACTTCTATTTTATCATTTTGTGTCTAAGATAATTAGGGAAGCATGAATTTACGCAAGTATGATTTAGAGAGCCTCAGTCACCACATTTTATGTATTGAGAAATTTTGAGATCAGCAATTTAAGTGTGTATGCACCTTAAGCACTCGGATTATTATTTTACACGAGTAAAATCATTCTATTTGTGTAATTTCCAACCACGATACTTGGTTTAGCTTTAGATATTATTGTTTGTATCTTGTTGTTCTCAAGTTATCATAATAAAGGTTAGTAGTATAAATAAGGGTAGTAGACGTACAAAAACATTCATGGTCGTTGAATTCTCATATTCATTCTGTCATTTTAGTAAATGGTGTTCTAAAAGTTGAACCTTCAACTAAGAAAGTCTAGAAAGTTTTTGCTTTATAACGCTTAACACACAACCCTTAAAATGTTACATAATTACAATTTCACTTTACTGGCAAGAAAACTGTTACTATTATTATAGTCCAACAGAATTAGCAAAAATTCGATGGTATACAAAACAAAATTAGGTCCGTATTGAGACCTTTCTTAATATGTTAATTTGTACCTATACTTTAAGAATCCGATGAGTCCCGAGCTCGGTCACAGGCGCGCGCGTGAATAAATGGACTTGAAGAGGAAAAAAATGTTTGTGCGTAAATTTCTCGGAAAGGGTGCAACCCAGCGAAAAATGACTAGAGTACAATTTTATAGATGAAGCATTTTTACAAAACCAATGTTCTATAAAAAGTTTTCGTTAGAGTAATGGTGTAACCACAAAATTCCTTTTAAGAAAGATATGTTTTCAAAAATAATTTTAAGCAGGCGAATCAATGTCGTACAAAATAATTGCACGCCGATGGACGAAAAACTGTTTTACTCCTAGACGAACAATGATAAAATTACAAAACTAATTTCAATTTGACGCTGAAGATTTTGGCTTTCATTTTTGTATATTTTTGATTTACTTTTGTTACGTCTTGTACTATTAAACAGCTAATGAAATTTTCTTTGTACCATTTATTAAATAGTTGCAGATATTTTGTTGGATGAATTATTTTAGAAATTTTTCCTTAAGGCATATCGTTCCTTATGAATCATTTTTTAAAGTTACAGCATAAAAAAAAGATTATACATTATTTTATAAAAGCGTAGTGACTTAAAACTTTTGGATTTTTAAAAAATTTTATTTTTTTAAATATTATCATTTAAAAATTTCTGTAAAACCGTTAATATTTAATGAGTTGAAAAAAACCTATGACTAATTTTGAAGGAAAATAAGTCTACTTTTTGATGCACTTATAATAATTTACTTACAATCTCAAGTTTACTTTTTATATTTAATACAGTTGAGAAGTGGAAATATCGACGACATTTTCTTAAAATCCCTACTGCATTTAAAGTACTGTAGTTCTTTCAACAATCGTTTATGCAATTGACACATAATAACCCATACTTTAGTCTATGAAAACTACAACTGACTCAGATGTACTAGTACTTAACAACCGGCTGTTGAATTCAGGTAAATAAGTGGAAATATTTCGACTTAAAAATCAGTCTCACAAAAATATTTTCAAAAAAGGCTTATTATACCTTTTAGAGCTATTTACTGCGATAAGAAAATATAACTGCATAAGCGAGCACATATACAGGCTGTTTTAAACGAAGTGCGCGCATCATTGCTAACTTTCTTATTATTGGAGCTACAAAACTGGTTAAATTAGCAAAGAATCATAATTTTTTCCGCTGATTACGATGCTCAAGACTAAAAATCAATTGATCATATAGTTTTCAAGATATTCACAAAAATAACTTAATTTTAAATGGAACACCCTATATATTTTTATGTTTTCGAAAATAATACTGCATTTAGAGTATAAAATGTCATATGAGTTTTGTCCTAAAATGAAAAAAAATTACCGTTCTCGTATTTTCAGTATTAGTCGCTTGGCACGAACACCCTATATTTTTACTAATTTAGTATCTACATTTTACCAGGAATCAAAATCTGTATAAAAATGCAGGGTGTTCCTGCCAAGGGGACATTATTACCGTATCCGTTTAATACTGTAGATACGAGAACGGTAATTTTTTTTCATTTTAAGACAAAACTCTTACAACATTTTATACTCTAAAAGCAGTGTTTATTTCAAAAACATAAAAATATATAGGGTGTTCAATTTAAAAAAAAGTTAATTTTGTGAATATCTTGAAAACTAAATGTTCAATTATTTATATTTTGTGTGGACCATGGTAATCAGCGGTAAAAATTATGATTCTTTGTTAATTCATCCAGCTTTGTAGCTTCAATAATAAAAAAAGTTATAGTTTACACTATAAATATTGTGATCTGATAGAGCTTAATCGGTGTCTTAACTTTAACCAGCTATTTCAGGACCCCCTGTTTATATATATGTGCTCGCTTATGCAGTTATATTTTCTTGTCGCAGTATATAGCTCTAAAAGGCATAATAAGCCTTTTTTGAAAATATTTTTGTGAGACTGATTTTTAAGTCCAAATATTTCCACAGATTTACCTGAATTCAACAGCCGGTTGTTGATTACTAGTACATCTGAGTCCGTTGTGGTTTTCATAGACTAAAGGATGGGTTATTATGTTTCATTTACATAAACGAAAGTTGAAAAATCTTTAGTACTTTAAATGTAGTAGGGATTTTAAGAAAATGTCGTCGATATTTCCACTTCTCAACTGCATTAAATATAAAAAGTAAACTTGAGATTGTAAGTAAATTATTATTGGTGCATAAAAAAGTAGACTTATTTTCCTTCAAAATTATTCATAGATTTTTTTCAACTCGTTAAATATTAACGATTTTACAGAAATTTTTAAATGAAAATATTTAAAAAAATTAAAATTTTTAAAAATCCAGAAGTTTTAAGTCACTACACTTTTATAAAATAATGTATAATCGCTTTTTATGCTGTAACTTTAAAAAATGATTCATAAGGAACGATATGCCTTAAGGAAAAATTTCTAAAATAATTCATCCAACAAAATATCTGCAACTATTTAATAAATGGTACAAAGAAAATTTCATTAGCTGTTTAATAGTACAAGACGTACGAAAAGTAAATCAAAAATATACAAAAATGAAAGCCAAAATCTTCAGCGTCAAATTGAAATTAGTTTTGTAATTTTATCATTGTTCGTCTAGGAGTAAAACAGTTTTTCGTCCATCGGCGTGCAATTATTTTGTACGACATTGATTCGCCTGCTTAAAATTATTTTTGAAAACATATCTTTCTTAAAAGGAATTTTGTGGTTACACCATTACTCTAACGAAAACTTTTTATAGAACATCGGTTTTGTAAAAATGCTTCATCTATAAAATTGTACTCTAGTCATTTTTCGCTGAGTTGCACGCTTTCCGAGAAATTTACCCACAAACATTTTTTTCCTCTTCAAGTCCATTTATTCACGCGCGCGCCTGTGACCCAGCTCGGGACTCATCGGATTCTTAAATTATAGGTACAAATTAACATATTAAGAAAGGTCTCAATACGGAGCTAATTTTGTTAGGCAAAATATCTAATTCTGTTGGACTATTAATATAATAGGATTTTTTAATTTTCTTTTTGAAATTATAATTTTATCAATTTTATCAATAAAATCGGGCCAGGACATTTTTTTAAATATAAGTACAGTCAGCCTCACAATTATTGCCCACCCTGGCTGTACGCCAGAGTGAGACTAATTTTCAAGTAAAAATATTTCCATAAATTTACATAAAAACAGCCGCTCTCCTATAGTTCCAGTAAATCTGAGAAAGTTATAGCTTTACAGATTTAAAGTCTAAGTTATCATCTTTCATTTCCAGAAAGGAATGTTAAGAAATGTACAGTACAGCTTCAAATTTAACCCTAGAATACTAATATGTTTTAAACGCGCGTTAATACTAATGTATCGTAATTTTTACGATTTTTCAACAAACCTGGTGTAACTAACTTAATTTTATTTTTATATTTATAAAAGAAATAAATTATACTCTTCAATATTTTAGTGATTCATTTCAATCATTAGTTCTTAAAAAATTACGTATCATCTATACAAGTTCTGCAATATTTCCCACGGTATTCTCCGCAAATTGGGTGATCGCACTGGGAGCAGTACATGGAAATCATAGGCCTAAGGCTCAGTATTATAAAACCTAGTCAACCTTAATCAACCTCAGGTTGAAATTATAAATAAACGTCAATGTCACTATTATGTCCAATCACGTCAAACTAAAATGACAGTTAGTTGACTTTCAAGCTCAGGTTGACTTTCAACCTCAGGTTGAGTTTTAACCGACGTTACACACAGGCTTGCCTTCCGGTTTGCACAGGCGACCGGAACTATACTTTGCGCCCACACGTACAGACTTACCTTCCAGCTTCGTCTGTGCAGGCCGCCTGCACACTCTACACCTGAGCTATTACTTTGCATCCACACGCTCGGACTTATTGGTTCGAGCATGCGAATTTTAAAGCAACGCTTAAAATTTGACAGGCCAGATCAAAGTCCGCGCAGGCCGCCTGAACGTTGTCCAAATACTCCGGTGTGGCCTGTGCAGGCGAATTTAAAGTCTGTACAGGCCGTCTGAATGCTGTCCACATGCTCCGGACAGGCGGCCTGCACAGGCCAAGCCGGAAGGCAAGCCTTTATGTAGCAGTACTACATAAAGGCTCGTCTTCACAGACAGACTTGCAGGTCATAAGAATTGATACTAGCGGCATTTTCCATTCTATGAAAAATACCAAGGGTCCAGCACCTATTTTTGACTTTATCTACCAGAACGCTATACGTCAATAGTACGTTAATACTAATGTATCGTAAATTTTACGACGCTCGCTTCAAAACACTTGTACCCCGATATAATTTCAAATATATAAATACCCTGTCCTTTAGTGCCGCATTAAGTAGGAAGGTAATAAAAATTCCAGCATACAAAAATTAACCGAACACATTACAAACGCCTGATAAGATTTTTCCTGATAAGATAAGAATCGAGAGTCGTAAAATTTACGATACATTATAGTATTCTAGGATTCAGGATTTGCTTAAAAAATCCCCACTTTTACTTATCAACTATAAACAAATAGGTAAAGAAAACTTGAAATTGTAAGTTAATTTTCAGTAGTGCATCACAAAGTAGAAGACATATTTTCCTTTACAATTACTATGTAATTTCAAAAATTTAAAAAATTATTTTTGAAAAAAAAATAAGTGTTCCAAAGTTCGATTAATTGTTGTCGAAATAAATAGACTAGGACTGTTATCGGAAAAAACGTATCCTTAACCATACAAGCGGCATTTCATATAACATTTTGGTAACCGATGTTTTCCCAGTATTTCAACCCTGCTGAATACGAAAATTGCGGTTACCAAAGCGAAATCTTAACCGGAAGTGTGATATTCAAGATGACACCCAAGATGTCAGCTTTGTTATTTTTGATGGAATCATTATGGACAATTAAGACAAATATTGTTATTGGTTCGGATAGATAATTTTATACTCTACAATTTTTATTAGAGGTATAACTATCTTCAGATCACTCCTTAAGGAGCTACAGTCGGAAGAAGCACCGTGAAATTGGAACAAAATCCCAGTATCGAAATGCTAGAGGAATTTCATATAACATTTTGGTAATCGATGTTTTCCCAATATTTCGACCCCCCTGAATCCAAAAATTGCGGTTACCCACAGTGAAATTTAAACCGGAAGCGCGATATTCATGATGGCGACTAGGTTGTCTGCTTTATTAATTAAGATTTATTTGGATGGAAGAATTATTATTGAAACTTGGACAACTGTTTTGATTGAATTAGATATACAAGGTTCTCTACAATTATTATTAAATGTAAAAGTACCGTAAGATTGCTTATTAAGGAGCGAAAGCCAGCTAAAGACATCGTGTGCGTAAAAATCGTCGTAATATACATGTTTGCTCTTTTTATTTATTTTGATGGATTAATTATTATGGCAATTAAGACAAATATTTTTGTTAGCTCGGATAGATAATTTTATGGTCTACAAAAAATTACAGTAAAATCACTCTTTAAGGATCTAGAGAGTCGGGAGAAGCACCGTGTGTTGTCAAAACAGAAGACGCAATATCCTCTTTATGATCGACTTTTATGGACTTGATTTGCTCTGATCATGTTTTAACAGATACATCCTAGCTGGATACTGGGAAAGCTACCTTGCTGAACTCACCAAGATGCTTCCATATACTGCTTTATGTATTAAGACGGTTTATACAACACTGGTGCTTTTATCGACTCTAGCTCTTTTAGGAGTGATCTGAAGATAATTTTACTTCTAATAAAAATTGTAGGGTATAAAGTTATCTATCCGAACCAATAAAAATATTTGTCTTAATTGTCCATAATGATTCCATCAAAAATAACAAAGCTGACATCTTGGGTGTCATCTTGAATATCACGCTTCCGGTTAAGATTTCGCTTTGATAACCGCAATTTTCGTATTCAGCAGGGTTGAAATACTGGGAAAACATCGGTTACCAAAATGTTATATCAAATGCCGCTTGCATAAAATACTTTAACTTTTGCGCCTAGTCTAAAATCTGAATTTGTATTTTGTTGCAGCCATTACAATGGAGGTCAAAAGCTGAAGGTTACAAGTTCAAAAAGAAAACTGCCGACGACCTCCAGCTTAAAACGTCCTCAACGCCATTTTAAAAACCTGTTGCTGTTGGATTTTGCGGATTTTGGATTTTTCTCATAATGAGAGCATCTAATTGCAATTTTTTTTATTTTTAAAAGGTACAAATTAGCTTCGTTATTAATATTTTTAAAACTAACCAGTTTAGTATCTTGTATAATACATGTTAAATTTACATACCTTCCAGGTCCTTTTTTGTGCTGCATCTTCAAACTATCCATACAAACATAACATTAACCCTAGAAAGGCTTCATTTTTAGACTTATTAGATTTTTATACTTAATTTTCCAAATTCAGTCGTGCTCTTCGGTGACTTTTCCTAACTTTTAATATAGATTTTGAAAACGTAAAAACATTTTTTAGTTAAATTTCGAATTAGTGGAAAGACGATGATTATGCGTTACTTTCGGGTGGGGTCTTTTAGACCCCAATGCCTTTTTCGTCATGTAAATCAATGCAAGACTCTTTTTTTATTGTAATTTAGCATTGCTCTTGTAATTGATGATTCTGATATCATTTTGTCGGCCCTAGGCTGGGGCCCACAAAATCAAAAACTTTTCTTTTCAAATTTTTGTTTGGGCGAAAACATACAAAACCGTTTTATTTCAAATATATCAGGGTCCTGCTATTAAATCGATCAATTAGATGAAAAAGCTAAATAGTTTTCATACACTGTAAAAAGTGGCTTCGTGAAGTTAGCGAAAAGTTGAAAGCACTAATTTTAAATCATTAGCCAATCGTTAGTGCTTCATTAGTGCCTCTTAGTGCCTTTTGAAAAATTTCAATCACCCTTCTAGTTTTTGAGTTATTAACAACTATTTTTTTTGGAGCCAACTTCACACTTGGCACCAACATTTTAGAATTTCTAAAAAAAATTTATGCCAAACTTTAGTGCTTCTTAGTGCCTTTAAAACCGCTTTTCTATCTTTAAGGGTTTTTGAGTTATTAACAAATAGATTTTTGCCAAGTGTGAAGTTAGCACCAACACTTTCGAATTTCTAAAACTTGTTTATGCCAAAATTAAGGACATCGTTAGTGCAACAAGATTTTGATTCATTGCAAATAGCTTGTGGAGAGCCTCCAATAATTTCCTTTCTAAATTAATGTTGTAAGTGAGATTTTTCAAAATTTGTGTTAGTTCGATGCTGAAAAGCTTCAGAAATCAACTAATAAGCTGCAAAATTCTATTTTAAATTAATGTTTTTGAAATTTCAATATGGGACAAGTTTCAGAGTGCTGAAGTAGATAAAATTACGAAGCTAAATGTAATTAATAGTAATAATAATTAGCAAAATGTTACAAACTACAAGTTTTGCTACTCTCAAGTATTGTTCGTAGGTTCGGAATCGGGTTATTTTTACTCATTAAAACTTTAATTAATGCAAAATTGTTAAAATGCAAAGTTTCGAGTTCCCAACACAATTTTAACTTTCTTCACTATACAGTATACATACATAGATACATTTGTGTGATGAATTATAAATTTCTAGTCAAAATTCTATAATCTATAACCTATAACTATAGTGTACTCTTCTTTTGAAATTAGAGTAGCATAAATTCTTCTTACTTGAATTATAAATGAAAAACTTTCCGAGAACCTACCGTCGATTTGAATTTTCAGCTGTGGACATTTTTGGTTTGAAATTTACCTCTCTTAACGCATGTTGGCAATACATACATATTCATCAGTTTTATGGAATTCCAATCAGCACGAATTATACAAAAAATAAAAGGATCGATAAACTAATAAAAAGTTGGAAATTAAAAGATGCTATTTATTTGAAGAATTTGAAAAGCTGTGACTTTACATTGTCAAGTACCCCTTATCTAACTTAAGTAATTATAATAAGTAAGATCCTTCTGTCACATGTTTTTTGCAAAAATTCTAAAAAGGTTAACACAAATTTAGTTTGTACATTACGGGTTAATACAGCTATTAATAAAAAGTTGCATAACTATCAAAAGATATTAAGCTGCACTGTTGGTTGCATAACCATCAGGACACGAATCTTTAAATCAATCTCTCTCTTGTCATTTTAATTTGATTGTAAATTGGAAAATTGTTTGCCACTTTATATTTGTAATTAATTTAAAACAGAAACAAATTTCGACACCTTTACCAATGTTGGAATATTTACTAAACATCTCGAATATAAAGAGATTTTTGTTGTAAGTGTCACATTTCGAATTTCAATTAATAAAGTTTCAAAATTAATTGAATGAATTCCAATAGCAATTAAAAACTTGAAATTATATTGCTAATGCAATGAATGAAAATGACGGATTTGTTGATTTCAAAAGAATAATCTAATTAACCCTTGTTTGTCGCTTGTAGGAGGTGTAATTACTTTAAAATTGTTAACGAATTTAAATCGAATTCCATTATGTGCAATTTACGTATTTTTAAACACAATATAAAGAGAAATAAATCTTATAATTTTTTTTATTTGTAGGAAGAAGAAGACTATCACAAACGTAGTTTTAAACGCAATTTTGAAATTTAAACTAACAAACTACTTGAAATAATGAATGTGTTCTGAACTATACCCTTTAGAGGAATTTGATAGAGAAATCTTAACTTTATAATCGGTAAAGTGAAAACAATGGGAAAACAACTTGAATATGGATTACTGCTAAAATAATATTTGAGATTATTGCACGAGACTAATATTATTTTTCGAGTTTCAGATAATCTGAAGAAAATAACATTTCGGAATTCGGATTTTCGCATCAGTTTCGCGCGTTGAGCTCTCATGAGCCTTTAAACCAAATGTGCATTTGTTTAAATGAAGTGAAAAAGTTTTCACGCCCGAGTTTTTTTATTAAAAATGACTCGTACGTAATCCACCAACAACTACCAGGTATTCCGTTTTTGTATCATCTGCGATGCAATGGTATAAATTTTTATCCGGCATTTACAAGCTAACGTAGGGTAAACTCGAGGTCGTCCCAGTTTAATTTCACTCCACCCGATATTTTTATCTCCCATATATTTTTTCCGTCATTTTAATGTCCCTAATTTTTCCACCATTTTTCATAATTTTAAAATCATTTAAAATATTTAATTATTTTAAATGCTTTTTTAAATTATTTCTAATGCACGTACCCCATCGAAATTTATACCATTCGATGCCTCTTTTAAGCCCGCATCTATCACCACTTACTCGTACATAATCGCATAAAAAGCATTTATGTATAAGATTGTTGATAATCGCAGATATGAGTATGAAACGTACGGAGTAAGATGTACGCTTCCAACAAATAATAAACTGAGTCCTGATTGGTGCTAAGAACTTGGTGGTAGAGAATTAATAAATATTTGACGTGCATCAATTTCAAGGGAGTCCGTGTGAGAGTCCGTGACCGTCCGTGCTGATCCACTGTGGCTGTTTGTGTTTAATGCGATTCTCTTGTGCTATGGGTAGTTGATGGTCTGGCGTCCTTCCACCAGCGACTATTATAAGCTGCAGCTGTAGGGTTTAAGCTGATCGCGTCTATCCCAGTACATCCGTCCAGTTAGTCAGGCTTTCAAGCCAACCACAAGTCATCTCCACGGTCAGGCCTTTTGGCCAATCGTTCCTCTCCAGTTAGTCAGGCCTCTAAGGCTAACCACACATCCCTTAACGGTCAAGCCTATTGGCCGATCGTTATCTCTCGTTGATCAGGCTTTCAGGTCAACCACAAGTCATTTCCACGGTCAGGCCTTTTGGCCAATCGTTCCTCTCCAGTTGGTCAGGCCTCTAAGGCTAACCACACATCCCTTAACGGTCAGGCCTATTGGCCAATCGTTATCTCTCGTTGGTCAGGTTTTCAGGCCAAACACAAGTCATTTCCATGGTTAGACCTTTTGGCCAATCGTTTCACTAGTTGATCAGGCCACATGCCAACCAAGAGGTCACCTACACGGTCAGGTCTTTTGGCCAATTGTTACTCCTGTTGGTAAGGCCTCTCGGGCCCACCACACGTCCCTAAACGGTCAGGCCTTACGGCTAATCGTTTCTCTCCCATTGGTAAAGCCACTCGAACCAACCACAAGTCCCTCAACGGTCAAGCCTTTCGATCAATCGTTTCTCTCCCGTTGGTAAGGCTCCTCGAGCCAACCACAAGTCCAACAAAACACACAACAAAATTGCTTTTGCAAAGTTTTTTATGAAGAAGTTAAAACCAAAAAAATCTCAATCAGAATCGAATCGGGCATATTTCACCAATTAATGGAGTTACACTCTTGGAAAAACTTTGTTTTAATGTAGTGATAAAATGGCAATCATAAAACAGAACGAACATTATTTACCCTTCAATGAGTCGATATAAAAAGTACAACGCTTTTAGGTTTATGAGACAAAGGTAATTGAAACTAAACGAACCGATTTAAAATAATTACCTTTTTTTTATTAGGCGATACTTTGAGAAGTTCCAGATATTGATTTTATAATCAATGAAGTCTGGAGCGCAAAAAATAATAAAATTCGAAAGAATTGCGATCAACAATTTTAGTAAATAATTTACCGAATTTACTATTGTACTTTAGTTTTTATATTAATATTTCACATAACTAATGTTATGTTTCGAGTTTTAGCAGTCCATAGAGAGTACTATCGTGGAATGGGATTATACCGGACGCATTAAACAGCTTGAATTCTTCTAAAGCTCTTGAGTTCCTAAATCAGATGTGTTCGAGCTTAAATTATGGTATAAAAGATACAAATAGTGTACGTATTTATTAAAATTGATTTTTTAACTATTGGTTATACGTGAAATTTCATTTTTTTAATAACTAGATCATGAACGCGCCCGCCCTATTTTATTTCTTTCTGTTTATGCCTCTTCTATCTACGAATATCATTAGTGCATTAGTCAATCTCATCTGTCTGATGTGATGACATATAAAATGACAGATGGGTTGACAGATGGAATGCCAGATGGAACGGCAGATTAAAAGACATATGGAACGACATAAGGGATGACAGATGGGATGACAGATAACTTCCCTGACATATAAAATGACATAGTAAATGGCATATGGCATAACAGATGACCTCTCCGCCATAGTGATAGAATAACATTTTACATGATATGTCAAATCAAAACTATATAATAGTAACTATGGTGACAGATTACTCCCAATCCCTATCAATCTAAACCAATCTCTGAAATTACATATGAAATGACAGATAAAATTTACATAGAGTGACAGATGACCTCGTCATTAGCATATTTCGGGTGACAGTTGATCTCCCATCTGACATGGACGTACGGTGCCAGACACATGGTAACTATGGTGACAGTTTGACATTTGACACTTGGTAACTATGATGAGATGATGACAGACCACTTCCCATTTCTCAAAACCAATCCATATCCTACTTTCCCCACTCTCCATTTCTCTAAACCAATCCTTATCCTACTTCCTCCACTCTCTCTATTTCTATTTAGTTTTTTATATGTGTGTCTTTTTCTGGCATTACTGCGCATTTCCGATGATCCATGTGTTTTTATTATGTGGATTAGAAGTCACATCAAAAATTTATTTATGTAAGTAATGTAACATTGAAATATTGTGAGAATGAAAGCTTTTCAAATTTTACAACCTGTATTATTACATGGAAATTTCAAAATAACTTTTGTATACCAAACAAAAACACTTTTCTTCAAACTTTTATTAAAAATTAATGTTAATTTTAAAACAGCGGTTAGTTTGTTCTTTGCAACATTTTAACGTCAAACCCATATTTAAACAATTACGGGTATTTGTGCGGACTTTCGTTCTTTCAAATTGTGTTAAAGAGAAGATAAGAAAAAACGAACGAGCTTTAATTACAAATGGGGTGCTAGAATTAAGCTAATTAAGTTAAATTATTAAAAGGGTGTTTTTAATCAATATACTTTTTGTTACAGGTAAAACCCTCAACTAATAGAGACCTTAATTACTATTAAAAGCGAAAACAATCACGGTTGATATGTACAGTCAGTCTCACAATTATTGGAGGTTTAAGCCAACAACGATAAAAGGGCAGAAGGGGAGGTTTTGATTTACTACGTGTTGGCAAAATAAAGTTACCCCTCATTTTAAGTATATGGGGTGTTATGATGGTTAAATCCACAATTCGTTCTAAACGTATAGCCAAGATGGCCATTAATTGTGAGGCTGATTGTAAGGTAAAGATTAAAAAAAGAGATATCGTGGGGTTAATTTCTTTTTGAAGAAAAAATATTTTTTTGGTAACAAAGGGGAAAAGGCTGAATAATATTTATCGTAATTGATAATATTATTCAGTGGGGAGGTTGTTGGCCTTTCAAATCAATTTTTTAAATTAAAATTACCTCTACGTTCTTTGTTTTAGTTTTATAAAAGAGCATTTTATATTTTTCATGAAATAGCCATCATTACACTCTAGGGATGCAAAAGTTTTACCAAGAGCCTTGATATGCATGTTGTGGATCTTGGAAAGTGGAATGTGAAAAATTGAAGTTTTGAAACTTTTCAAAGCATCTAAGGTTGTCTTATAAAAATTACTCTTTGGATATGATCGTGAAAACGAAAGAGACTACACTTCAGAAGAGATGATATAATTTTAAATATGTGTCTGTTACAATAAATTTTGAATGGATTCACGTAAGATGTAAAACTAAACTTCTCTATCGTTATTACTACTTCCTTATTCAATTTTAGTAATTGTTTAGAATGGGCTTAAATTTAAATTAAATGGATGAAATTCAATAGAGCCTTAGAAACTTGACTATTAAATCGAGGAGCAAACAATGGGTATCTCAAACAAGTTTTAGGTATGGAGATTAACAACTTATCATGTGGAAGACATGAAAACTTAGAAAAGGTACGCATGTATAAACTTGGTTACATTGGTAACATTGTTCCAATTTTCAAAAATTAAGGCTGGCATTTATTAGAAAAGAAATTCTTTTTTTCGATAGAAAGTGATGAAAAATGAGCACACGTTGCTACCATGACAGTACCGATGAATTATTTAATTTTATTAGAAAAGTGAACGCATACACCATCTTTACTTTTCTCTCACAACTCAAAGTGGTAAAAATCCATGCTATGACTTTTATCATGGCTGCTCATATTACATACAGTTGTTCCAGTGGATCTTTGCCGGTGGAGAACTCGGCTAAGTACGTAAAAACACGCAATCTGATAAGTGGTGTAGCATCTATCTTTGTTGGCGCTGCGTAATATGACGCTAAAATGTAAAGACGAAATGTCGTCTTATCTTGACATATAGCGGCAAAGATTCCCTGGAACAACTGTACATAGCTTGGCGTCTCCTTTTAGCCAAGTTGCATTTTATATTGAAAAGTCAGCCATCTACAGCAACATTAGTACACTAATTTATGACGTTTGTCCTTAATTTCTGTTATTAGATTCCTAGATGTCGCCCTTAAGAACGCGTCGTGAATATTTCCGGTTCGTTAATAGGGTAAAGAATACAAGATTTTGAATTTTTTTATTCAAGATTTTGAATTTTTTTATTCAAGATTTTGAATTATTTTATTCAAGATTTTGAATTTTGAATTTTTTTATTCAAGATTTTGAATTTTGAATTTTTTTATTCAAGATTTTGAATTTTGAATTTTTTTATTCAAGATTTTGATTTTTGAATTTTTTTATTCAAGATTTTGAATTATGAATTTTTTTATTCAAGATTTTGAATTTTTAATTTTTTTATTCAAGATTTTGAATTTTTAATTTTTTTATTCAAGATTTTAAATTTTGAATTATTTTATTCAAGATTTAGAATTTTGAATTTTTTTATTCAAAATTTTGAATTTTTTGAATTTGTTTCCTGCAAGTAAAAATAATTTACAATAAGAAAACTGAAGGATAAAAAGTTTTATTTACAATAAATTAAAAAAATAAATTACATAAATAAATAATTTAATAGGTACTTTAGATTTATAAAAAATATGACTTTATTTTTGCATCCTCTTATAAGCTTGATACGCCCTTTGATACTCTTTAGCATAACCACCAAAATCGTCTTGATGGTCGTAATGGTGATCGGCGTGATGCGGATGATAAACTTCAGTTTTTGCCGAACAGTGTTTGACGTGTTGTAAAATTGTCGGTAAAATTAGGGCACCCAACATTATTGCCTTTTTAATAAAAATAACACTCGCTAGTACCAAAGAGAGCATTATTTTAACTTTAAATAATTTAAAAAGTATAATCATAGGTAACATAAGCATCGCCGCTTTCTTTTTTTTCCCACGTCCTTCTTCTGTAAAAAAAAACATTTATTTAAATAACGATTTAAATAATATAAAAATTGTTTAAAAAACTTTTTTCTTATAGTGCAAGAAAAATAATAAATGGTGCCAATTACTTTTGTACCTTTTTTACCAATCGATTTTGAGTAGCGAAAAAATGAGGATGTTTGCAATTACTAATGTGTGTTACAACTTATTTAGAGACGACCTAATACGGTTAAGATTAAAATTAATTCGAAAAGAGCTTAAATTAATTGAATTTACATAATTTGTACCTTTGCAAAATTAATATCAGTTCTTGTGGTGCTATTGTTGTAAAACAATGATATTGTAGCAAAAAGTAGTAGGTACCAATCGTATAATTAATGTAAATGATTTTAGAGACTTACAATTAATTATTAATGCTATAGAATTTGACCCTAAAGGCAAATCTATTAATTTTTGCAAATCCATGATTTTGAATGATTAAATAGTTTTACCTAAGGAGTGTTGTTAAGAAAAAAGTGTGCCCTGTAATTAAATTTATGTAAAAATGAATACTTTCGGGGGGTTCTCTTAATATTTTTTAAATTTGTTGTTACGCGTGAGCACGTTAGGCGTGACATAATTTTCGCAAACTGTAATTTTATGTTACCTAAATGACTATAATTATTTTTAATTTCCTATGGTTTAGATACTTTAAACTACATATTTTCATGCTTAAGCGCCGTAAACGCATTGTAAAGTTCTACTCCTTTATGCATGCTTCTTGGTCTTTTAACAAACATCTTCAGTCTGTCATAGCTAGACAATTTTGTAAGATTTTGATCTCATAGTCCTCTAGTTGTCATGCCAGTGCTTGTTAAACAATTAAGGAGCCAAGCATTATTTCTTCTGTCTGGCCCCCTTTTTTAAGTAAACGTTTTCATAATCATAATTGATGATATTTTAGATTTCATTTAACAGGTAGAAGCAGGGCCGTGATTAATTAATTTTGAGAACCTCAGTTCTCTACTCTCCCCATTCCGGGAACTTGGCGTTGAGGTGTCTGGAAGGAGTACGTATATCTTTTCCCCGCGGATGCTGTCTTTGATTCTTTTGATATTATTCAAGACACCTGCTGATTACCTGATTACCAAGATTACCTGCTGCTTCCAGTTGGTCGCAGCTATGATGCAGTCTCTCCAAATATCTAAACCTGAGGCCGAGGCAGGTGGGTAGCGCTCTATCCTCCAAGTAACATACGAGCTGTCCACGTGCAGTGCGGTCATGAGATAATGCTCTAGCACCTGTTAGATATTTACCGCGTGGGTTACTTGAAAGAGAGATTTGCGCTACCCAGCTGCAGTGAGGTCTCGGAGTTAAAATACACTTTTTCTCGGCTGGGAGTCTTAGGTTTTTGGCTCTATAATTACGATGTGATCATCGTGGCCTTACTTAGGAATGTGTTCAGCTCAGCGCATACTTAGTTTGGACCTCCGATAGACCGGGCAACGTGAATCAAACGAGCTTTGTAGTAGGTCATCAGCATCATTCCCTCAAGGTCGGTGATCCGGTGACAGTTCTTATTTTATATTTTATTCGACTTCTAATCTCGCCATCTTTTAACGTATTTTGTAAGCTATCCTTAGTTCTTTTTTTGATTCTCGACTATTATGGGTAATTTGGCTAAATATCAAATTTTTGTGATCTTGGTCTTGGGGGTTTTGCTCCCAGGCTTTGGCTCGTAGGATACAATGCTCATTTTGGCATGGCTGGATTATCTTTGAAGCTCGTGCTTCAGGTCCCGATGTTGTGGAGGGTCCAAAAAAAAGTAAAATAGTAATGAAAATTTAATGCATTGGGTTCCCTTTGGGGAAATTCTTGGAGATTTTTGGGCATATTCCTTGGGCAATTTAATGCCCAAGGATAAACTGTTTTCGAGACATAAGCAAAAAGCTTAAAAATTGGATCTTTCTACCCCCTTCCTCACTTAGCCATGTAACTAGAATCGGTGTCTTTTGGTATTTTAACCTCTTAACTAATCCAAACACATACAGGTTGAATAGTTCGAGTTAGCACATAGGAAAATAATGAGTGGGAACAAGTACGAAATATTTTTCAATGATTACGAGAGAGAAAGAGTTATTTTTAGATAGAAGGAAGGCGTCAATTATTAGTTTCAAATTTGAATTACACGCCTGCAATTTTTGATAAGTGATAAATATTTACTATTACAATTTTATTTTAATTTTATTATTGGTGTTTTATTTTAAAAATGGTTCTTGATTTAAACGAAAATAATTAGATTATGAATTATTGAACGCCTATTTTATATCTAAAAATAACTCTTTCTCTCTCGTAATCATTTAAAAATATTTCGTACTTGTTTCCACTTACTATTTTCGTATGTGCTAACTCGAACTATTCAATCTGTATATAAAATAGAATTACACTCTCTCCCTTGTGCTCTGTAGCCCCTTCCTTAACTAGACATAAATAAACATTTGTTTTGTGAACTGCAGTACATTTTTGTAGGAGCCCGAAAATAATTAGCGCCTCAGGCCCCAACGTTCTTTGATCCGGCCCTGCATCTTAGGAACTGTATTGTTTTGTATTGTTTTGGAGGTTATTTTTTCCTTCGTGGGAGATCTGCTACAGGCGCCAACACTTAGGCCAAAGCGACCCTATGTGTTAGGGGTTATGGATCCAGCCTTAAACCCGTTTTCTCAAAGAAGGTTACTAGCCTACAACAGGGGTGGATTCTTTGTATCTCTGGACACTGCTACAAAATATGTTAAGCGAATTCATTTTCCTCTCTACAATCACAGATTCCATAGTGTGTAGATTTTTATTTTGGGGACTGCTAAACCTAAGGCTTCTTAGGTTTAGCAGTGTGTTTGCCTTCTTAGAGCAATATTCTTTAATAAATGGCTTCGCATACCCGAGATTTCCTCTTGTGTTCCCTGGAGATCCATTTGACAAGGTCTTGTTTGATGAAGCTAGGTATATAGAGAATTGCAAGTGCGGGTTTCGGTCCGCAGAAAAGGATTAGAGTGCCCTTCACCGCTAGCCCATGCGCTATCTCGTTTCCCTCGATGCCAAAATGGCGTGAAACCCTTTCTAGAGCTATAGTATTATTTTTAATTAATGATGCAATTAAAAAATATAACATTCCATTTAACTTACACCCAAAGATAAGTTAGTGCCACAGTAATAGATATAGAAGGTATGCCAACGGACGTTTTAAGTTGAAGCAAAACTTGAACACTAGTGGCCGAAGAGAAAGCATATTAAGAGGATTAATACGTAGGTTACCTTGGCTAACTAACGCATTTTTGTAATAACTTATCAGCTTTTAATGAAATAAATCATTATTAATCATTTTGATGCCTGATTGGCGCGACAGTATCCTTTAATGTGCTCTCTCTGTCTTATAAAGTCGTTCACGAGTGACTTCAGTTCGCTACGAGTGGTAAGATAGCCCGTCGGCATACTTTTATATTTATTACCGTAGTTATTGCATATTCTAAATCATCCTGTATAATGATTGGGAAATATTTTTAGGTTAGAGACCCTCAACTCTTCTTATATTGTATTGTATGAGCATTCGGAGAAATCCGATTCCATTGGCGCATCTTTTACGTCCGCTACGTACGAACATGCGGCCGGGTCGCGCAGGCCCGAGTTGCGTATCACCTTAAATATTGAAATTAGAAATATTTTATACATTTTCAATGTATGAAATCTTCTCTTTATGAAATCTCTTGAGACGTAGAGCAAAAAATTTTCAAACTAAACGCTCAAAGCTTTCCTTTTTCTCTTTATACTTTGTGGCTTTATTTTTTTATTTTTAAAGGATCTGCGAACCTATTAATTTGTTAAAGCTTAATTTTCAAGTTACTGTTTTACCCATAGTAAAACAATTTCTCTGGAAGATCACGTTATTTTAATACAAATTTTTTGACGTCAACTTGAGCTGTCTTGTAAAGGTTTTAAGCGATGCCGTTTTTCCTCCACTTGAGAAGATACGCGTCTTTCCAATTTTCTTTTTGTTTGTAACAAAAATTAAATAAATACCATTTTATTATAATTTTCAATCTCTCCACATCCTCTTTACATTAAACAATTTTACGCTTTGATTGTTTAATGTTTAAAATAACTCTTCGACTGAATAAACTTTTATACCACACGTTCCATTTTTTAATACTCGTGATCGTTTTGTCTTCATAGCTTAATAACTATTGGAAATCGTTTCAATTATACAGGGTTCGACATAATGATCCGCAACATCCGATTTGTGGCTAAAAGTTTTAAAGAAAAGTGTGACCTTAATAAGTTTTGTGTGTTAACTTTTTTGCTACTAAATGGCACGCTTTGATAATTTGTATCTGCCACTATTTTCACGTAGTGACGTCATTCATAATGTATATAGCGTGTATAGATTTTTTTTTACTTTTTGGGTAAAATGTTTTTTTACAATTAAAATCGTATGCCATCCAGTCAGTCATTTTGATGAAATGTGGAAAGCGCATCATGAGCTTTTAAATGAAGATTGGACGTTGGTTAATAACTGAGGGGTGAAAGGTCCCACTTCAAGTCTTTTTCTACAATGAGTTCTATAATAGCAAAGATTATAGATTACATCACCACGTGAAAAAGGTGGCATGAGATACAAATTAATTAATTAAAGTTATGGGACTTTTCTGAAAATCTTTTGTATTCGAGACACAACTGGGGTGCTGGGCAACTTCGGTGGAATTTCTATGAAATTAAAAATTAATTGGCGTTTAAATTAAAATTGATCGAATTTTTCACTATAACGTGCATGATTAAGCTCAATTTATTTTTTTTAACTCAATTTAAATTAAACTTTCTCCATTTTTTTAAATATTCAAATTTTTTGTATTGAATTATAATGTTTTAAGAGTTTGTAAAACTTTTATTTGTCTTTGGCCAATCATTTATAAATCCAATTAATGTTGTATTTGTTTTAACTTTTTACTTAACGGTATTTAAACAAAAAGTGGTAATTTACAAAATCTAAATTACATAAAACCAGTTTAGATGATGAGACTACGTAAAGACACGCATTTATAGAGACGTCCTAATCTAATGTGTGTATAATTTGTACTTAAAATACCTTCCTTCCTACAACTCGATGTGGAGTAGATCAAATTTTTTTTCGATTTTTGAATTTTTAATTACCTACAATTCGTCCTTTAATAATTAACTATCGCTAATGTGAATTTTTTGTGTTTCAATCATTGATTTTTTATGAAAATTTAATTATTAGGTACTTTCGTTTTAATTTTCAAGGAAATTCACAACTCGTAAATTTTCTTTATGGAAATAGGTTTAGTTCCTGTCGTTATTTAAATCAGTGTGTAAGTGTAATTTTTTTAAAAACGTAAACACAGGGTGATTTTTTTTAAGTGGGACTAATATTGGTACCTTTAAGAATCCGTTTAGAAAATTTTAAAATGCAAGTTGAAGAGATAATGCTGAAAAACTGAAAATTGACATTTTCGTTTTTCGACTGTAGTTTCAAAATGACTTACTTTAGAAAAAAAAGTGCACTGGAAACATTTTCAGGAGGTCCAGAAAGCTATGAAACGATACCAAACTCGACTTTTTATCACATCGACGTTAGGCGTCGCGACGTTCAATTTTTTATTTTTTTAGCAAAACTCAATAGGCTTGTCTAATTTCTGATACCAAACGAGAACTTTCTACCTCGTATTTTTCTTTATTTACACAATTTTTCAGGTTATTTAATGTTAAGTTATGTTAATATAGTTACTTTATGTTATTTTTTACAATGAAATTTAGCGATTAAAACTTGGTTTTTAAACTTTTAGAAACGTAAGTTGATCAGAAAATAAAAATAAATCAAATTATTATTTATTAAATCTTAGTAATGTAATTTTATTTCCTGATCAACTTACTTTTCTAAAACTTTAAAAACTAAGTTTTAGTCGTTAAATTTCAACGTAAAAAATAACATAAAGTAACATATTAACATAACATAACCTGAAAAGTTGTGTAAATTAATAAAAGTACAAGATAGAAAGTTCACGTTTGGAATCAGATTTTCGACAAGCCTACTGAGTAATTTCTGCAAAAAAATGATAAGAAAATAAACAGTTGAACGTCGCGACGCCTAGCGTCGATCTGATAAAAAGTCGAGTTTGGTATCGTTTGATAGCTTTTTTGACCTCCTGAAAATTTTTTCAGAAAATATTTTTAAAAAGTAAGTCATTTTGAAACTAAAGCCGAAAAACGAAATTGCAAATTTTCAGTTTTTCTGCGTTATCTTGGAAACCATTTTGAATTTTGAAATTTTGATCCTAATGTTAGTACCACTTAAAAAATCACCCTGTATTAACGGTGGTAATTATTTTAAAAAGCATAACAGTAAATACGTTAGTTTTAAAAATTCAAATTTCCTTCAAATGCAGAGCGTACTTTTGTTTTACAGTTATTACAACGATTTCTGTCAAAATTAGAAAAATTATTCAGAAAATGAAACAGTGTAATAGCGGTAGCCATGACATGACGTTGATTGTTTTGTTGACGTAATAAATTAGAGAGAAATTACAAAAATTTGTGTATTTTATTTCCTCGTACAACAATCAATAATAATCAAATTATTAATGTTTTAATTGAAACAAAAATATTGATTTTCCATTATTGGCGATTATTAAGCAATAAATAATTATTTGAAAATCGTTGTTTGTGTAATTGGCAAAGCCATGGGTTTCGCTATTGCATTATCCGTTATCCCTTTCATGAAAATACAGTTCCACCAAGGAAATTCGCTAGATGAGGGGGCGTGGCCAACGCTGTCATAGATTTTGAAGTACACTACGAGATAAAGGTATTTCCGGGTATTTCAGTCCATTAATTTGACAAGTAACGGTCATTAATATTGAGTAAGGTAGCGGCAAATTGGTTTTATCATAACCTATAGTTATTGTGTAGATTCTCTCAACTATTCCTGTACCTAACCTGAATTCTTGATTATGATTGGGCAAATTTTTTCCCGCAAAAATATTTTTTAAACAAAATTCTTTTAGTTGACATATTTTCCGTCTCGCAAAATTGGTTGGTGGAGCTGTACTTGCAATGCATCAAATGTGTAAAAACACAATTTTTATGTATTCTTCAAAATATAAGCATTCAAATTGTTAAATTCGAGTCGAGTCCGTAATGGCGTCTCCTCCTCCGAGACTGATAACAAAAAATAAAAACTTTCGCTTCAAAAGGATATAAAACTTATTTTGAACTTCATTTCTTATTATCGTCAAAAATTTAATAGTCCGGTACAGTGCTTTTTTTGGTTAATTGAGTAGACGGCATTAATGCTCGGTCAATTCACTTCATCTCTTTTAGCAGTTGAAGAAATTTATTTTGGAGATAATTTGTCGAGTTTTTTAATGCTTGTGATTACAGACTGGAAACTACTTTTTATGTAATCTCCCGACAGTTGTTCATGCTTGATACTCAACGTTAATGTAAACAGTTCATTAGTTTTTTTTCCTTCCTTCTTTGTAACTACTAAGTTATAATTGCAATTCCTTCTAATAGATATTAATTAGCGTTGAAAAATATGGATTTTTGCTTTTCAAAAGCGTCTTATTTTTATGCCAACAAAAGCTGTTTTGCAGCCCTTAAAAAGGGTGCATCGTTCGCTACTCGCTGTAATTACTTCATCTTCCGCCCTATATGGAATCCTTTTTAAATTTTCTTGTAAACAACGTTTTAACTACTCTTCCTGTAACTTACTGTCTTTACTTCTACACTTTAATTATAATTATTTTGTCAAAGGTAGGAAATATTATACAAGAGAGGGAGCTGTGGAAAACCAAAACAAAACAAAAATCTTAGGTTAGCTGTATTATTAGAAAAGAAATTCACTTTTTCGATGGAAAGTGACGAAAAATAACCACACGTTGCTACCATGGCAATACCGATAAATTCTTTCATTTTATTAGAAAAGTGAACCCATACACGATCTTTACTTTTCTCTCACAACTCAAAAATGGTAAAAATTCACGCTATGACTTTTCTTGTATTACGTGCTGATTTCATTACTTTAAACATTATCAATCTTTTCCTATTTTTCAAGCCTTGTTTTGAAGCCCCAAAAATTGAAATTTCAAAACCACCAGTCCCTAAGTTCAACCTTTACCTTTAACATATTTTTTGAATTTTTACAATAGAGCCTTAATTTTAAAGATCTTAGGGAATAAAAATGTGCCCGAACCCTATTTATTTCTAATGCCATAAATGCGTCCTTTAAAGATTTTACATAAAAGTAGAGGTGATGCTATTGGGTGCTAAAGTACCAATAAATCCTTTCGTGACGGTCCTGATCTTTTAATTCACCACAAGTAGAAGTTAAAGCCTTCTTCATCATTGCCTAAACTTACATCAATATTTTAATACGTACAACTCTTTCAACTTTTATGAAGTTGCAGTGAACTAAAAGTTTAAAAACCACAGAACTTGATTAAGAGCGTTTATATAAAAAATTAATGTAGAAAATTCCCGACGTTTTTACTCACTACAAACTTTTTAATTTAAAAACTAATAATTTGGAATTAAATTTTTAATTCCACATGAATTTGTAGGTGCTGACAGAGACGCCTTAATTTAATTTCAAATTGTACGTGAAATCAAACGCATATTAAATGAATCTAATGGGAATTATCTAAACACGTACAATAAAGTGTGGAAGCCATTGCGCAATAAATTCTTAAATTGAAATACTTATTGAATAAAAATGTTCGGACGCTTTTGAAAGTGTAGTTTCAATTATGTCGTTTCCATTCGATTAAGAACTTACCTTGTGTATAGTAAAAAAAATGTCAAAATGGCAGCTGGGGCTACGAAATTATTGGTTCCAATTTCCAATTTAAAGGTCCCGTTTTTGGGGTTTTCGCTTATATCTCAAAAACGGCGAATTCTAGGGAAAAAATCATTCTTAGCAAAATCAAAACTTATCAAATTTTCTACAAGATTGTTTATATTCATTTTTTTTTTCTATTGCTTATAGTTTTCGAGATATCTGCCAGCAAAAATCGTTAATGTATGAAAAAATATTTTTGCCTAAGGTTTTTCGTCAAACTTATGCGCCTCTAGCACTTCAACCTCAAATTTGGTCTGGTTAGAATCCGGTACCTATCAGGCATGCCTTAGGTTTTATCAGGTCCTGATCAGGCAGTGTGATCAGGTTCGGATCAGACATGTAAGGCAGAGACGGATCTGAAACTTACTAAGACTTAAATCCGGTACCTATCCGGCATGCCTAAGGTTTTATAAGGGCCTGATCAGGCAGTCTGATTGAGTTCGGACCAGACATGTAACGCAGAGACGGATCTGAAACTAACTAAGACTTAAATCTGGTACCTATCCGGCATGCCTAAGGTTTTATAAGGGCCTGATCATGCAGTCTGATTGAGTTCGGACCAGACATGTAACGCAGAGACGGATCTGAAACTTACTAAGACTTAAATCCGGTACCTATCCGGCATGCCTAAGGTTTTATAAGGGCCTGATCAGGCAGTCTGATTGGGTTCGGATCAGACATGTAAGGCAGAGACGGATCTGAAACTTACTAAGACTTAAATCCGGTACCTATCCGGCATGCCTAAGGTTTTATAAGGGCCTGATCAGGGTCTGATTGAGTTCGGACCAGACATGTAACGCAGAGACGGATCTGAAACTTACTAAGACTTAAATCCGATACCTATCCGGCATGCCTAAGGTTTTATAAGGACCTGATCAGGCAGTCTGATTGAGTTCGGATCAGACATGTAACGCAGAGACAGATCTGAAACTTACTAAGGCTAAAATCCGGTACCTATCCGGCATGCCTAAGGTTTTATAAGGGCCTGATCAGGCAGTCTGATTGGGTTCGGATCAGACATGTAAGGCAGAGACGGATCTGAAACTTACTAAGACTTAAATCCGGTACCTATCCGGCATGCCTAAGGTTTTATAAGGGCCTGATCAGGGTCTGATTGAGTTCGGACCAGACATGTAACGCAGAGACGGATCTGAAACTTACTAAGACTTAAATCCGATACCTATCCGGCATGCCTAAGGTTTTATAAGGACCTGATCAGGCAGTCTGATTGAGTTCGGATCAGACATGTAACGCAGAGACAGATCTGAAACTTACTAAGGCTAAAATCCGGTACCTATCCGGCATGCCTAAGGTTTTATAAGGGCCTGATCAGGCAGTCTGATTGGGTTCGGATCAGGCAGTCTGATTGGGTTCGGATCAGACATGTAACGCAGCTACGGTTTTGAAACTTACTAAGGCTAGCATCCGGTACCTATCCGGAGCGCCTAGGTTTTATAAGATTATAAAGTTAAAAGGGATAAAATACAAGAGCCGGATAAATGGAAATAGGATCCACCTTACAAAGGGTAAAATCCTACAATAATATAAGGTCCGGAATAGTATAAATAAAGCCCGCCTTGAAAGGGGTTAAATAAGGATTGAATATCGGGGTCGGATATGTTTAAATATGGCGTGCCTTAAAAGGGAAAAAAATAGGATACGATATCAGGGCCGGATAAATTAAAATAGGGCACACCTTAAAAGGGGTAAATTCGGACAAAAATACAAAAGCGGGATAAATGGAAATATGATCCACTGTACAAAGGGTAAAATCCGACAATGATATGAGGTACGGAATAGTATAAATAAAGCCCTCCTTAAAAGGGGCTAAATCAGGATCGCATATCAGGGTCGGATATGTTTAAATATGGCGTGCCTTGAAAGGGATAAAATCAGGAAAAAATATCAGGGCCTGATAATTGATAAACATGCCCTAACAAGGCATTTCTTATTTAAATTTGATCAAGGCCACCTAAGAATATTCTGGTACGGTATGCCTTTGTGATACTCGATTAGGTCCTGACTGTACTAGGGTTTACCTTAAAAATTTTCTGCTCGGGAAATCTTCACTATTTTATCTTCAGCTGGTACGGAGTTTTCATTCATTAACGATTTTTTCGGGCGGATATCTCAAAAACTATAAGGGATAGAGAAAAAATGAATAGAGACACTTGTAGGAAATTTGGAGACCCACCGTTTTTGAGATATAAGCAAAAACCCCAAAGACCACCCCTCCCTCCCTTGGCTTCATCGCTAGCACCGGGGACTTTTAGTATTTTTACCTCCTAACTACTTGAAACACATTCCTAAAAAAGAAAATTCCACCCTCTTCCATATCCTCTACACCCCTTTTTGGAGCGTTCGTTGATTTGACTACTGTTTTAATTTCGTTGGCCCACCTTGTACATCTTTGGAAGTGGCTCGAGTACCACTTCTAACTTAAAGGTAAACTTCAAGAAGTTTATGTAAGTCAATATCTGAAATTATTTGTGACGTCATCGTTTCAGTAATAGTGACGTCACCAAAAAGTGAAAAGTGCCAAAATATGGCCCTTGAAATAATAGTTTTAAGCGTTGTTTTAATTAAAGTTAATTTTGAAGTTATGAAATTTGATTGTTTAAGTGGTTTCCACACTGTATAATATGTATTACGTCCAATATATTCATAATAAAGAACGTCATTAAAATGCAATTGTCTTTAGCGCGATACAAACGGTTAACATAATCTTTCTCATTCAACAACAAAACTGGGAACTTAGAAATTATTTTAATGTTTTCATAAAACAAAACTATTTAATTGTATTTTTTTGTATATTTTTTTGAAAGTTATAACGAAGCTTCTCATTAAAATTGTATAAAGAGATTTTTATTAAAATAAAAATACTTTTAATTCAATTTTATATCGATTTTGTAATTTTCACCATTTTTTCTTTTTGTACACTATTGAAAGAATTGTAAAGAAATAGATCAAAACATTTTTTTTTAATTAGTTAGGTATCGATTATTTTTTGTACTTGACTAATCAAACACGCCTCAATAAATAGAAGAATAAAGCAGAAACAAATAATATTCGTTTGATATCTGATAAAGTACTTGTTATTAAAAAAATTTACAGTTACGTTGTAAGTGTGCAAGTGCTAATAATTATTTAGTATTTTTGACTACAATTAATTACGTTTGCGTGCTTAGTGCAATTTTTAAAAATTTGGAACACAGACTTTTACTAACATCAAAAACTTTTGTTCTTCTGGGTTAAAAAAAAGGAAAATTGATATGCAAACAAATAGAGTAGGTAAAATGCATATTAGGTAACTACATTACGTACAAAAGTTGTGTGTAATGCATCAAGCTGGCAAAAAGCAAAGAGAATCTGTATTAGAAATTTATAAAGTTTAAAATGTAGTTTCGTAGTAAAATCAAAAACAAACAAACAAGAAGCTATGATGCGAACTGACTTCCCATTTTATCCTATTATTTGTATTAAGGGACGAAAATTTGTTATAAACTCGTTTAAATTTCAAAATGAAATTATACGTATAAAATTGAAAAGCTACACACTGCTTTAAAGGTAAATCTATAAATCTCTCCATAATAACATTCTGGAAGAGAATAAAATACGTCGTGTGCAACAGGGCAGGGATAGAAAAAGAAATATTGAATTTTTACTAACGGAAACTACCCGTAATAAAATACAGCGGTGCTTGATCAAAATAAAATAACATGATTTTTTATTCTTTCTCTTCACAGAAAGGGGTGTTGGCTTCGTGGAGTTGGCGTAAAGTTGGAAGCCCTAATTTTAAAACATTAGCCAATCGTTAGTACCTCATTAGTGCCTCTTAGTGCCTTAAAGACCACTTTTCTATCTTTAACGGTTTTTGAGTTATAACAAGTAGATTTTTGCCAAGTGTAAAGTGGGCACTGTCTATCTATTCTAAAATATATTTTTTTCACATTAGAGTGGCCATTTTAACAGAAGTGACTCAATCGAGCACTTCCAAACACTCCAATTTAAAATACATAATGTTCGAGTTCGAAAAATTTTCGTTAAAGGTAGCGGCCACATTGGAACCACCGTCTAGCACGTGACTACACCCAACTATATGTTGTTCACCCAGAAGAGATGCTTTTTTTGGGAGTGGCTTAGCTATATGTGGTCGGTAAATAGTGTCTAAATACCTATGATTAACGATTTTAGTTGGTGGTAGTTTGTGTGTTAGTCGATGGCAGTTATTGAAGTAAATTTAAACTCATAACTCTTCTGATATCCCATAACATCTCATCTTCCCTTAATGCCCCCCTCCTGTTCGCGAATGTTAAAAATTATCAAGAATTTTGTGATATATGTATAAATAAATTATTATTACAGCCACAAGTAGGCCCCCACAATAGGGGGGTCAGTTGGTACCAAGGTACCGAGGCCCGAAAGCCATGGACAGTCGTTGAAACCTAGGCCTGTGATAATGTAGCTACGCCATTTGGTACCGGGGCCCAAAATTTGAAGTGGGGGGTCTGGCCGCAGGGCAGCTATGAGACTTAGTTGTTGGTGAGTAACGACACCACGGTCACCCGATGTTTCCTTGCGAACCTAGGTTCCTCTAAGAGCCTTATTACACCTTGCACAATTTCTTACTGAATTTAGTACTGAATCGGTGCAGAATTTCTGAGCTTTGAGTGGATCCCATATCGCTTCGAGGGGACCAAATACTTCCCGAAATGCCGGCTTCTTTTGCTACCCTTAAGGATTTTTTTCATAAGCTAAATAGGTAAATCCCAACTGTTTGTTTGCTTATGGACCATCCCTTTTAAATCTTGGTACGTCACTGCGTTAGTAGATATTATTTTGCTAAATTATGGCCATGTTATCTATAAAACCATTGAATAAAGAAATATTTCCTACTCTACCAGGAAAGAGCCATTTAGCTTGTAATTTCCTGTCAATTTCTCCAATAGAAATGGTTGCTTATACTCCCACTTATAAAGGAAGGTCATGACAGCCAATGATAATGTAAACTCGACGGAATGAATGAGTCTTCAAAGGACTTCTAAAATGTCACTTATGTCTTTTCTCTTATAAACAACGGTTGCTAACCTTTCTTCCGGATTTTTTATGTTCTGAGTGTAAGACTTATGGCTCAAGAGCTAATCCTGCCGTAACAAAACCACGACTTTCTATATTTATTTCGTCTCTTAAATGTCGGTACATTCAAAATTATTGTTTGGTGCTCTATACAGTATACAGGGTGGTCCGGTTTACATTGAAATTTATTTTTACGCTATACATATTTGTTCTACATACGTCGCTCATTAAATATTTTTCATCGCCTATCATATTTGAGCTACATTACGCAACTTTTGGTTTTTCAATAAAACACACACTTTATTTTTAGGAAAAAGGCTACATGAAGTTCTCTGTATATCAATGTGTTACAATCAAGAATTGCTATTAGAAAATCACATATTCTTATTAATTTCTCTGTTAGTGAAGTAACTGTTCTGATCTCTGTCTCCGAAGTTAATAGTTCTATTAATTTATGCATGTGATACAGTGAAAATCGGTTATAACGACTTTAAAGGGACCTCAAAATTCGGTCGTTATAACCGATAGTCGTACTAAGCAATTATGTTTTTAAAAGCAAAAGTATTCAAAAAGCGAAAAAAGGGACTTCTACATTTCGTCGTTATATCCGATGTTTCGTACAAAGCGGTGTCACTATAACCGGTTTTAACTGTACTTATTTCTCTACTTTAAATCTTAAAAACATCCACTGAACAGGAGACACAAGGGTGGTTTAAATGTTTACGCTATTGTGGTTTTATGACTCGAATTCGTCTCATCTAACAAGAGAATTGACTCGTTGAAAAAAGTGTCACTTTTATTCTTTATAAAACAATATCCTATTTCAAATTTTCCCAGATTTGCTACTTCTACTCTTCAATTATTTAAAATTTTATGTTTTCGAGAAAAATCTTTGTCCATCTCTTTTGAGATGTTATACTTTATTTAAGTGCCTACTTAGTAACTGTTCAATAAGATAAAGCTAAATTCGACTGATTTATAAATAATAGTGATTTTAAATTCAAGATTTTAAAAATATCGACATTTTTGCTCTCGAATCGAATTACAGACACTAACTTTAAAAGTATTTCTAACATAAAAATTCTAGCACAAAATAAAACATTAGCCTAAGATTTACTTCTCGTTCAGACGGTGACACTAAAATGTCGTGCCATTAAATATTGTATGGTGTCGTCGTCACTCAAATGTATCACACAACGTGTGAACACCTAGAGTGCCGTGACGGCTAAAATTCTGAGCACTATCATATGTCACATCGGTATCAACGTCTGAACTAGACTTTATGTAACGAATCTTGAATCTGTAAAGTAGTTTTTCTATCTAAATATTTTTATTGGAAAATTAAACTATTATATTATGGAACTGCAATATGGCAACAATCGTAAATTTAAGTTTAATACTTATAAGCGTTCGATCTAAGCCTTATGTATAGGGTGTTTCACTAATCAAAATGACTTTCGCTTTTACAAGAAATGTTTAGTTTAAATTGTTACTTTCCCTCCCCAAAAATACCAGAATTGTTGAACTTAACTACATCTCTGAACACTTGCTACTTTCGGCCACCGTTTGCGGTTCTACAGGGTAGCCCAACGAAAATATAACAAGGGTGTTTTCTGATATTTAATTTTTTTTAAATCGCTCGGACACGTCGATTTTATTTTTTAGGGTGACACTATTATTTGCTACTTTGAATACCACCACTTCAACCCTTACACGGTGGTGCAATCAACCCCAAAAGTTTTAATCTTAAAGGAGTCAAGCGGGACATCATTTTTAAAGCCCTTTAAATTCTCTTTTCAACGATGTATTAATTATTAAATTTGAACCAATAATTTAGAAGAAATATTAGAAAATCCCATCGTTTTCGATGGGCCACCCTGTATACGTGTGGAAATGGTTAAATCCTGTTGGAAGCTCACGTGTAGAAATTTTACAAAATTTATTTACATTTAATTCTTTATTTAGCGTCCAATGTCTATGTCGCATTTCTAAAAAAATAAATATTTTTCCGAAACAAATATTTGTTTTCCGCAGTGTCATATAATAATGAAAATGATGTCTTGAGGGAAAATGTTTAAATTTAGAATAAACGCGGATATGACGTTGATTGAAAAAATATTGTTCTGTTGAGGATGTTTAATCGTAAACATTCAATATAATAAGTGTAGGTAGTATTGTGGTTTCATATTTAAACGGTTATCATTCCGTGGCTTCTATTTTGATTTACATTTAGAAATCGCAAGATAAACCCTCCATTTTATTGATGGACGATATTTTCTACGTATCAGTGTACAGATTTATTCGATCGTAAATTTGTAAAGAAATTTTTTCGAAATGTAGCGAGCTGATTTACTACTTGTTAGCAAAATAAAGTTGCTCCTCAATTTAAGTTGGGGGTGTTATGATGGTTGCATCGACAATTAGTGCTAAACGTATAGCCAGGATGTCCATTAAATGTGAGGCTGACTGTACAAGTGTACATGAGTTTAAAAATGATGAAAAATAATATCTTAAAAATATAATACGAAATTTTCATTTTATGTATAACTATCATTATTCAGCATCAACTCATAAAGTTACTAGACGGATCTTTTATTCACTACAATTTTTCCTACTTCTTCTTAAAGAACACATCTCACCTAAAGGCACCTAAAAATTATTTCGAGCTTCATTTAATTCCACAAAGTAGTGTATACTATATCGATCTTGTAAGATAAAATTGAACTTTACTGCTCAATTTAGTTTTGTATTTTTACCTATTCAACGACCCACATTAATATCGTCTATCAAAAGGGGTAGTTTCAATTTACTATCAATATCTGGAACGCAAACGAGCAATGAGCGATAATTTTTGTAATTAGGTCAATTTGTGCTATTCAAATAACTTGCCATTCGTAAAATTAATTTGCTGAAATGTAAAGAAAAATTTTATAATTCGCGTGGGAGAATTTGCCCTTGTCAAAATTGACTACTAACTACCCTTAATTTTTGTGTAAAGTTCTAAAAGCTCCAGCTGCGCCCTGATGGGTCCAAAAGCATCTCTGATGGAGCTGACGCATGATGGTAGAAGTAAAAGTTCTTTAGGAACCAATTTATTGGTGTACAGTCAGCCTCACAATTAATGGCCACCCTACGTCTAGCACGAATTGTGGATGCAATCGTCATAACACCCCATACTTAAATTGAGGGGTAACTTTATTTTGCCAACAAGTAAATCTAACCTCCCTTTCTGTCCTTTTGTCGTTGCTGACTAAGAACCACACTGACGTATAGCCAGGGTGGCCAATAATTGTGATGCTAACTGTACTGTGTTGATAATCTTGAAATAAAACCTCTTAGTTCTAATAGAATATCACTCTTCATAAATAAAGCTCGATCAAATTAATCGATTGTTGAATATCCTCTATCAGTCTCATATTAAGTTATTTCATCTCATCTGTCAATCTCCTCTGTCATCTCAGTTTATGTGTCAGTCTTATCTGTCAGTCTCATCTATCATTTAATCTCATCTATCATCTCATCCCATCTGTCAAATTCATCTGTGAGATGAGATGACATATGGCATAGATTTGATGACAGATAGAATGACAAACAGCCAGAGGATATGACAGATGGAATGACAGATGAAATAGTTTATGGGATGACAGATAACCCCCTGACATCTGACATATGACTTGACATGTCATCACAGATGAACCCACCCCTATGGTGAAAGAATAACATTTGACATATTGTAACTATTGTGATAGATTACCTCCACTCCCTATCTCTCTTAACCAATCTCTGAATCCATAGAGAACTCCACCTAACATATTAAATGACAGATGACAGTAGTGTAACTAAGAGTTTGGGGTTTTTTCCGCAAAATCCAGATTAGGGGCCCCTACCCATCCTCATTAATAATCATTTTTCCTTTACCACAAATCGATTTTATAACGAATTTTTATACTAAACGATGATTTAGGGCCTCTTTCTATCTTGGGACCCTCCCACAAAGCGGGTCCTGACAGATGAAATTGACATATGGTGACAGATGACCTTGACATCGACATATATTATGTTGGGGGACAAACGACCCCCCCCCCTCTGACATTCACATATATTATGGTGTCAGATGACGACATTGACACTGACATAATGGTAACTATAGTGACAGATTGACATTTGACACATGGTAACTATGATGACAGGCCACTCCCCATTTCTGTAAACTAATTCCTATCCTACTTCACCCACTTCCCATTCCTCTATACCAATCCCTATCCTACTTTCCACACTGTCCCTATCTCTATCTCCTTTTTATATGTCTCTTTCGAACCTTACTGCGAATTTCCGATGATCCATGTGTTTTTTATTGTGTGGATACAACACGAAGTGTAGCCAGTTGTTTTGATTTATAAACCAAAAATATGTGACCTGACTTACGCCCAATTTAACAATTTTTGACGAACAAGAAAATAATTTTTTTGAAATAAAAGTAAATAAATGAAGCGCAGTAAAGGAGTTGGAAAATTAATTAATTTCTAATTGCGAGTTGAAAAGTTTAATAAAGTTTACTTTGATCCTCAAGTTTTCCAAATACATCAAAGTAGGAAAATTTTCATTTTTAACTGATTGGTCGTACAAAAGTAATTATTATTAAAAACTGGAAAATATTCGTATAAAATTGGTTTTCCAACTTACCTATGAGAGCGTTCGTGGAAACGTCTTCGACGACTAGAGCTCCTTGAGGTAAATCAAAAGCGACTCCTTGAGTTTCCATAAAACTATTGACTTGTCGTTTCACAAACTTAAAAAATTTCGTAAACTCATTATCGTTTGGTAGTTGTCTCGCAGTCGGAAACAGTTGCATTCCATCGTCGTATCTATTTTCTAACTTAACGATATGTACAAAACTATTATTTCCTAAAACGACACTTGGATATTTAAGTCCGAAACTCGTTAAATAACTTAAAGCTGTAAATTTTGCACAAGAAAGGGCATTTTTGTGACTTAAACACTGTTGTTGGTTTTCATCAATGTAATCGTCAATTTTTCCAGTCACTAACTTAACGAGCAACGATAAATAAATTAAATTTAATTTAAAACCCATTTTTTTTTTAATTTTTCAAGTACGGACTTGTACACGATATACCGGGTAGTCTAAGAAAATTAATGAAGACCTTGATGTTATATATACTTGACATTGAAAATCAGGTCAGCCAAAGCAGTAGTAGGAGTCGCAATTCTAATTTAATAAATTGTCTACGAATTGTTTACAAGATTGTTGAAATGATAAATATATGAAATTGAAAAAATTTGACAATTTTTCGGTTATAAGAAATAAGTGTTTACGGTTTTATAAGTTTATTGCTTTAATAATAATTATTATTTATAAAACTCAAATAATATTTTCGTTAACCGCAGAAATTTCAATTTTTTGATATCTAGGTAAATTTTTTTTTGGTAAAAAAGCAATTTTGTAAGAAACGAATTTTTGGTGTTAATAGAAACTCTCATTTTTACTAACTTTCAAAATTTTTTTTAAATTAACATGCCATGCATGCTTTGAAAATAAAGTTGTTGGTTTTGTCATTTTATTTCCGCTCTGCAGATCTTTTTAACGATATTTTGACAATTCTATTACAAGCGTTCGATTTGTAGATTTCCAATTAAAATAATTAATTCAATTATTTAACTATCAATTGCAGTAGATTTTTACTAATTGAGATTTCGCAATAAGAAGAGTTCTTTAAATGCGCACAGCACACTTTTCGAAAAATTTTCAATTTATGATCTGTGACATTTTCTAAACTACTACTCACTATCACTATTAATAAGAAGGGTGCGTTTTCTGACGTTCTTAAGCCCTGCGTAATTTTTAACATTTTCGTACTTTGAAAAAGTTATCGACAAAAAATTTATTAACTTTAATTTCTCAACATTTTGAGTCTCTCTAATTCCAAAATTGTAAAAAAATATTCTTAGAGACCATCGGTCTACGGTATACAGGGTGTCCAACAATAAGGGGGTTATATTGGACACATTTTTGCAAATTTGGGCCAAAGTTATTTTTACTTGTCTATAAAATTGTATTGTACAGTCAGTGCAGCCTCACAATTATAGGCCACCCTGGGCGATACGCCAAACGGGAACTATTGTCCCATTTTGTGGTTTTTCCCTTATAACTTGGCCGGAAATTATTTTTATAAAAATTTCAAAACTGCATTGTACAACCAACATATAGGGCTTTCGTTCTAAATAAGTCGATTTTCAAAATTGTTTCAAAATTACCTATCTTTAAGGGGCTAAAGTAGGTCAAAATTTTGAAATGAATTTTCTCAAAAACTGGCGCGGCCGATTTATACAGATTTGGATATGTTATAGACAACATGATTTTCTATCTAACTCTAAATTTTTAAAGACTTGTATGATGGGGATTAGGAGTTATGATTTTATGAATGTCAAAATTTCAATAATTTCAAATTGTTTTTGTAATAAAAATGAAAACCTGAAATTGGATATTTATATCAATCCATTAAATATCTATTATTTGACACTATTTTCGATTAACAAAACGCTTCCGGTTAAACCGGAAATTACAAAAATATCAAAAGTTTTAAAATCGCTTTGTATATTTTTCAATATTTTGGGAGATCGTAAAATTAGCTATTACACGATACCAAATACTTTATAGTTTGACTTCCGGTTTAACCGGAAATGGAATAAAATTTCTTAATTTAAATGGAACACTGTATATTTTTTAATATTTTGAAAGCTCGTAAAATTATCTTTCTGAACATATAAAATAATGTATATTTTAAACTTCTATTTATGCCAAATTCAAAACGAATTGAAATTAGTATGTATTTCAGACAATTTACATAATTATGTCTAAAAATTCTGCTTAAATTCCCCATAAATACCCAGTAATTAGTTTCCAAAAATCACACAAAATGGCCATGACAAAAATTCGCAAAATCGTCCTAAAAGTTTGAAAAATCGCCGAGGCAAAAGTACGCAAAAAGTCAAAAATCGAGGGCCTAGTGGCAAACGTTGGGACCTTTGACCACCGTCTGGCAAGCGATTCGGACCGATCCCTTCGGCAGTTGCCGAAGGATCATCGGTGTAAACTCGTCACGGAATTTCGGCGTTGTCAAAAAAAAATGTTTTAGCATCTTTTTTAAATTTTGGATCTGGCGTCCTTAGGAGATCCAGATCGTAGTTCCGGTATCGGTTCTTCCACATTTTCCATAGCCACCCTAGGATGGGGCGCATAAAAAATTGCCCTTGCGCCGAGAAACCCAGGGTCTTTCTTATGGAATCTACAACTCTCGGACAGGGCTTAAGAGTTAGCTCAAACCTTCTCCTAAAACTGTTCACGAGATAATTTCTACGATTCCCATACAGAGGGCGCTGTGATTTTCCCAAAAAGTGTTTATTTTTAGCCACAATTTGGGGATAGCGAGAGAACGCGGAGGCTCACGGCGTACTGCTTGCTCTCAGAAAGGGAGGGCAATTATTATTAAAGGGAACCAACAGTTACATTTAGATCTTATGTAAGGCAATGTGGCCTTTTAGAGCCGCCATTTATGACGGGCACAGTGACGGCTCCTAATAAGATATTGCAGTTACGCCGCTGCACGTGCACATATCCATCGTTCTTCAACCAATAAAAGTCGTCCTTAGCTTGCATATTAAATGCAGTTAAGCGGTGCGCCAGTTTTAAGTAAGCTTTTATAATCTAAGGCCCGATTGCACCACTTCCCCTACATCTACAGTTTACTAAGGGCGTGTTGTACCAAATCAAATTTTAACTGAGTTCAATAATCAACTACATTTATATGATTGAACTATACAGCTCATCATTAACTTTTGAAATTGGTTATGTGCAAATATGCATTCAAGCTAAGCGTAATTAAATTTAGGTTCCATTTAAGGGAAAGTGGTGCAATCGGACTTAAGTCATATCCGTAAGAAATGACATGAGTAGTTTGCGAGACTGCGACAATCTCACGTGATCTCGTGCGAGATCGAAAAAAATTTTTGCGAAGCGAGAACGCGAGGCGAGGCTGCTTTAGAGCTTAAAATTAGCTTTGATACGCCCGAAATAGTCCTGGTATGACCACACAGTAATCGATATTTTTGTTTGCTTATTTGGACACACTGTATATAAATTTATATATTTGCTGACAATCATATTTTTTTAATTGCTCGCATTACTCTGCAACGCACCATTTACAAATTTAATAACTGCCTTACGCAGAATCTACTCCTATTATAATACAAATTGATTTTGTTTTTCAAAGAACTAGGTGATTTACATAGTTTGCTTATTATCACAAATTGCAGACCAACGCAAGTTGTGTTTATAAACTAGAGTTTGAGATAGTTACAGATATTTACTGTAGAATTAATAAGAATTACATCTTCCAGCTACATAATTAGTAATTTGTATCGACAAATAATTTCTTTTTTTTAATAACTCTGGATAAGTGACACAGATATTATATTTTTAAGCCGCAATTGTACGTGCGAAAGAAGTTATAAGTTCATTTATTTTTAGTGTCTTTAATGAAATAAAAAACAATGATGTTAATGTCAGATTGAACGAAAGAGACTGTTTAATTTTAATTTAATTGCCTTAAAGAATTAGATTGGACGTATTAGACCGAAAGGCTTAATGCGATTAATTACTATTAGATTTTTATAAAAGCGGAAATTTTTACTATTTATTTTTTTTTAAATACATTTCTTTATTTGAAGGCACTTTAATCACTAATAATGGTTATTAGCACCTAATTTATTTTTTCTATTTCAGTTACGTTAAGAAATCTGCTTGAAATAGGTGTAGGGAATAGGAAATATCACAAACAACGTTTTAAGAAGGCTATGGTAACAGAGTGGTCTGGTACATTGACTATGACGTAAAGAATTGGGTGCCAGAAAGTTGATGTTCTTAAAGACCCACAACGACAAGCTCCAGAAACATTCAACAATATTGACCTACCAATCAGAATTGCTTACTAATTTGCCATTTTGTCAAAGGATAAATCAAAAATTTTATGTTTCATTTAATGCCTGTATTACTTAATCGAGAGATTTGTAGTACCGGCTGGAAATAATTGTTTTTACCGTGACCACTTTCTCGGCTGTCTGGATTATTAGTGCAGGAGGAACAAGCTCCCAGCACTTAGGCTACGTGTTTGGGCCCATCGTACAACCTCAAAGTAGCCTCCCCAGGCCCATCAGTCCTAAGCCATCCCACTGTTAGGATGTACTCCAGAACCGTGGCGGGAGGAGTGGCGCTTATTCTGGACATGTCGAGCCAAAAGTCCCCCAACACGGATCTTCTTGTAGACGCTAGATCTGGACACTGACAAAGCACGTGTTGAGCGGTCTCGTCTTCGTCATCACATGCTCGACATGTGGGATTATCTACTATTCCCAGTGTGTGAAGATGCTTATTTAACCGACAGTGTCCCGTCAGTATCCCTGTAATTGTTCGTAAATTAACTCGAGACAGCTTTGGACAGTAGTTTGCAATCTGGAGGGAGCTGGTATTGAGTCTTTGCTCTGGCGACAGCTTGCATTATTTGTCCATCTTGTAGTGAGTATTAGATGAGTATGGTTCTTAAGGAGGGCATCGACAGTTTTTAGGACTGGTTTTATGATTGGTTCAAAGTCACAGGGAAGAATTTTTAAACCTTTCTTGGCCAGCTCATCTGCTTCTTCGTTACCCTCATCATTTCCTTGATATCCTTTGACCTAGCCAAGACTAAGGATATCTTTGGATATCTAGTTCAGCCGATCCACGCACTCCAAAAGGAAGCCGGAGGTTATCTTGCAAGTGTTTAGAGCTGGCAGAGTAGCTTTGCTTTCCGATGATATCAAAATCTTTTTATTGTGTATTTTCCTATCTAGGATTATATTAACACCGTGTAGTATTCCTATCAGTTCGGTTTCAGCATATTTCTCAGCGATAAACTGTTTTTGAGGGCGAGCTCGGGTGAGTACACACCCGCTCCCGTTCTTTGTTTTTTGACCCATCAGTGAATATTGAGATATCTGCTTCGATAGTCTCTGTTGGATTCAGCAGAAGCTTTTTCAGCAGTATCTAAACAGAGAGATTTCCTCTCATCTCGAGATTTTTTTTTTGGTTTGTAACTTTTGAACTTTATCTTAAAAATGCCATTAATGAATGTATCGAATGTAAATCTACTCACGTTCTATTGGTAACTTTGTTATTATAAGACGTTCGTACGTGGCTATATGACTAATTCAATGCAGCTTAGAAAATTAAATATTGCTGCTGAATGTCTAAGATTGTCAAAAAAATTTTATTGCAAATATTTTGCCCTGAAAATTTACATATCGTGAAACTTGAAATACACTGTGTTCGTAAATGATTGGGACCGGTGCTTCTGCTTATGCAATCCAACTTACGCTGTTGGTACACGCATTTAACTAAAATTCCCTATGCGTGTAAGTACTTGTATTGCACTTAAAATGACAACTAAAGATATTTAAGTCAACTGAAAAGTCCTTGCGGGTATGCAACCAAACTTACCGGGACCAATCATTACTGAACACACTGTAGAAAAACACCTAATATTATTTAAATTCATATCGGTTGCATTTAATAGAACATTATTAAAATAAGAAAAAAATCGAAAGAAAACTGATAAAAAATCTTGAAATAGAAAAGCCCTTTTAGGGTTGTTTTGCCCCTTTTTCACCTCTCAATATTTTTGCCTAAGAAAGATACATAGCGCCATTTAAAACTAAGTTTAAAAACAAATATTTTATTGGTTTTGCTATTTCTACTCCAAGTAAAAGCCCTTTTTGGAGAAAAATTGATTAAATTGTGGAGACGATTTAAAGTACGTTTTGAACATTTAATCAAAGACCCATGTGCTGTCAACGATGTTAATCAATTGATGTCCCGCTTGTAATGGCTTTTATTGCCTAATTGTGGCAACCTTAGTCACTAGAGTTCTAATTATGTTTCAAAATTTAAATTATCCTCAATTTTAGTATAAAATTACTTATACCTAGACTAATAATTTTTTTAAATAAAAATTAATTGGTAACTGTCAAAATAGAAAACTATTGAAAATCACGGCTAGTCATAATTAAATTTTTTTTTAATTTTTAAGTTAAAATTCTACTTTTAGAGCCGTATGCAACTATACTAATTCTCATTCTGAAATTAGTACTGATAAAAATTGCATGAAAATTGTTAGTTGAATTTATCGAAGTTTGACGTTTTTTGGAACATCATATAACAACAAATTAGAAATATAATTAATAAAATTGGAGTAATTTTAAGCTAAATTAATAATTTATATTAAGAGTTTTAGGTATAATTTAGCTTAAAATTGCTCCAATTTTACTAATTATAAAAAACGGGTAACAATTTTAAAAATAAATTAGAATATGTTTTGAATTATTGTTTTCACCCAATAAAAAACACATGGGTCGTTGGGAATGCGCAGTAAGGTCAGAAAGAGACAGAGATATGGTGAAATAGAGTGGGGTTGCGTTTGTAGAAATGGGGCGTAGCCTGTCACCTCAGTTAACATGTGTCAAATGTCAATCTTTCACCATAGTTACCGTATTAATGTCTTATCTGACACCATGTCAATGTCAGAAGGGGGTTCATCTGTCACGCAACATATGTCAATGTCATCTGTCATTTCATATATCAGGTGCAGTTACCTACCATTTTGTCTGTCAACTCATCTGTTTTTCCATTTGTCATTTCAGAGATTAGTTTAGAGAGATGGGGAGTCGGGGTCGCCATCTGTCACCATAGTTACTATATTATGTCAAATAATGTTAATCTGTTACAATAGGTCATCTGCCATGCCATTTGTCATTACATCTGTCATTATATATGTCAGGGGGTCATCTGTAATTCAATCTATCATTCCATCTGTCATCAAAGGCTGACAGATAAGACTGACACATAAAATGACATAAGAAACAATATGACATAATCTGAGACTGATAAGGGGAGACTGACAGACGAGATTGACAGATTAGATTTACAGATGAAGCTGACAGTTAATATTCATAGATAGAAGAGACATAAACAGACAGAGAAAATGTACATTATCTAGTCAAAGTAAAAACGTCAAGTTTCAAATTTCTTTATCATCCATTTTTTTTAAGTATTGAAGTACTGAATCAAAAAAGTTTTAAGTATTTTTTTGACAAAAAGTTATAAATAAATGACTTGCCCCTCAATGTTTCGTTTTCGTTGACAAGGGGTTTTAATTAAGCAATAAAACTATAAAAACTTGCTAATTGAATACTTAAAAACAATTTTCATGCTTCACTTTTGGTAGTACACCCGGTATAATACCTGGGGTCTAATTTGGGACCATTATTTATGTCTAGCCTGTTTGATCAACGTTCTAATTTTTTTAAATGGCCAAATTTAATTTTTTAAGCATATTTAATAACTTTAAACGATTCTACCATGTCTACACGAAATCAATTATAATTTATTAAAAAAAAAAGAGGTATAGTACGCAAATAAAACCACAAAGAAATATTACTTTTGAATAGAAAGTACCTATTTAAAATTGTTGATTAACTTTTATTTACATTGCTTTTATGCACATATTGAATAAACTAATGGTGGAAATAATAATAATTTATTTTTCAGTAAAAGAATGTTTTTAATAATAAACTCAAACTCGAAACGTTTATTAAAACTAATTAAAAATTGTTCATTTCTACACACAGTTTTCAGTGTAGCTTAGGAAAAACTCGCATTTCAGTTTAATATACAAAAGTAAAATTATATTGCAAACTGCTCCTGACATTCAATTAAATGCAATGTGCAGTGTGCACTTTGTTTCATAAATTGACATTCTGTAGTAAGGATGATTTAATTACAAACTGAAAGCTTACTTATAGTTAGTTTAATTTTAAAAACAGTTTTTACGTAAAGATTGTTTATTTAATTAATTTATACGTCTTCTTTGACGTAGTTTAACTTTAATTAATTCCTCCGACTCGACAGCTTCGATGCACTATCTTACACGTGCTTAAAATTGGTCCATTTAGGTGCTAACACCGTACACCGGTGCAGGTGCTAGAGTTTGGACAACGCTGTGCGCTACCTAGCCGATTTTCAGTTTTTAGGTATTTCAAAACTGTTATCGACTAGTCAATCACTACACTAGTGATTGACGTGGAAATTGTAGTTTTGTACTGCCGCTACTGGGTTCTGAAGCTACACCTCTTGCAGATTTGGTCACGTGGTGGGCTTTTCTTTCGTTGGAACTACTCTACCTATTACTATTTCGACGTATCGACTGATTTCAAAGATTGGGATTGTATTGTACTCAGGAGTCGATTGGCTTCTGAGCCTTACAGAATTGCGATCGGTGTCCTTTGTTCATAACCCTACTCGTATTTATGTTCTCAGGAATTCAATCTTGCTAGCGAAGCATAGAATGTCCCTGAGAAGTTTGCTTGTCACTTCTTCAGGCGTCAATTGAGCCCGCCTTAAGTGTTTCAGCCTTAGCCGAGCCAATGCATCGCAACTGCAGAGAATTTGCTCGGCGGATTCGATCTCCGATTCACTGTCTGAATATGTCACTATCCTTCAGTCCCAGTTTCTTTAGGTGATACCTCACTAGGCAGTGTCCAGTAAACAGACCCCTGATGAGTCTAATTTCGTTCTTTGATGATAGAAGAAGCTTTTTAGAGTACTCAATGAATTTCTTCGACTGTCTTTGTCCTGGTGCGTTGTTCCAGTGAGAATTTTTGTTCTCAGTTTCCAATTTTGGATCTCCACCCTTCTATGTGTTCTAGATAGTCCACAGAATGGTTAGGGTCCAATCGGGAGGACTTTTGAGCCTGTTCCAGCTAATTCATCAGCTATTTTGTTTCCTTCAGTTCTCTCGTGACCTAGCACCCAATAAAGGGCAACTTTATGGTCCCTTGCCAGAGTTTTGACGGATTGTCTAGGTATATTGGTGTAGCCTGGGCTGTGCTCATAACCCCTGTTATACCCAAAAAGATTGGGATAAGCTGGTTTCTGCTTTTTTTAATTAGGATTGTTAAAAGGCGTATGTGCTCTTAAAAATTCGATTTAATTTGAGAATCCTTTCTGAACATTGCATTAATAAAATTAAAGCCGCAGGGCAGCTGTGTAGCCAGCTGTTGGTGAGTAACGACACCACGGTCCCCGATGTTTTCTTAGGAAGCCTATTCTGTGTTCGCTCGGTTGTGTTGCTCATTTAAGTGACTGAAGTGAAGCCGTGAGGATCTTTCTCTCGGGGTGGAAGTTCTAGTGGCTTAAAATCGGCAGTAGCGGTTATCGACGTATTCGATTGGTTGCACCAGCGCGGTGCCAGTACAGTTTTATTTTGCACCACCCCAGTTTTACGTGTTTTATTGGTGTTGCCCCGCAACAGTGCATCCACCTATACCTGTGTAAATCAATCACGTGATTGCATTCCACCGGTGCACACTGCACAACCGCACTGTCTCCGTGTCGGTGCGGTCCCAATCGAATACGCTATTAATCATTTACCATCAGTGTTTACCATTATTTCTAACTTTGACTGCTTTTTTTTATTCTTTCTTTTAGCTTCAATTAAAAAAACAATTTTTAAGTCATTAACTTCAAAATGGCGGCCAATAAAACGACTGTCCCATTTTGTGGTTTTTCCTTTATAACTTGGCTGGTAATTATAATTATACAAATTTCAAGATGGCATTTTATAGCCAAAATATAAGGCTTTCGTACTAACCTAATCGATTTTTAAAATTGTTTCTAAATTGCCTATCTTTAATGGGATAAATTCGGCCAAAATTTTGAAATGGATTTTCTCAAAATCTGTTCTGGCTGTTTTTTTTTCATTTTTGGATGTGTTACAGACAACGTAATTTTGTATAAATCGCCGCTTATTTTATTTCCTTCTATAAAACAGGACCGGAGTTATGATTTTTCAAAAATCTATCATTTTTGTAATAAACATGAAAACTTGAAAATTGATGCATATCTAATAGGTTTGTTTGTGGAGCAGTTGCCAACCGTTGGAAATCGCCCGACGCATGCGCATATTTAATTTCGCGTTCGAAATTGAATATGCGGTTGGAACGGTTGGCAACTGCTGCACAAACAAACCTATTATTTTACACTATTTTCGGTTAACAAAACGCTTCCGGATAAATCGTAAATTTAAAAGAATGTTAACTTTTTTAATAATTTTTTTAATATTTTGAATGCTCGTACAGTTAGCTCCTACACGATACCAAACACTTCATTTTTTTCACTAATTCTTGTTGGATACGTAGAAAAAGTCCTGGTATGGCCACATCCGTGTTTTTGATATTCCTGTTGGGAAAAGAACATATATTTATTAATCCATATTTTTGGCACGCACTGTATAAGAAGGAAAAAGTATTTTTCTAGCTCTCCATTTGAATTAATAAGGAGCAATTTTCATTTACATTTTAATTCATCGAGCCAGCTCTTATGGTGTACATAAAATGTATTTTATATGTTCCACTTGCACATTTAGGTTACAAAAGAGGAATATTTATTTTAAACAAAAGCAATTTAGATAATACTACATATTTTCAAAGAGCATTTCTAAAACCTTAAGGACATAATACATACAAATGATAAGATTTCCGAAGTTATCGTTGAATGTGATCTTATTTTTATTACCCTACTTTTATGTGTTTTGTATTATTAAAAACCATTTTGAATTTTAAATATATTTTGTTCAATTGGAATTTGCATCAACTGGTAATGGAAATGGAACTCATAATTAAATTCCTTTAATAAAAAGCATCGTTTTCTATAATGGCAAACCGGAAAGTTGCAATTAAAATGTTTGCATACTCTGTTAATACACTTTTAATTCTTTTATTTTTGTTACGAATTAATGCACCTTTTAATTCAATTCAATCACGAATCACGACAGATGCGGATTCACTTTAAAACTCGGCTCTGCACGACTTAATTTTTGAGACTCTCGAATGTGAGAGAGGTGGGCGACTACTCATTTACTACTAATTAACTCTTTGGCGGGCATTATTCATCTCTAAAAGGCATAATAAGTCGTTTTAGAATAGTTTCGTGATACTGTTTAAATATATCCACAGCATTGGATAATCTCCAAGTTTCGAACAGAATTCAACAGCTGCTCCTTTAGTCCCAGTAAATCCGAAGACGTTCTAATTTTCGGATATTAGAGAATAAGCTATTATGTTTCATTTTCTTAAACGATTATTAAAAATGTACAGTACTTTTAATTTAGGAGGAATTTTAAGAAAAAATTGTCTATTTATCTACTTCTTCAATGTATTCAATAAAAAAATGATACTTGAGACAATAATTAAAATCTAACAAGTGCATCAGGAAGTAGACATATTTTCCTTCATAAATGAGTTTTTAGCTTCTTCAATCCGTTTAATATTAAGCATTTTACAGCAATTTGAGGCAAAAATTTTGTTAAAAATAAAATTTACAAAAAATGAAGAAATATGAAATCATTGTACTTTTTTAAAATAAATGTATAATTAATTTCCCATGATGTAACTTTGAAAAATAACTCATAAGGAACAATATCCGTGGACGAAAAATTTTTTAAATAATCCTTCAAGCAAAACATCTTAAGCTGTTTAAAAAAATGTTACATGAAAAACTTGATTTGTTATTTAATACTACAAGATGTAACAAAAGTAAATTTAACTGATATGAAAATGAAAGCTGAAAGTTTCAGCTTTAAATTCATACATATTTTTTAATTTTATCGTAATTCATCTCGGAGTAAAACAATTTTTTGTCCATCAGAGCGCATGTTTTTTGCACCATAGTGACTCGCCTGCTTAATATTATTTTTGAAAATAGCTCTTTTAAATTTCATTTTGTGAGAAAACCATTGCTCTAATAGAAAATTTTTATAGAACATATTGTTTGTTTAAAAAACTCTCTTTAAAATGATATTCTAGTAATTTTTCTCTAAATTAATTTTGGAGAAAACTTGCAAAAACTAGAAGTGATTACAGGTTTGTCTTCCCCTGAGTGAAGCTCAAGGGGTAGGAGTGGTGCATTTTAATTACATGCGTAGGAGGTCACCGCCATCACATTTCAGTAATAAAATTACTGTTATTAATTTTTTCTTTATCAAAACATTTATTTTACTGGGTAAAAGCTCAAAAATTGCTCATCCTCTCCAAATATTTCTTTTTTCTTTGAACTTTGATTTAGTACAAAAATATTTGTTTTAATTATTAAAGTGCGTGTCCTAAAGGCAAATAAATGTTTAAAGGAATATATAAAAATAGCAATTAACAGTTAATTTAAATGTTAATCTAGTTATAAATTCTTTTTCCTTGTGCAAATATTAAAAAAAAAGCCACGTTCGAACGTGAAGCTACTTTGCAATTTAATCCTTTACGTAAATTATATCTTTGTGTTACTTTTTCATGTTATTATGTACTTTTGAAATCACAAACTAGATACTAAGGTAAAACAAAACAAATAGTAACTAGTTACACGTTGGTATTATGGAAGCTGATATAGGTAAATACAGGATATAAAAGAAAACTTGGGCCTATGAGTTTATGCTCGGGCGACTACACAGTATCGCATCCTGTAGTTTTTTTTTTAATTTCAATTGAACTAGTTACCAATCAAAGGTTTATGACGAATTATGAATTATTTATTATTCTAGCCTTAAGAATTTTACTTAAAAGATATTTATGGCGTTATTAAGGTGTCGCGGAGTCTTTGGACTTGAAAACAATGCTCGAAGCTCAATTTTATTCAAAGTGAATAGAATTGGAGAATTTGTGTGCAAGTTAAATTGGTTGTCCGAAAGGTTTGAATAAATTTCGTGGCTTGGCTTGCATTAAAGACCACGTAATACATTATTTTATACACTGACTTGTGCTTGTGCTTGCTTGGTGAGCTCTCGACCCTTCTTGAATTTCTCTAACCCCAGGATGGGAATTTACACTCTTTTCTAGGGATTATTTTTGTGATCCATACGTATTAAGAACGTAATTTTAAGTTTTTACGCCCTCCTAAAAAACAGCAAAACGGCGCCCATGTTGGCTTATATAGAAAATCTTTATTATTTACGTGGAGCTTATTCTTTGTTATGTTTCATTATTTAGTATTCAACAACTCTATTGTCAAGTTGTTGCAAATGTCATTTTACAAATTTTAATTTGTTAATATACTTTTGTGATTATTTCAAAGACCAAAACTTTAACAGAACTTTCGTTTAATTACTTAAAAATAATTGAAAAGTTGCCAACTTTTCCAAAGAAACATTGTGACTCTAATAATTAATTAAATTTCTTTGCAGTAAAAGTATGTAAAACACGTTACGGTTACATAACAATAGTTTTTCCATTTTATTAAAAAGAAAAATTATCCTTAGAAATTTTGGGCTAAATACAAGTTAAATTAAATTAAAATAAAAGAGTAAACACTTGTGAGTTCCACAAATTTATTCAAAAACTTGACAATATTGTTTCAACCTTACGGTTATCCTCAGAAGTTGAGACTAAACTAAAAACAAATGCTAGAAACTAGTGATGTGTTGCTAAATAGCAGTCTGCTATTTTATAACTGCTATTTGCCAAATAGCAGTTGTAGCAGTTATGCGCTTTGAAAAATAGCAGCTATTCAAATAGCAGTTAGTAAAAATAGCAAAAAGCATATAGCAGTTGTTAAAAATAGCAAAAAGCATATAATAGCAGTTAGTAAAAATAGCTAATAGCATATAGCAGTTAGTAAAAATAGCAAGTAGTGTACAGTATATACTCGTAGCATTTTGCATTGAACTTAACATAAAGCATAATAGCACTTTAGAAGTTGCGAAAAAAAAGATGATAGTTTAGCGACGATCAGGTAACATAAAACGATCTTTAATAAGTTTAAATTAAAAGTCGAAGTTATGTTTGGATATGAATATGGACATAAATTTTGAATTATTTAGGAAGCAGTGTTTGTTTCAAAAACTTAAACAAAATACTATAAAAATTGAATTTTAAAATATGTGTTTGCTATCATGTAATTAGGCCGTAGGCCTGGTTGGTAGTCTCTAAGCATAAATAAATAAAAACAAACGCAAACACGATGCCCAAAACACAGCAGGGTAGTATTGAAAGAGTCAAACCATTGATGAATTGTTTCTTTTGAATGGGGCTTCAGGCAAATAACGTTACCTGTGAGGTTTAGCTAAGTACTTATACAAACGATTTCTATAAGTTTTCTTTTGTATTTGGGATTTTACTAAATTTTAGTGAAATTTCGTAAAAACCCAAAATTGTATAAGCTTTTTTGAATATTTTTGTACTACCAAAGAGAACTCAAAGAAATCCTTTGTATTTAATCACAAGAACTTTAAATGTTAAAGTGAGAAAATGCAAAGTTTTTTTCATTCTCAAACTCGCTTGAGACTAATTTATTTTCAAAATGTAAACGTGAAGTTTTAAATTGATAACTGAACAAATGACCTACTAAATGTGTTCGTTAATTTTAAGATGTACAACCTATCAAAGTTGGTAAACAATTTTTTTCCATCATAATTAATACTTTTTCAAAGTAGCTGGTAGATACGAAAAAGTAAAAAATTAAAAACTGGAAGTGTGTGCTTGTGTTTTAAAGTTGAAATGGAAACCAATCGAATTTCTCAACACATACTTACAAAGTACCTACCTACTAGAAATATTATAAATCAATTAAATCTTAAATCATAATGTAGGTAATAAACATTAATGAATTTCATTCGTACATGTCGGCTACAACAACTACACCCGTACTCCGGTGTAGGGATAACTGCTTTTAGTTGCTTTCTGCTATTATTACTGCTATTGCTATATTGCTATTTTTGTCGATTTTTCTGCTTTTTCTAAAATAGCTGCTATTACAAAAAGCTGCTATTTTTAACTGCTATTTTTAAATAGCATAGCAGGTTCGTAACTGCTATTTAAAAATAGCAGTTTTCGACATCACTACTAGAAACACACCACTTTAAGAAAACGAACCTAACGGTATGCGACTAACCACCGGATGCCTTATTGAAAATTTCGGAAAACCCGAAGTTAAGCTCCATTTGGTTATTTTTCAATAAGGTATAATATAATAAGTATAATTTTCAATAAGGCATCCGGTGGTTAGTCGCATACCGTTAGGTTCGTTTTCTTAAAGTGGTGTGTTTCTAGCATTTGTTTTTAGTTTAGTCTAGTGATGTCGAAAACTGCTATTTTTAAATAGCAGTTACGAACCTGCTATGCTATTTAAAAATAGCAGTTAAAAATAGCAGCTTTTTGTAATAGCAGCTATTTTAGAAAAAGCAGAAAAATCGACAAAAATAGCAATATAGCATATAGCAATAGCAGTAATAATAGCAGAAAGCAACTAAAAGCAGTTATCCCTACACCGGAGTACGGGTGTAGTTGTAGCCGACATGTACGAATGAAATTCATTAATGTCTATTACCTACATTATGATTTAAGATTTAATTGATTTATAATATTTCTTGTAGGTAGGTACTTAGTAAGTATGTGTTAAGAAATTCGATTGGTTTCCATTTCAACTTTAAAACACAAGCACACACTTCCAGTTTTTAATTTTTTACTTTTTCGTATCTACCAGCTACTTTGAAAAAGTATTAATTATGATGGAAAAAAATTGTTTACAAACTTTGATAGGTACATCTTAAAATTAACGAACACATTTAGTAGGTCATTTGTTCAGTTATCAATTTAAAACTTCACGTTTACATTTTGAAAATAAATTAGTCTCAAGCGAGTGTGTGAATGAAAAAAACTTTGCATTTTCTCACTTTAACATTTAATTCTTGTGATTAAATACAAAGGATTTCTTTGAGTTCTCTTTGGTAGTACAAAAATATTCAAAAAAGCTTATACAATTTTGGGTTTTTACGAAATTTCACTAAAATTTAGTAAAATCCCAAATACAAAAGAGAACTTATAGAAATCGTTTGTATAAGTACTTAGCTAAACCTCACAGGTAACGTTATTTGTCTGAAGCCCCATTCAAAAGAAACAATTCATCAATGGTTTGACTCTTTTAATACTACCCTGCTGTGTTTTTTTGGGCATCGTGTTTGCGTTTGTTTTTATTTATTTATGCTTAGAGACTACCAAACAGGCCTACGGCCTAATTACATGATAGCAAACACATATTTTAAAATTCAATTTTTATAGTATTTTGTTTAAGTTTTTGAAACCAACACTGCTTCCTAAATAATTCAAGATTTATGTCCATATTCATATCCAAACATAACTTCGACTATTAATTTAAACTTATTAAAGATCGTTTTATGTTACCTCATCGTCGCTAAACTATCATCTTTTTTTTCGCAACTTCTAAAGTGCTATTATGCTTTATGTTAAGTTCAATGCAAAATGCTACGAGTATAACTGTACACTACTTGCTATTTTTACTAACTGCTATATGCTATTAGCTATTTTTACTAACTGCTATTATATGCTTTTTGCTATTTTTAACAACTGCTATATGCTTTTAGCTATTTTTACTAACTGCTATTTGAATAGCTGCTATTTTTCAAAGCGCATAACTGCTACAACTGCTATTTGGCAAATAGCAGTTATAAAATAGCAGACTGCTATTTAGCAACACATCACTAGTTTAGTCTCAACTTCTGAGGATAACCGTAAGGTTGAAACAATATTGTCAAGTTTTTGAATAAATTTGTGGAACTCACAAGTGTTTACTCTTTTATTTTAATTTAATTTAATTTAAAATGTTCCATCAAGCGCCCACCGCGGAAAGCATCAATTTAAATACAAGTTGTTTAACTTGCTTTGTTTGTGGATGAATAACAAACTTTGTTATTTGAAAAAATTGAAAAATTTTGATTTACAAAGAGAATGAATACATAACCTCAAAATTACCAATTCTTACGAGTTTTATGTCATTTGCAAACTAATTGAAGGCTGTGGGGAAAAAATCATACTTTAATGTGTTTCATAAAAAGTTGATTCGAAAAAACATTTTTTTAATTTTCACAAATAACGTTAAATAACGGATAACTGGCAAATGAAAAATAAAATTCTTACTTTTCAACTTTTTTTTAAATAATTCTAAAGAGGCGGTCGATAACTTGATTTCAATTTTATATTTTTAATGACCATATAAAGCACACCCTTGTCCTAATTTAACATTGCTTTATTTCTTCGTATCCTGACTGATGCCTTCCATAGAAAATGGAACAGCTAGTAAACATTAATATAATATATAGATTTTTGGAAATTATTAAAATTTCATAATAATTCATAGCCCTCAAACGTCTATCTGGTATTCAGATTGATCTAAACCGGAAGAGGGAACAGGTATAGTCATATATGACCCAAAATATAGGACATCCATAGCCTTAGGAACCCACTTCACAATTATGCAATCTGAAACTCTTGCAATAGATCTATGTGCCCGAGAATGCTTACGAAGGAAATTAAAGGGCAAAAATATCTACATAATGTCCGACAGCTGCTTGGCACTCAAAGCCAATAGCTTTGAGTCTTTATCCACTTGGGAATGCAGACAATCCCTCAAAACTCTCTGGCAAGGGACAACAAAGTTGCCCTTCATTGGCTGCCGAGTCACGAGGGAATTAATGGAAACGAAATAGCTGATGAATTAGCTAGAACGGGCTCAAAAGCCCTCCCGTTCGAACCCGAACCATTCTGTGGACAATCTAGAACACATAGAAGAAATTTATTGAATACTCGACCACGAATGCTAAAAAGGTTCTTCTATTATCAGAAAACGAAATCAGGCTGATCATGGGTCTGTTTACTGGACACTGCCAAGAAACTGAGACTGGAGGATAGTGACATATAGCAGACTCTGTGAATCGGAGATCGAATCTGCCGAAATCGTTCTCTCCAATTGCGATGCATTATTAAGGCATTAAGGCTCAGAAGTCAATCTACTCCTAAGTACAATACCATACAAAAGCCCTCAAATTCAATAAAGAATTAGAACTCTTCGTCACCCTACAAATTGTGCTTCAGAGGAGTTATATCTCAAGTAATTTTAGACATTTTTTTCTGAAGAGTTATGGATCTATTAAAATGGGAACAGATGATCCAACTGCCTGTCTATAATATGCCCTACGTAATTTGTTAAACGAAACATCTGGTTATGGCATCCATGTTTTCTTCCAAAAATACTAGAAGAAACCGCCTTTCAGACGCTATGGCACCCAAAACATAAAGTCCCCTATTAAAATCTGCCTCGATTTCTACACAACTTTTAGTCTTTCTCTTCGATGAACTGTCTTAGGACCCTCAAGGGTCTACAAAAAAACTACTGATTCGTCATTAAATATACTCAAATTCTATTTTGACGTCATTAGATAGCATTCTTGTCACCAATTCAGTGTCAATACCATTAGATCAGTTGCAACACGAGGCGGACCCGATAACATATTGAACGCTAAAGGACTTTATTCTGCGGTTAATTTACCTAACAGAAAGTTTTATTTACGTGCTACTTATGGCCATTTACACCGATTTTAGTTTATGTGGCAAATCAACTATAATTTTACCACTTATCCGTCAGATAATTTACCTGTCAGTTTATCTGTAACCGGTGCAAACGGTCATAAATCTCTAAAACTTTAATGACCAATTAAAAATAATTTGTCCAGTCTTGGCCAATCCTCCATGATAACTCCCCTGACATAGATATCTGGTACCTATGGTGACAGAAACATTTGAAACATGGTAACTATGATGACAGATCACTCTACATTTTTCTAAACCAATCCCTATCCTACTTCCCCCACTTTCCCTTTCTCTAAAGCAATACCTATCTTATTTCCCTCACTCTCTCCATCTCTATCTCGTTTATTTTATACCTCTGTCTCTTTCGGACCTTACTGCGCATTTTCGATGATCCATGTGTTTTTTATTTTGTCGATTTAGCCAGTGTAACATTTTCTTAAGTTCTCAGAAACCACTAGATAATACCAATGACTAATTAAAAAAAATTGTCCAGCTTACAGCTATTCTCGGCCAATTCCCTATTTTAAATTGAATACCGAACAAATTAATTTAAAGCGTTTTAGTACCTGCTGTAAATGTAGCCAATTTGTTACCTAAATAGTATTTATGGCAGGCAGTATGCAGTGGGTTTACCTGCAATAATTTATATCTCCTGTTTTGGCGTTGGTGTGGTTTGTAGGGTGAAATTATGTGAATTATATGGCATTTCGTAATAACATAGAAAATAATAATGAATATTAAGAGATTATAATAACCAGTTGTGAATGAAATTTAGCCTACAGCTACTCGAGTCACTTCAAAGAGTGATTCTTTTTTTATAAATATGTAATTAAACACCACGGATATATTAAGATCGTCGTAGTAGTGAAAGTAGGCGTAGGAGGACACATTATGTGTATAAATTTAAACACTTACTAGAGTTTAAAGTCTGGCACTTATGAGAGCAATAGGGTAGAGCCATTACTCTATAACGAGAATGCGTTTGGTAATAATATTTGGTCTCAGAGAGAGCCTCTCTTGACTCTCTCTTGTCGAGAGAGTGAGAGAGAGCACTAGCTCTCTCCATTTGCACTACGCAAGATATTGGCTCCGCCCTATTCTTCTTATAAGTGTCGGACGATACCTGTAAAATGCGATTGTACTTTGAAGAACGATAAATGATGTGAAACACACTGTAAACATCCTTTTTCCTTTTAAATTAATTTCCAGTACTTTAATTATTAGCAATTTGTGTTGTGTCAAACGTATTTACCTACAACAAGAGTAGGCAATCGATTAGATTGTATCATCGTTTTAATTACCTATTCATTCTCCATTTCATTAATTAGTTTTTATTTCTATATTCATTTTCATAAATACTACATGTGTAATGCATAGTTGAATAGGAGCAAAAAAAATTGGTAAGATTTATGATAGAATGTATAGTCCGTTGATGCGTAGCGCACAGTGGTTGATGCTAGAGCCAACTTTTAAATAGACGGTTTTTCGTATTTGTTGAAGGGACATCCGGCGCGCTATAGTGGCTTGGATATATTAAAATTAATAATATATTGACGTATCATTTCTTCGTGGACATAGTAAGAATCAGTAGGTTAGTAGTCGATACACATATTTATCTAATATATTCAAGAAATGTAATAATGCAAATGAAAAAGTGTAAAAAAATAAGTTCATAACTATGTTAATAACTACTTGAAAAGATATGGTAACCACATAAACAACAAATTTACATTATGACCTTATTATAGTTTTTCTTAAAATGAACTAGTTTCATTGATATTCGTAAAGGGGCGACTAATTAAAAAGGAAAAATTAAAACGGTCTCGTTCTACAACTACCTTTTATAATTAATTTGATGCAATTAATGTGGAAAAGGAATAAAAGAAAATTGTTGTTGAAAGTAGAAATTATTTGCTAAACAAGATTCGAAATAGATTTTCTAGAAACATTTGCCCTTTGAAAAAAGCTCAAAGACTTTTCTTCTTTTATAAGAAAGTTGAAAAAATGCTATTTGAAATGTCGATAAAATTAAAGTTTTGGATAAAACTCGTGTTAAGACCCTTGGGAAAAGCGAAAAGTTGGTATAGTTGTTTTGGATTTAGGAAAAATAAACGTAGATAAAATGAACGATCCTTTCTTATTGTATAAAAAGGTACCTGTTATTTATTGATGAATCATTTGTGTAACAATTACTAAATAAAAAAAAGTAATTTAAGTTAATACACTGTTTATAACTTAATATTACATTACGTGTAAAAATAAAATATTAAATTGTACATGTAAAATTTAGGTTAGCAATTTATTAACGCTTCATTGAATTACCTTCCCATTACTTAAGAAAAATGAGAATTTTAATTAATTTAGGAATTTCGAAGAGATGCGAGCAAATTAAATATTAAATAATCTGCAAAAAAATATGTAACTAACCTTTTAACCTATACTGCAATTATACAAGTTGTACTTAGACACGAAGGTCCTTGTGCGAAGAAAAAAAAATTTAAATTAGATTCGTGTAACTTAAACAAATTGCTTTAAAAGCATTTATTGAAGTCTCATAGTTTAATTATTTGTAGTCGGTACTATAAAGCTCTTAATTAATTTAAAAAAATTAAGGAAACCGTAAAAAAATTTTTTGCAAAGTTAGTATTTGCCCGGGCGAAACCGGGTTTATAGTTAGTCAGTATTTATATACCTGGTGACACAGGGGTTTGGAACACTCTTATAACTTCGATATTTATTAACATATCAAAATAAAATTTGGTGTGGATTATACTTACATAAATTGCAATTGTTTTAACTACTTATGAAAATTCTGTCACTTCCGATTACGCCGGAAATGAAGTAAACTTTTGATTTTTAAATGAAACACCGTATATATTTTTACTTTTTTAAAACCTACATTAAATTTTGAATACAGTAGCATCAAAAAAATTAATTTTATAAGCAAAAAGAAATTTATTTTTCAAAAATTACGCTGGTTTCAAGAGTGCTGTGATGTGGTATAAAATCATCCGTGAGAGGTATTTATATTATGAAAATTACTTTTACACCATAAAAGCTGAAGGATGGTGTTGTGGAGCTTTCAGAAGGTAATTTCGTCACATTTCCTTCAATAACTTCATTTTTTCAAATGGCAACATATTCGGAACAATTCTACCTAAGATACAGTATTTTTTTCTAAATACAACGATAGAGTTGTTCCGATATGATGGCATTTGAAAAATTAAGTTATTGAGGGAAATGTGACTAAATTACTTTCTGAAAGCTCCACAACCCCAACCTTCAACTTTTGTGGTGCAAACATAATTTCCATAGTACAATTAGCTCTCACCGATGATTTTCTACCACATCACAGCACTCTGGACAACTGATTATTTTTTGAAAAATAAATTTTATTTCGCTTATAAAATTAATTTCTTTGATACTACTGTATTCAAAATTTAATGTAGGTTTCAAAAAAGTTAGAATATTTATGGTGTTCCATTTAAAAGTCAAAAGTTGACTTCATTTCCGGTGTAATCAGAAGTGACAGAATTTTTACAAGTAGTTAAAACAATTTGCAATTTATGTGAGTATAATTCACACCAAATTTCATTTTGATATTTTGATAAATAACGGAGTTATAAGAGTGTTCCAAACCCCTGTGTCACCTATATCAGGGGTCGATTGGCTTGTAAGCCTTACAGAACTGCGACCAGTGTTGATCTTTTGTTCATAACCCTACTCGTATTTATCTTCTTAGGAATTCAATCGCGCCAGCGAAGCATAGAATGTCCTTGAGAAGTTTGCTTTTCACTAAGTGTTTCAGCCTAAGCCAAATTGCATCGCAATTGCAGAGAATGTGTTCAGCGGATTCGATCTCCGATTCATAGAGTCTGCATAATTGCATATGTCACTATCCTCCAGTCCCAGTTTCTTGAGGTGGTACCTCACTAGGCAGTGTCTAGTAAACAGACCCCTGATGAGTCTGATTTTGTTCTTTGATAATAGAAGAAGCTTTTTCGCATTCGTGGTCAAGTACTCAAGGAATTTGTTCGACTGTCTTTGTCCTGGTGCGTTGTTCCAGTGATTTTTTTTTTCATATACAAAGCCAATCATATTTTACAATTTTCAGTCACATGTTCATTTTTATCCAATCACATAAAACTTTAACTGACAATCACCCTATGGTAATTACTTTCCGATACCTAAAAGGTATTAAAGGAAAGTATTGTAATGGGGTAAAAAAAATTTTTTGAGATAACACCGGATATATGTATTTTGAGGTCCCCCGAGTCGATCTAGACCATTTTTAGAAAAAAGTCTGTGTGTGTGTATGTATGTGTGGATGTAGTTCCCCACGAAATCTCTGAAACGGCCGAACCGATTGACTTGAAATTTGGTATAGGGTCTTATCAGATAACAACGGAGTGCAGAAAGGAGTTTGTTCAAAATCTGTCCGCTAGGGGGCGTGCAATTAAGGAAATTTTGTGTTTTTTAAATGGAACTATATAATTTTTTTTAAATCATCCGATAGAGAACTTTTTTTTTTATTCAATGATATAAAATTTTTTTAAATTATTTTGTTTTTGAAAGAGTTTTTACGCAATCAAATATCTAATAATATTTGGCAGCTGACGTTTCTGACAGTTGTCAAAAAATTTGACATTTGTCAAAAAATTTTGACTTTTATTTATTTTTAATCAGTGATTATAAAAATGTTCAGTATTCTTTTGTTTTCTAACTGTTTTGGTCTTAAAATAATCAACTCAATCGGAAAGTCTTGTGTTGACACAACAGATATTTTTCAATTGCTCTGCCGACGCGATATCGTATAAAATTCAACGAATTGTCACCTTTGACTTTAAATTTAAATTTAAAAAAAATTATCTCGTTGAATATGCCTCGGGTATTGATAAATCCTCATAATTTTGTCTATCTTTCAAGTACAGTTTTTTGGAAAAACACCCCAGTGTGTTGTGCGAAGGTTAATGAGAAAGGAGAATAGGCTCATTGGGCGATATGATTTGGCCTCTTCAGGAGGTCTTCTGCCCGCTTTTGGGATAAACACCACTTTTACCTTCCTTCGTGATGTGGGTATACAGGGTGATTCAAATTCGAGGGCCAACATGGGAATCTCGGAAACTGTAAGAGATACAAAGTTGGTTAAATGGGGGCAAAGTTGTGTAATTGGATAGCGAATAATATTCAAAAAACAAAATTAAAAAATTTCCGTCCCGAGATTTCTGACAAAAAACGAAATTTTGGAAAATCTTATTTATTTTTTTCTGAAGTTGTTTTCAAAGATAGCAGAAAACTAAAAACACATTTTTATTGCATCTTTCTTGTCTCTACAAGACGGCAATTTTAGATTTTTGAAACGACGTTTCGGTTTTGAAATACCATCATCAACTCTAAAATTTTAAATGCGAACCTGCATTTTTTATTTTATTTTTGAGTTTAGCTCCTTATTATAAATGCAATGGCGTGCCCCAAAAAAATTTTTTTTTTATTTAAAATTATAAAATTTTTGGAAATCTAATTAATTTTTTTATAACCAAATGCATAACTAGCTTTAAAGATTGCAACTTCTTTTGGTAGTAAGGCCGGAAAAATTCCTTCCTTACCAGGTAATTTAAAGGGTTGTAAACTATTTCAGTTTTTTTACCGACTGTAGCTGGTACTATAAAGCTCTTAATTAATTTAGTTCGGGAAGTAAATTTAATCGGAACTTTTGACTTGACAAGCAGTGTATACAGACACAGGGTGATTTTTTTAAGATGTACCAACTTGGCACCACTTAAAAAAATCACCTTGTATAGTGCTTGGGAATTATACAGTTCGTTTTGGTCTTTTGTCTTTAATTTCTTGTATCGAGATCTCGTAGGTATTTTATATTAACGCTAAAATAAAACAAAGACTTAGTATAGTGTGAAAAGGATTCTTAGGTCCTTTGTCACTACTTATTACACCTGGATAGGTATAGCAAGTACAAAAGCATTCCTTCTCGTATCTTTTGAAAAGTCAATCTTTATTTCACGCTATTTAATTTATTTTACATTTTAAACAAACTCTTTTAATTACAAAAGGTATATGCATTTTAATTAAATCATAGTCATATACACTGTACACATCTATTATTTATAGGTAAAATAATATAATAATAATAGGTAAATTAACAGATATATAACTTACTAGTTAAGTATAAAAAAATTAATTTCGTCAGCAAAAATTGTAATACAATACATGTTAGCGAAATGCTCGCAACGATAGTGATCACGTAAATAATTTAACGATAGTGATCGCGGGTTAACAGGTCCAAAAATCAATGAAATTTGCGGACCAAATTGTAATAACTTTCAAAATCATAATTGATTAAATGAGCATTTTAGTTGAAAAAATGTAAGATTTACGTGTTAACGGGTGGCGACATAGGGACTACTTTCGCGTAATTTTAATACTAATAGTAATATTTTTTTTATTAAAATTAAAATAAATATCAGTTTCAATGCTTTAATTGTTTAGATATTTTTTTGTATGTAATATACCTACTTACTAGTTAAATATAAAAAAATTAATTACGTCAGCAAACATTGTAATACAATACATGTTAGCGAAATGCTCGCAACGATAGTGATCACGTAAATAATTTAACGATAGTGATCCCGGGTTAATCATTGCTCCTTCAACATCCCAATTAACGAGTCGGCAGTCAAGTAACTTCTACATACAATTTAATTTGGCCAGACGGTCAGGCGTTCTGAAGGAGGACCAATCATTGACAAAAAATAAGCCAAGCCGACAGACGGCGGAAGTACATACATACCTTATAGTCTTAACAAATCTAATCGCTTGTACTTGTACGGGCAGCACTGTATTTGGTATTTTTTATGCACATGAAGAATCTAGGTCTACTTGGTTAAAGAGAGTGGTGTTGCAAATGGAAGACAACAGCTATTTATGTAAAAGGCGGTAAGACACTTGATATAAAATAAAAGTAGTTTGTAATATTTATTCAAAGTACTAATACAGGCCTTCTAATAAGACTAAATAAACATTATGATTATGATATTGTCTTATTATTGTGGAGCATAGTTAATTGTTAATTGGATCTTCTTAATTTACATCCTTCCAAATATTCGCAAAATAAGATTTTTTGTGTTTTTGGATCTACAGCTTCTGATTTTACTCTCCAATACCAATTTCCTAGAGGAGCCATCATAAACACTGTAGTGTCAAATTTGTGATTAGTTGCGTGATAAGTACCCTAAAAATTACTAAATAAATCGATATTTATTTTAGAGACTTACAAACGATATAAATCACAGATGCAAGGTGCACTGGAAACTGGAAACTTGTTCGCCGAATTAAAAAGAGTTCAGCATCGACATATGACTTGAAGATCATGCCTCTCTATTTCAGGCAAAACTGTATGGTAGAAGTTGACTTTTTAGAGAAATCCTGAGCGGATCCAATGAGCGACAACAAAAATATGACTGGTCGTATCAATTTTAGTGATAAAGAGAAATAAAGAGTACTCGCTCCCTCCATAATTACCATACTGACTCCGCCCAGGAATTTTCTAAAAAGTCTATTTCTATTTCTACAGTTACTTTGTGGCGCTATTTGTCAGTGACCAGTTAGTACATCACTAGCCGAGTTGAAAGCAACCGAGCAGCTTCGTGAGGCTGTCTAGATAGGTGCTCTTGACCTAAGTGCAAATTTACAGATTGCATAAATGCATATGACTCAACTACGCGATGAACGCTTAGGTGCGGCAATTTCAAATAGCGTGAGAAAGTGCCTCGTAAGTCTCTCCACCACAATCTCGAATTTAGTCCATCTGACTCTTAGAAAAGTCCCTTTGTTTGAAATTTTAAAAATATTTATACAGTACATACCTTCTTTATAGGGCACAAATACGGAGGGTTATAAGAAACATATAAAGGACTCATTATATTATTTTGAGGACTAATAATTGTACAATAATCAACAGGTTTTGTAGTTAGGTAGTTTTCACACGAATCCAAATTTTCTTTCGAACTACAACGTTTAATGTTAATAGAAAACTATAAACAAAAAAAGAGCGTGGATTAAATTAATAATAAATTTAAAAAAAACTTACAGTTGGAGCAGTGTCTCCTAAATCTCTAAAAGCTATTAAAGTATAATTCAAATAAATAATAGCTTTATCTCTTTTAATTATGGTGGAATACAATTTTATGGCTACATTTTCACCAGGACACGTGCCATCCATTCTATCAAATTTAATTTGTTTCATGTCCTAAAATGTAACAAAAGAGTATTTGAAACAATATTAATAAATTAGGGAAATATTTACCTGAAACCATGAGCTAAGTACTAATTGAAATATTTGAAAACACACCAAGACGTTCAAAATCATATTTTGAATTTTTTACGTACGTTATTGAAAATACAATCATCGACTGCTCGCTTTTTAAAATTCTCCATTATTACATAAATATCAATGAACAATTGGTAATAGGTGGTCTAAAAAATTGATTTTATCACTCAAAACAACCTTTGAAAATAATCATAGTTGGGTGTTGAATTAAAACGTACAAAGGTCATAAATAATAATACCTACAAAGCTCGTTTTTTATCTATTGTAATGACCTACATTAGAAACTATCCACCAATGACTACATTACTTTAGTAGTAAAATCGCAACTTTTGCTCTTCATTTCTGTTTCCAACAACATCAGTTTTCTTGTTACGGGTGCTGGACACAGACTTTACCTAAATAATAATATTTAGGTATTTGGTATAAGTCTGTGGTGCTGGACGTTGTAAGAAGACGAAAGGGGCCTCAAAAGTTCAAACTCAGGAATAAATCTTTTAGGTGCCGTATATTTGCGCACTAATAGTCAATATTTCTCAAAATATCTCTCTTGGCCAAAGCTACTGTTTTTTCATATACACTGTACACATCTATTATTAAAAAAATCTCTTTGATGCTCTACTGATTTTCACATTCACTATATCTTTACCACATTTCTTTCGGGGCATTATTTGAAAAAGTTTATTATGAAACAGGTTTTATAAATTAGTTTTTTTGTACAAACTGCAACTTTGGAATTTAATAACAAAGTTTGAAATGGAATAAATTACCTCGATACGATTGGCAACTTAAAATTTGCATTTTTGATGGTACACCACCACACCATCCAACTGTTTTCGTTTCATCGTATAATTCTGCATAATTGTTTTTTTGTTTTTTTTAGTAAGGACAGAATCGCAATAATAATTAAATATCAACAATTTGTCACTACCTTGAATTAAAACGAATACCTACTAAAATTAATTATAAGTTGTCGATAAAATCGAGAAGGAATTTATATCATATCATAAATTCCTAGGTGCAAAAAAAATCATGATTATCGAGTAGTTACCGTCGAACAAATTGAGAGCATCAGGTGAAGGCAATTTACCCTTTTTTCTTCTTAGTTTCAAGACAAATAGATTATCTACGTTCAAACAAATTAGTAGTTTTAGTATTATAGCTACTGCATTATCTGATTTCGTTTCCCTAATTGTTACCTTTTAAAGTTAAAATCGTGGATTTTCCGAAAAAATGAGTAGATAGCATTAAAAACCATTTAGACAATAGTATATTATTTAATTACAATTTAAAGTACAACTTTGAGTGGCAAGCAATTTTTTCATTTGCGAGGCGAAGCGTAGCGCCTTCAAACGTCCAAAAAAGTTGACATTTTCTTACTAAGTAAGTAGGGTTGAAGTGCTACTTTTTGACACTAGTACAACAAAGTAATAAGAAAAAATAACATGTTTCATGCGGAGAAAAGTGACTTCTTTTGACTCGTCTGCAGTTGTCAGACTCGATTTTGTCTCATCTGACAAGAGACCTACCTGGCTCACCGAAAAAATGTGCCACTTTTGCTCCTTATAAAACTATACCATTTCAAATAAATAACTACTGCAGCACACATCCCTGATGGCGAACGGGGGGGGGGGGATAAGTTAGCGCAGATTTGGCCACGCCTCTTTAATAACTTATATACAGTTGGATTTACGAGTCATTAGCGACACGTGACCAACTCACTGCATATGAATTAAGACTGGCATTTATTAGAAAAGAAATTCACTTTTTCGATAAAAAGTGATGAAAAAAAGCACACGTTGCTACCATGACAATACCGATAAATCATTTAATTTTATTAGAAAAGTGAGCGCATACACGATCTTTACTTTTCTCTCACAACTCAAAGTGGTAAAAAATACTAGATTCCTATATGACAGCGAGTAAAAAATTTCGTAGAAAAAAGTAGATTACAAATTTTATTCCCTAAGATCATTCAAAATACTCAATATTTTTCTACAAATAAGGTGTCAAATGAAAGACTTTTTAAGAGACTGGTGGTTTCGAAATTTTTAATTTTTTTGTATTACGTGCTGATTTTATTACTTTAAACATTATCAATTTTTTCCTATTTTCCGAACCTCGTTTCAAAGCATAATGCCCCAAAAATTGAAATTTCAAAACCGCCAGTCCCTAAGTAGTGAAATAGAATTGTGATTTGTACGGATGTTAGCTCCCATTAGCAATTTTATGCTTGAATATAATTGAGGACGTTGTCCTGAACAACACCTTATAGTTTTGTCAATCCAACTAGTGCCGGAACATTAACAAAAATGGCCTTCTTCTTGAACTTTCACGTTTTCTTTCTTAAAATGACAAATAACTCGAGTTGTAATCAACGGATAGAAAAAAGTTATGATAAAGAATTGTTTGAGATTTAATACCGAAAATTTCTAGCCCAATTGCGAGACTTTTGATTCATTAGATTTGGCTATAAACCTTCCCGAAGTTAAGAGGTTGTCAAAAAATCTTTTCTTCGTTTATTCTGGAAGAAGTGAGGCAATTTTGCCGATATTGCACAAAAAGACGTTACTTGACTAATACAATTAGCCTGCTAAATAGGAATTTTAAAAATTGATCTCAACATTTCAATTTTTTAATGTACTTTGTGATGCAATAAAAAATGATATTTCGTTTCCTCATTTACTATGCCTTTTAGGCCTTTTTGTCAAAACACGTTTTATAAAAACTGTTTTATCTCTTCCCATTTCAACTAAAACAAATTTGTATATGCTTAGTCAAAAAGAATTTTTGAAGACCTTTCATTTAAAAAAAGATTTGTTCAATTTGGTGAAATAGAAGAGTAGAGAGTTGTATTTTCGTGTTTTCAATTGCAGTAGCTGAACGCCTAACTTATTTTAGGTTATTTTTGGGTCAAATGAAGGGCAGAATATTTCTTCATTTATGTATATCATTTTTTAAAATAATGCTTTTTTAAATTCAACACCAGAATAAGAAGAATGTGTCGAAGCGCAAGAAAAATTTTCTAAATCGACTAAAACACGCGGAAACCATGGTAAAATTTGATAAACGAGCATTCTCTCACTACCGACGCGTGCATCTAAATTTTAGGGGATATACGTTTGTAACAGAATGCTTTATTATTTTAAATATTTTTTATGTTTAGAGGGTAAATTGTCACGTACATTCCAAATGTGCAGGTATTTTATGATTTTGATAATATTTAAAGCAGTTACTTCTAAAAAGACATTAAATATTAAAAATATTGAAACCAATGGATTAGAAACGCATATTCCCTAAAATTTACATGCACGCGTCTGTAGTGGGAGTATGCTCGTTTATCAAATTTTACCATGGTTTCCGCGAGTTTTAGTCGATTTAGAAAATTTTTCTTGCGCTTCGACGCATTCTTCTTATTCTGATGTTGAATTTAAAAAAGCATTATTTTAAAAAATGATATACATAAATGAAGAAATATTCTGCCCTTCATTTGACCCAAAAATAACCTAAAAAAAGTTAAGCGTTCAGCTACTGCAATTGAAAACACGAAAATACAACTCTCTACTCTTCTATTTGACCAAACAGAACAAATCTTTTTTTAAATGAAAGGTCTTCAAAAATTCTTTTTGACTAAGCATATACAAATTTGTTTTAGTTGAAATGAGAAGAGATAAAACAGTTTTTATAAAACGTGTTTTGACAAAAAGGCCTAAAAGGCATAGTAAATGAGGAAAAGAAATATCATTTTCTATTGCATCACAAAGTACATTAAAAAATTGAAATTTGAAAAAAAAAATTGTTGGAATTCTATAACCTCTCATAAAATGGAAGCTTTTTCAACAAATTGTGCAGAAATCCATAATGTAGCTGTTGAGATCAATTTTTAAAATTCCTATTTGGCAGGCTAATTGTATTAGTCAAGTAACTTCTTTTTGTGCAATATCGGCAAAATTGCCCCACTTCTTCCAGAATAAACGAAGAAAAGATTTTTTGACAACCTCTTAACTTCGGGAAGGTTTATAGCCAAATCTAATGAATCAAAAGTCTCGCAATTGGGCTAGAAATTTTCGGTATTAAATCCCAAACAATTCTTTATCATAACTTTTTTCTATCCGTTGATTACAACTCGAGTTATTTGTCATTTTAAGAAAGAAAACGTGAAAGTTCAAGAAGAAGGCCATTTTTGTTAATGTTCCGGCACTAGTTGGATTGACAAAACTATAAGGTGTTGTTCAGGACAACGTCCTCAATTATATTCAAGCATAAAATTGCTAATGGGAGCTAACATCCGTAGACCTCTATGACCGTCCCATATCTCTATTCCACTAAAGGTCAACCTTTAACATAATTTTCTAATTTTTGCAATAGAGCCCCTAATTTTAAAGATCGTAGGGAATAAAAATGTGTCTGAACCCCATTTATGTCTAATGGCATAAATGCTGCCTTTATTCATATGCACTGGGCTCATCACGTGTTAGTAATGACTCGTAAATCTAACTGTACTTTTAAGGGACCATTCATGCTGACTCTAAGAATAAGATCAAGAATAAGCAAAAAAGTTCAGCTATACAGAAATTAATGGTACTGTTCACGCTTACTACGCTTAATATTTCTACTCTTATGAAACTCGACCAATTTCGGCACATTTCGTGATTATCATATGATCTTATGCATATAGTACACCTGCCCATTTAATATTGAGTTTAGTTTAGGTACTTTTGTTTTCTAGTTGTCACTTTAAATCGGCTAAGCTGAAGCCAAGAGAGCGCATGCCTGTTTTCTATAAGAGCAAGTTGAGCATAAACCGTGTGTCGACAACAATTCTACCCTTATTCTTGTTCTTATTCTTATACAGTGAGCATGCATGATCCCTAAGTCTCATCTTTTATCAAAAATTAGCTCATCTTGTGTTCCTACCATCACGTAAATAACATAAAAATGCTAATTTTTTTATCAACTGCATCTTCCTGATATTTTCTTCTAAAGCCTCATTCTCAGCTATCCGAAACTGTCGCATACGACGATACGAAAGTTTTCCTATTGGTGGAATTTTTTCAAAATATTATGGGCGGTAAAATTCCGTACGAAATTTTAACTTGCATACGACGTCGGATGAAGTTGAAATATTTTTAACTTTTCTTCTACATAATATTATTAATGTTTTATGGACCTCGTTCTCCGACATCGGAGGTTTCTTAACCTCATTTAATATACGCCTGTCAGATTAATGGATACATGGATTTTTAATTTTTATTTGATTAAAAGTTGTTCCTAATATTATTATAATTTAGGTATTCCTACAAAATGTTATAAAACTAAGTGTAAAAAATTCAATTTGCTAATGAATAATTATTTTTTAATATTTCAATATTATTTTTGAAACTTGGAACCAAATTGTTAACCCAATGTAATTTTTATAAATTAATGCTAAAAAGCTAAAATAGTCACTAGCTGAGAATGAGGCTTAAAGCCCATGAAAATTATCTCATAACTTTATAAAAGTGCCTCGTATGCGAGCAACTAGCTGTCAACGTGTTATGACAGTTTGTTTACATACACATAACCTCGCTTTTTGTACACAAAAATAAATACATTCTGTTAAGGGTAAAAGGTTACTTATCTATTCAAATATTTATAAAATCTAATCAAAAGGCCCCAAATTATCAATAATCACTAATGTGAAAATAATGGTAAATTACAAACAATAACGTTTCCATCTCGGTGGTTAAACTTTAATTTTGTTTTTAGATCGTGTAAAGCACATTTTACGAAATGGCGAGTTTTAGTGTAATTCAAGAAGGTCCCGTTAATGCCCTTGCGTTAAATAGAGATAACACGCAAGTTGCGATCGGTGGTCGAAATGGTAACCGTCATTAGTACTTAACTTCTTGTAATAACCGTTAAATTTTTAGTTTTCAAAGTATACTCGATTGAAGAAGATAAATTTAAAGAAATTTACAACTTACGTTCGTCGAAACATTTAAATTTAAGCTTTTCCTGCAACGATATATCATGGAGTTTGACCGACGGTAATTTAAAAAAAAAGAAAGGTAAATTGCTAACGATTTATTTTCAGACCATTATTTAGCGACAGCAGCAACTAATGGGCATGTATGCGTATGGAATTTAACGAAGATGGGTAAAGCTATGCAAGAGCAAGATTATCAAGAACATAAAAGAACTGTAAATAAAGTTAATTTTCATACGTCAGAACCGAACCGTTTAATTTCTGGCTCGCAAGATGGAACTATGAAATATTTTGATATACGTTCCAAAATGTCTGTAGCAACTTTTGTGAGGTAATAAATGTTTTACTTTAAAACTCTAGTACTTAATTTTCTTTTTTAGCAACACCGAGAGTGTAAGAGATGTTCAGTTCAGTCCACACATGCCTCATATGTTTGCCGCTGTTTCGGAAAATGGTAGTGTACAATTGTGGGATATAAGACGTCCGGATAAGTGTCAACAGCAATTTACCGCACATAGTGGTCCTATTTTTGCTTGCGATTGGCATTCGGAAATGACTTGGTTAGCAACCGCTAGTCGAGATAAAACAATCAAAGTGAGATGGTTGTTACTTTTTGTTTCCTTTTTTAATTTTTGTGTGTTTAGGTGTGGGATTTAATAAGTAAGCCTAGTTTAGAATATACAATTCATACAATAGCATCAATCGGTCACGTTAAATGGAGACCTCAACGAAAATACCACATTGCGAGCTGTGCCTTAGTTGTCGATTGCAGTATTAATATTTGGGACATAAGAAGACCGTACATACCGTTTGCGGCATTTAACGAACACAAAGACGTTGCTACTGGCGTCGCTTGGAGAGGTGATCCACAAGTTTTCCTTAGCACTAGTCGGGTAAATTAAAAAAAATGTAGTAACTTGATAATATTTTGATGTATTAGGACTGTCACTTGAATCAACACGCCTTTAAAGATGCTAATAGGCCTGCAAACAAAGCAAATCCACAAGGAGTTTCTTTAAATAATATAGGAGAAGTTCTTCACGCTTCTAGAATTCCAATTAATACAACTTTATATTCAAAAGTAGCAGGATTAATGAGGTTTGATTGAAGAAAAGATTTAAAATTAAAACAATGAACAATTTTATTGTAGGAAAACTTCGACTACTATCAATCACAATGATCAGTTTCATCAAGCTTCTAGTGTTTTATATCAATTTCATACACTACCTGAAGAATCCAAATGTTTTTATTCGTTAGCCATTAATTATATTTTAAGCGGACGTAGTTTGTCTGAAATGTGTGAACATAACTCGGCAGTTGCTAAAGGAAGTGGAAAAGAATATGTAAGGCTTGTACAATTTTTCAAAATTTGTTACTACAGTTAAATAAGATGAAATAAGGCTAACCTCAGAATGAAAGTCGGAAAGCTAAATATTTGCATAAACTTATATTTTGACGTTATAAAGACTTGCTCAAAGGTCTCATACAATTTTGTGTCCGCGTGTCAAGATATTCAAGGTCAAAGGTCACAAAAATAGTTTTTTTTGCAAATATCTCGTTTTCTATGCATCATACGTCATTAGGGGTTATTACAAAAATTGTAGATCATAAAATTCTCTACAAATTTCATTTAATTCATGTTTTTGTACGATCGACCGTTCTCGAAATATGGCGCGGAGAGTGGAAGACGCGCAAGCTTGTACTATAGGATGTAGAATAATTTAAAAGGCATCAACGATAGGTATAGGAATGGTAATGCAAAACGATAGTAAATTTATTTCTGCATCCAAAACTGTCAAAAAATATAGGGTGTTCCATTTAAATTTTTTAAGTTTTTTAGGTTTGAAATTTCAATCATATTTGCAAAAATCGTTTTTTGCAAATATCTCGTTTCCTATGTACGTCATACGTCATTAGAGGTTATGACAAAAATTGTAGATCCCAAAATTCTCTACAAATTTCATTTAATTCATTTTTTTGTACCATCAACCGTTCTCAAAATATAGCGCTGAGAGTGGAAGCGGAAGACGCGCAAGCTTATACTGTAAGATTATAGAATAATGTAAAAAGCATCAACGATAGGTATAGGGAATGATAATGCAAAACGATAGTAAATTTATTTCTGCAACCAAAACTGTCAAAAAATACAGGGTGTTCCATTTATAATTTAAAAGTTTTTTAGGTTTGAAATTTGCTCTAAAATTCAGCACTATTTGAACAGCCTGTACATGTGTACATTAATAGAGAAAAATTTTAACATCAGAGCGTAGTCTAACGTAAGTCCTGTTATCATGGTAACGTCAGTATGCAATTTTCAAGAAAGGCGCGCAAACGTCACTTTTTTTAGAAAATTCAATTTTTCTAAAACAAATGGTGAAAATCGCTATAGAAACATGGTATAAAGGTGGATTTAGAAATTCTCGTCGAATCCATTTATGAAAAAAATATTAAAATTAAAAAGTCAGTGTTAGGGCGCTTCGCACTCTCCGCGCTATATTTCGTGAACGGTTACCGCACAAAAAAATGAATTAGATCAAATTTGTAGAGAATTTTATGATCTACAAGTTTTATAATAAACTCTAATGACGTATGATGCATTGTAAACGAGATATTTGCAAAAAACGATTTTTGTGACCTTTGACCTTGAATATCTTCACACGCGGACACGAGATTGTATGAGACTTTTCAGCAAGTCTTTAGAACGTCAAAACATAGGTTTATGCAAATATTTAGCTTTATGACTTTTATTCCAAAGTTAAGCCCTTATTTGACTGGACTATGAAATTTTAGATATCTACCATTTGGCAAATCTTAAAAACAGTTTACGGCGAAGAGTATTTAAAAATGTCAAATAACAAAAATAATGAAGACGCCTTATCTCATAGCAATATTCCTTCGATGCAAATTACTAGTGGTGACCCCAGCACTGATGATCATCAATCTAGAGGCGGTGACACACCTGCAGCACAATATAGTGGAGGAGATGACGAAACTGAAGCAGAAGACCAAGTCGACCACGTTGGAATTTACAGCAACGGATTTACTTCTTACTCAAATTTTAGATTAGGTTTACCTAGAGGCGATTTTTTCTTTGGAGACAACGAATTAGACGTCGAATTAGATGGTTTAAATTCAGGTAAGTTTTGTTTTCACTAGATGATGAACGCGCGCTACCCTCTCTCTGTCTGTTTATGCCTCTTCTATCTATTAATATCATCTGTCATCTCATCCTATTTGTCACTCATACTATCTGTCAAACTCATCTGTGAGATGAGATGACATATGGCATGACAGATGGAATGACGGATATGACAGATAGAATGACATATGGGTTGACAGATTGGATGACAGTTGACCCCCTGACATATGGCATTGCAGATAACCCCTCCCTTCTATGGTGACTGATTCACATTTGACATATAGTAACTGTGGTGACTGATTCACATTTGACATCATAGTAACTGTGGTGACAGATTACCCCCACTCCCCATCTCCACTCCACCTGACGTATAAAATGACATATGGTGACAGATGACCTTGACATATGTTGAGTGACAGATGAACTTAATGAACTCAGATGAATGGACATTTGATACATGGTAACTACGGTGACAGACCACTCCCCATTTATCTAAACCAATCCCTAACCTGCTTCCCCCACTCTCCATATCTCTAAACCAATCTATATCCTACTTCTCCCACTCTATCTATATCTCTTTAACCGTACTGCGCATTTCCGACGATCCATGTGTTTTTTATTGGTGGATCAAAACACCCCTAACTTTTTTTCAATTAGTTGCAGATTATAGAAGTAGTTTTCGTAACACCCAACAAGTCGTCGAACCTCAAGAATGGATATTACCTACTGAAGCATTCAACGTACGTCATGAAATCCAAAACCATTCTCCTCCTTCAGAACAATTTCCAAACCACAATTCCCCCGATATTAACGATGATAGTACTGTGCTCGATGATTTAGGGTTCGGATTGTTAACTGTGTCAAATATGCCCTCGACACCTATGTGGGATCCTAGCGATATTGTAATATCTGCACTCAAACATCATGCGGCGTTGGGTGATGTTCAAACTGCGGCTTGTATTTTAATAGTAATGGGCGATCAAAGACGGCTTTTAACCGGACTAGATGAAGCTACCCAAGAGCATTGGTTACTAGGTTATATCGAATTACTAAGCAGATATCGGTTATGGAACGTTGCGGCACAGGTAAATTTGTTTGAAGAGGGCGGTTTGTAACGAATGGACGGGAAAGTTGATATTTAGACATTCCGCTCGTAACCGTTAGCGACTTTATTATCCCGTTGATATCGCAAATAGCTATAATTTTTGATAGGGTAAGGTTCAAAGAAGGCAATTAGAAAAAAAACAAAGGTTGTTGGGTAAAAACAACATCCTCTGTTATTTTAAATTACACCAAGTTCAATTGGAATTTTCTCACTAATTAGGCTTTTGTTTTCTATATACAAATATGTCATTGCCTTCTATGAACCTTACCCTATTAGGAATCATGACTATTTGTGATATCAGTCGTATATTAAAATCGCTAACGGATACGAGCGGAATGTCTAAATATCAACTTTCCCGCCCATTCGTTACAAACAGTCCTCTTAAAAATTACTGCGTCGCATTGTAAGTTTTCTTGTAGGTGATAAAGTTATCTTGGATTCCAAATGTAACTCAATTAAATCAACAGTCCACTAGAATTAATACAAATTGTGGTAAATGTAGTAAACCTTTACAACGTGCCGGTTGGTTATGTGATCGATGTCATTCGTCAGAATATGCTTTGTGTAGTGTTTGTCATCAAGTTGTAAAAGGACTATACGCTTGGTGTCAAGGATGTTCACACGGGGGGCATCTAGCTCATATGCAACAATGGATAAGTGTAAATAAAACTTGCCCTACAGGATGTGGTCACTCTTGCGAGTATAGCTAGCAGAATAAACAGAAGATGATGAAACGAATTAGATTTTGATGTATTTCTATGAATAAAGTATACGACTGTTGTTCATTTTTACAAAATTTTACGCAATTTTGATACCAAATATAGTCACACATACAGGTTGATTCATTGAAACGATCGTCTTTGATAGCTCCTAACCCACAATTATCGTGGTACAACCTGAGAGTACCTCCAGGAGTCAAGAAAGCAGTCATGACATATGGTGAAGGCGCCTGGTCAAACTCAAACTACTGTTCTAGTTATTGCAATCTTTGTTACCTATTTATTAAATAGCACATAATTTTATATGTGACATTATCACCAATTATTTTAGTTGGGTTAATGGTGGAAATAATTTTTAACAACTTATTTAATTTGTTCAGAATTTTTTTTATTGGAAAAACCATTTGGTACTAAGCTTGTAGGTATACAGTGTGCTTCAAAAATGCATAAACTTACAGTATACTGAACAAACTATAATTGATATTTAAAGCTACAAAAACAGGAGTATTTTTTTTCGATTATGTTCGAATTTAAGAGCCTTGACTAATTATAAATAATTATTTAAACGAAACAATACGTACACAAGCGAATATAAATGTACAAAATAAAAATTGGGTTTTGAATAAATGATAAACTAAGTTAAATTAATATTTAAAAGTAGTGAGTATCTTGAAAAAGGCACCCAGTATTATAATGTCCAAAACATACCTTGCCGATTTCGTTGGCTTTCAATTATTACTACTTAAATGGACTCGAGTCCGCTATTTTTATTATATAAAATGTGAAAAAATTTAAAAGCTAATTGTTTGTTATTTACATCCTGTTTAGTTAAAAGTACAGTCAAAATTAATTGTGTTTTTGATAATTTTTTTTAAGTTCTTTTACTAACTTAAATTTTATACGAGAAACATAATTTGAACATATAAATTAATTTATACACACCCTGACTTACATTTCAACTACTTTTATAATTATTTTGACCCACCTTGTACAAATAATTAAAGAGTCAATTAAAAAAATTGAATTAAAATAAATTTACAGAAATAGATTTAACAACAATGAAGGAGATAAAAAAATAGAGGTGCACACAAATTAAATAATTTAAATTAAATTCAAGCAATTTTTTACAGTTACTCTTCCACTGTAATTCATCTCCATTGTGTGTTTCAAACTTATATAATAATAATAAAATTGGCCTTGTTTTACAAAACCTATAGAATCACACACTTTAGTTTTTTTCTTTTATTTTTATCTTTTCCTCTGCCATTACTCGTTTTAGTTTCTTCCATCTTACGAGCTCGAATTTCTCTCATCAAGTCGAAAAAGACCTACGGAAAACAATTTAAAATAGTCGACTTGATTAATAGAAATTGTACCTTATCGACGTGCTCTCTTGTTTTAGCGGACGTTTCTACGTAAGTAACTCCCCACTGTTTAGCCCGATCGCTAGCTTCTTGAAACGTAACCTTCCTTCTTTCTTCCAAATCGCATTTATTGCCGACTAATAGAAATGGAATGTTTTCGTCACTCTTCACTCTTAATATTTGCTCTCTAAAAGACAAACTTTAGCTAAATTTCAACTAAAACAAGCTCGCTTACCTGAAATCTTGTGTGGCTTGAAAACTTTCATCTTCTGTGATGGAAAATATACACAAAAATCCTTCTCCACTACGGAAATAATTATCCCTGATAGCGGCATAATCTTCCTGGCCGGCAGTGTCTAAAATGTCGATTTGAACTTCCTCGCCATCGAGTAATATCTTTTTTCTGTACGAATCTGCTTTTGTAGGCTCATAATCTTCGACAAACTCGTCGTACATGAATTGTAACGTAAGAGCAGACTTTCCGACACCACCGCTACCTACCATAATCACTTTGTGAAGTGCAGGCTGAATTGTTGGTTTCTTAGCCATGGTTTTTTGATAAACTACAAAATGTACACAATTTAACTAATTAGTCATGTCGCTGACCTTGTTTAATTAACGATTTTTTAAAGTTTTTTTTAAGAAAAACTACTTGACTTACCTTTAAACCAATTTAAGTAAATATTTCAGTTATTTAACTGTTATAAAACTGCTATAATTCAATATTAATGCCTCGCCTACTTTATTTCAAGTTACTTTTTCTCACAACACAAAACTACCCCACCCCTTTCTACTAGAGATGGTACGAAATTAGTGAACCTGTTATTTTGAAACAGATACGTGGTTGCTGTTCCGAGAAACAGCTCCAGGATTTTAAATATAACAGGTCTTGTTATCTTATCTGGGGATCTTATGAGAGTTAAATTAATGATATCTAAATGATCATATGATCAATGTAAGAAAATTATGTTCCCTTCAACGATTAGTCCTTTTTTTTAGCACCGGAAAGTATATGAATCGGAACAGATATTTAAAACAGGTATTGCATCGGACTCGGAACTGTTCCGCAAACATTCCACTCCGTACCATCTCTACTTTCTACTACAACTGTTGTTGTTTGACACATAACCTCACTTTTTTTAATCAAAATAGTTCAGCCGATTAAAGGTCTAAAGTTAATGTGTTTAAAGTGATGTTTTGTTTAAAATGTCTGCAAAATTAGAAATTCAATGGACTCCAATTTACAATAAATTCATAACTTGGGGATCTGAAATTTGTTTATATGAAATTGCACCTCTTAAAGATGCTTACGAACCAAGTAAGTTAAATTAATCGTTTTGAATCCTACTATAAGCTATTGTTTTAGCAATTAGACTCTCAAGTTCGGCAGGAGCTAATTTATTGTCTACCAATTCGACTCATCATTACGTTAAGTGTGTAGATGTTTATCCTAAATCGGATAGTGATTTACTACTCGCCATAGGACAAGGTAATGGAAGGGTCACTTTATTAACTTTTGGACCTTCACAATACGACTCTTTAAGTTTACCAGGAAAGGAATTCGGTAAGTTAACTAAAAATTCAATTCAAATATCTTAAACTTACCTTTTAGTGCCTAGACATCCGAGGCAATGTAATACAGTTGCATGGAATCCGGTCGAGTATAATTTATTAGCTGCCGGCTTAGATAAGTACCGTTCGGATCACTCTGTTTTATTATGGGATATTATGAAATGTCCTGCGCCACAAGATTTAAATGGAGCAGGAAAATTAGTCGTTAATACTATGGCTTCAGGTTTAGAATTGGCTAAACCGGTGGCCGAATTTGGTGCGTCTGAAATTGCTCACAGTTTGGCTTGGTTTAATTCTAACAATAAATATGTTGCTGTCGGTATGAATTTGAAGAATATAAAACTTGTTGATTTTCGAGATACTTCAAAAGCTGCAAATATGACCCTTACCAAAGCTGTGTACGGTTTATGTGTGGATCCTCATAATGATAAACATCTAGCTTCGTTTATAGATACTCAAGTTTGTATATGGGATACAAGAAATTTTGAAAAACCGATTATTACTTTACCTCATAGTAAACCTTTGGTGAAAATAGGTTGGAGTCCAACAAGGTCATTATAATTTTTGTTATTGTAAATGTTCCAAAATTTAATCATTTTTGAAATACTTAAAACAGCTGATACAAGTCATTTTAAAAAAGACTTAAGTCATAAGTCATTCCATAGGAAATGATTTAAATCATAAGTCAAATTAAGACCTCAACTAATTTGACTTAAGTTTTAATTCTTTGATTTAAGTGAGGTCATTTTCAAAATGATTTAAGTCATTTTCAAAATGATTTAAGTCAATATATTGACTTAAGTCTTCATTTTCATTAAATCATTATTTTTGACTTAAGTCGCAAATCTTTTGTTCAAATCAAGTCATTTTACCAATGACTTAAGTCAATGTGAAATGACTTAAGTTTTTATTTTGACTTAAATCATTATTTTTGACTTAAGTCGCAAATCTGTTGTTCAAGTCAAGTGGTTTTTCCAATGATTTAAGTCAATGTGAAATGACTTAAGTCTTTATTTTGATTTAAATCATTATTTTTGACTTAAGTCTCAAACCTGTTGTTCAAGTCAAGTCATTTTCGAAATGATTTAAGTCGGTATGAAATGACTTAAGTCTTTAGTTTGACTTAAATCATTATTTTTGACGTAAGTTGCAAATCTTTTTTTCAAATCAAGTCATTATACAATGATTTAAGTCAATGTGAAATGACTTCAGTTTTTATTTTGATTTAAATCATTATTTTTGACTTGAGTCGCAAATCTGTTGTTCAAGTCAAGTCATTTTCCCAATGATTTAAGTCAATGTGAAATGACTTCAGTTTTTATTTTGATTTAAATCATTATTTTTGACTTAAGTCTCAAATCTTTTTTTCTAATCAAGTCATTTTCCCAATGATTTAAGTTCATATGAAATGACTTAAGTCTTTATTTTGATTTAAATCATTATTTTTGACTTAAGTCTCAAACCTGTTGTTCAAGTCAAGTCATTTTCGAAATGATTTAAGTCGGTATGAAATGACTTAAGTCTTTAGTTTGACTTAAATCATTATTTTTGACGTAAGTTGCAATTCTTTTTTTCAAATCAAGTCATTTTCGAAATGATTTAAGTCGGTATGAAATGACTTAAGTCTTTAGTTTGACTTAAATCATTATTTTTGTCGTAAGTTGCAAATCTTTTTTTCAAATCAAGTCATTATACAATGATTTAAGTCAATGTGAAATGACTTCAGTTTTTATTTTGATTTAAATCATTATTTTTGACTTAAGTCGTAAATCTGTTGTTCAAGTCATTTTGATATGACTTAAGTCTTTTTTGAAGAAACTTAAGTTATTATGACTTCAGTCATTTTTAAATCATAACTCGTTAAGTTACGAGTTTTAAAATGAATTAAGTCAAAAAAATACTTTTTTTCTAATTCTTGCAGCTCTGCTTCTAAGAAGCCATAAAATGATTAATTTTCTAAACTTTAATTTACGTTATTTCAGTTTGTAATTTGAGCCCAAGTAAATTGCGATTTTAATTTATTTAGGCACAACATGTTGGCATCTCTTATGAGAGACTCTTCTCAACTAACCCTCTATGACATCCAACATACAGTTGTAGGTACAGAAGAAATTGAACCTTCTGTATTAGAACGTGTAATTTCACCGGGCTCACCTCACAACATTACATCATTTTCGTGGCACAAAAACGACGAAAATAGGCTGTTAGCCATCGCGCTTTCAGGTTTTAACTCCTCATTCTATTTAAACAAATATTTACCATTCGGCTTTGTAGGTTCTGTAACAGATTATACCGCATTCGATAGGATTACTTTAAACTGGGCTCCAAACTCAAACATAGTTTGGACTTTCGGAAGAAAAACAATGAAGTGTGTCGACGATAATAGCAATATTTATAATAAACTTTCTGACATTTCGCATAAAATAAAACAAAGGACTCTTCAAGGCTACGGTTTAAAAGTGAAACCTTCACTCTTTTAATTTCTGCAACTAAATGAAAATATTTCAGGACGAATTTTGGAAAAATGGTGAATTAGTAGATGACATAGCGGTATCAAACTTGTGGAATTGGTTACATCTTAGTAACCGGCTTGTTGAAGAGGGGATTTTAAGGGGTTACAATTCGAAACATCCTGGAGTACGTTCTGTTTTAAAGATCGACGGTAACTTTAGCAAATCTGAACTTGTATCCACTTCTTGGTCTGACTTGGGTAACACGAATTGTCACACATTGGCAAGAACATACAGGTACTTACTTTCTCACCTTAAGGCCCATCCACACACAGTGGCGTAAATAGCGGGCGTAAAGTTACACAGATGTTTCGACAATAAGCAACTAAAAGTCGGTCGGTTGTAAAAGTTTAAGAAATAGTCACAAATGAACCCCAAATTCAGTGGCGTAAATTAAGGGCCCCCGTTGCGGGAGTACCCCAGAAACATCGTTTAGTATGAAATTTCTCCACTCTGGATTTTGCGGGAGGACCCTTAAACCCTTAGTTACGCCACTGTCCACACACAGAGACCTTATCTTCCAGTTTGGCCTGTGCAGGCCGCCTGAACGATGTTCTCACGCTCTGGTTTGGCCTGTGTAGGCCAAACCAGAAGGTAAGCCTGTGTGTGTGGCGCCAAAATTAATCACAAAACGTAAATTAACCATTTCTTTTTTTAGACACGAAGATCGAGATAAAGCCCTTCATTTATGTGGTTGGCACTTTGAAAGGGATACAAATACTTTGACAAAATTTTTAGAAAGACTTCAAAAGGAGCATTGTTTTTCACGCGCTGCTGCTATAGCGGTTTTTAATTTAAAAATTAAGTTAGCCTTAGATATTTTAAATCAGGATTCTGACAATTCACATTTGAGCGTTGTCGCGATGGCTTTAGCTGGTTTTTCTGACGATAAAAATAGTATGTGGAGACAATTATGTTCAAACACACGCTCACAATTAACGGATCCTTATTTGAGAGCTATGTTTGCCTTTTTAACCGCAGAAAATTATAATTATGAAAACGTTTTGGTACGATGGTCTTGTGGTTATTTCGTTCGTAATTGTTTGTTTTTTTAGAGCGAGAATGGGATGTCTGTTGATGATCGTGTGGCGTTTGCTTGTACTTTTTTATCTGATAACAAACTACATGAGTTTTTAAAAAATTTAACTGCTCAATTAATTGAAGAAGGAAATTTGGATGGATTTATTTTAACTGGTTAGTTATTAACCTTGTGTAAATTGCTTTCTAATTATTTTGTCCAATAGGAAATAGCAGCGATGGAATTAAGCTTTTACAAAAATTTTTAAATACGACAGGAGACATTCAATCAACAGCTTTGATTGGCGTGAAAGCATTTCCTAATGAAGTCTTTGCAGATTCTATCAAGGAATGGATAATGAGGTGAAATTGGTGTCGTCAAATTTTTTAGTGTTTATTTAAATTATTTTAAGCTATCGGAACCTTTTGGATACGTGGAAATTATGGAATCATCGTGCTTTGTTTGATATTATGTTAAGTTCGTACAGACAAGCTGATAAACCGCCACAACAAGTTTACGTATCTTGTAGTTTTTGTGGTAAAAGCATTTCGGCTTATATGCAAGGACTCAATAGAGGAAGGGGACCGTTTTCCAGAATGGGTGGTACACCAAACAAACTTAAAGTAATTTTTCACTCTTAATTAGTTTCAATTTTATTAACCTTCGCATGCGCATGGAATTTTTTTCTACTAATGGGCAAGAGTTACAAATGCAAAGATTTTTGAATAACTCCGCCGTTTCTACACCAATTTTGAAATGCTTTTGCGACAGTGATCAATTTTGAGATATTTGTAACTCCTGCCCGTGCAAAGGTTAAAAGCTATTTTTGCAGATGTCTGCTTGTCCAAATTGTCGTAAACCTTTACCACGATGTGCTATTTGTTTGATGCACATGGGAACTACAACAGGATTAAACAGTGATAATGACAACGATAATAAATTAGCTGAATTTTCAAATTGGTTTACTTGGTGCCAAAGTTGCAGGCATGGAGGACACGCTTCACATATGATACATTGGTTTAAGTACGTTTTTTTGAAATGGTATTTTACAAATTTTAAATTTTTGTTTATTTATAGAGAGCATAATGAATGTCCAGTAACTCCTTGCACTTGTCGGTGTTTTTCTGTTGATACTCTCAGCAGCGAAGTTTACGACACATAAAAATGGGAATTAATTAATAAATGTTTATGTATAGTGACAATAAAGTTCCTTATTTTTACACAACCCTTCCTATTAACTGCTTTCATAATTGTCCTTTGAGAAGGCGTAATTTTTTTCTGAAGTCATAAAGTTCAGTAGTTGGAAAGTTGGTAGAGCTTTGGTGTTTTAAAACACTTCTCAGGCGCCCTTTTGGTGCTTCTGAAATGTGTTCAGTTAAATTTTTATAAGACTAGGTAATTTAAGAAGTCTAGATACTTCCCAGCTATTAATTTTGGTATCTGGTACGCGCTTTCTGGGGATTACAGGTTCCCTGAGAGCATAACTGCATCAACCCTTTTTAAAAAAGAGTCATCTCATAAGTAATCGCAAAAGTAAAACAACGGATGTGGCCATACGAGGAACTTTTTCCTGTTGTATTTTTTTGTGCATTTCTTTAAAAGTTCATAATTTGAAATTAAACGGAATTAAACCTTTGCGTGTAATCAGAATTTTTAGACAAATTGTCTGAAATACTAATTTTATTTTTTTAAATTTGGCATAAATAGAAGTTCCAAATATACATTATTTTATATGTTCAGAAAGATAATTTTACGAGCTTTCAAAATATTAAGAAATATACAGGGTGTTCCATTTAAATAAAGAAATTTTATTCCATTTCCGGTTAAACCGGAAATCAAAATATAAAGTGTTTGGTATCGTATCAAAGTTAATTTTTCGAGCCTTCAAAATATTTAAAAATATACAGGGTGTTCCAAAAAAATTTGACATTGTTCAAATTTCCGGTTTAACCGGAAGCGTTTTGTTAACCGCAAATAGTGTTAAATAATAGATATTCATGGGATTGATTTAAATATCCAATTTCAAGTTTTTATTTTTATTACAAAAGAAATTAGAGATTATTGAAATTTTGACATTCAAAAAATCATAACTCCGAATCCGCATCATACAAGTCTTTAAAAATTTACAGTTAGATAGAGAATCATATTGTCTATAACATATCTAAATCTGTATAAATCGGCCGGACCAGTTTTTGAGAAAATCCATTTCTAAATTTTGCCCTACTTTGGTCCCTTAAAGGTAGGCAATTTTGAAACAATTTTGAAAATCGACTTCTTTAGAACGAAAGCCCTATATTTTGGCTGTACAATGTCGTTTTAAAATTTTTATAATAATAATTACCGGCGAAGTTATAACGTTATAAGGGAGAAACCACAAAACGGGACAATCGTTCTATAGGCCGCCATTTTAAATTAAACAATTTGAATTTTTTTTCAATTGTGGCTCAGATATACTATCTTATAGCCAAGTAGAAACGAATTTGGCCCAAATTTGCAAATATGCGCCCAAAATAACCACCTTATTTTTGGACACCCTGTATATATTTCTTTTAAAAGCCTATTACGTCGATGAAATAATTTTAAAGTGGCTAAAATCAAATTTCATCAAAATCGGTTCAGTAGTTTTTGCTGTAAGGGGGGGGGCATCCATACATACATACGGACATTTTCAGTTCAAAAAATCTAAAAAAAAATTTTTTCGATTTTTGGAATCAGGGTTACTCAAAACGTCGAGAATTTTAATAAAAAAATTTTTATTATTATTTTTTTCTCGATTATAATAGTATTTTATACAACGAGCTTTTAATGATGGCTATTAAGACACAAGTATGAGAATTACGATACGAGCCTTGGCAGTGTAGAAAAAAACTTTTTCTTGGATTGGAAAAAGTTAAAAGTTTAACCGAAGTTTAGAATCTGAGGGAAAAATTACATTAATTTTTAGTGATAACATTCATACATAGGATTTTCATTTTGAAAATAGGCTTAATTAGGACGAGAGCCCTATATTTTGGCTGTACAATGCCGTTTTGAAATTTTTACAATATAATTACCGGCCAAAGGTGTATCGGAAAAACTACAAAATGGGAAAATTGTTTTAAAATGACTTAAATCAAATGACTTAAGTCACTCGAAGGAATTAAGAAAAATAAAAGACTTTTTTTTCCAACTCTTACAGCAACCGTGTGCCTGAAAGTGAAAGTGGAAGTTGGCAGGCCTTCCGGACACAGGAGGACAACAAAATGATGAACTGAGACCAAGATGTGGTAATTGCAGTAGATAAATTCTTAGGACAAGATGAAACGACAATATGATAAAATAACTGGATGAAATTGGCAAGAGTATGGAAGAAGCTTAAAGGACGATATCCAAAAATGGATGAAACGACCAGAAATTCTTACAAAGTGTCTTAAAAAATCATTTACCATTTCCTTTCGTTATAAATATTACATTAGCTGGCAATTAACAATTTATTGATTTTAAGGTTTCAAAATTCTTTGAAAGCACCTCGTATGCGCCACAGTGTTACCTACCTCTTGTAAATAATGTAAACGCCCAAAAACAAACTCGTTGATGGTTCAAGTCCAAAAATAGAATTTTGCTTATTAAAATCATTACAACTCACGTAGTCGAGTTCATTTCATTTACACATTTAAGAATGTTTAGGTAAGCTATTGCATTTTCTCTTAATTGTTAATTATTACAAACAAATTGCATTTGCAGACAAATTGGTTGACAATACTCGAAGTAATTTATTCACTTTAACATCACAATAGGTAGCAAAAGTAGGAAGTTTAGTGCAAGGGGCACAATGACGAGGCCTCCAAACGAAAATTTACCAACGATTAAATTAGTTGTCGTCGGGGATGGTGGTGTCGGTAAAAGTGCAATTACTATTCAATTTTTTCAAAAATTGTTTGTAACAGACTACGATCCTACTATCGAAGATAGTTACTCCCAACATGTCGAAGTCGACGGTCAATGGTGTATACTAGACGGTAAGGCTTTGTTTTAATGGGATTCGGTGTTAATGAAATTATTGTAGTTTTGGATACCGCCGGGCAAGAAGAGTTTAGTGCTATGAGAGAACAGTACATGAGGAAAGGCGACGGTTTTCTTCTCGTTTATTCAGTTACCGATAAAAATAGTTACGAAAATATCATTCACTTCCACACTCAAATACTAAGGGTTAAGGATAGGTTAGTAACTCACTTGCTTTGACTAAATTTAACTGTTTTGTTTTGCAGGGATGTTTACCCTATGCTCTTAGTGGCTAATAAAGTCGACTTGGTGCATTTACGTAAAATAACTGAAGAACAAGGGCGTGAATTGGCACACAAGTTAGGTATTCCTTATATCGAAACGAGCGCTAAAGATCCACCGTTAAACGTCGATGCTACTTTTCAAGAGGTGGTACGTATTATACGTAACCAACCTCAAGCGGATTTAGAGAAACGAAAAAAGAAAAAGCTGCGTATTTTAAGTAAATGTATTTTACAATAACTTTGTATGTTTATACATTGATTACGGTACTAATTTGATGTAATTGTTTAGTAATTGTTGTGGCAGGCTTATTCCTTCCACTTTTAATAAGTAAAGTAGATACGGGTACATTTTTTGACTGATGTTCGATTTAATGCCCGTTTACTTTATTTATTAGTACGCAAAAAATTAATGTGCCAGTATTGTGTCATAACAATATTCTATTTAGATCGTGAATTTTTAATTAGAATTTTCTAAGGAACAAATTTTTATAATTGACGAAAAAACTGTTGAAATGCCAAAGATTATAAACTTATTTGTGATTTTTTTATATAAAAATAAGTAGTTTTGTGGCCTACAAAATAACTTTATACATTCCTAATTTTTCAACGAATAGGTGCCAAAAGTGGCAAGTTTTTTATTTGTATTTATAACTGGACTGCTCAATAAGTTTTTAGGTAGTTTTTTTAACGATGTAATTAAATTGTTTTATACAAAATTTGGCTAAAAATTTGTACAACTAACAGTTTTGTAGTGAATTTATTTTTTATATTTTTTTAACAATAGTTTAATCAACTGATTTATTTATTTTTATTTAAGGCGTTTTTGAAGGAAACAATTTTTTTTATTGCTGTGCTTTATGTGGGTGTTGTAACAAATTTTTTAATTCATTATTTACCTCTTGAGGATGTTGACTAATTTTAATAGAGTGAAGAATTAACGTGAGATTTGTAATTATTAGGTTCAAGAGGTTTTTGTTATTGTTTTATGAACTTTAGATTTTTTTACAATTTGATGTAAAACATTGATTTTTAATTATTCATGTGCATGTAACAATAAAATATTTGAAAATATTCTATATTAATCGAATTTTAAAACCTGGATCAAATTCAAAACCATACCGGTTGTTTCATCTTTGAATTCGTTCAAGGTTTTCAGCTTTGCCAGTTCTAATTTACCCCCTTCTAGGAGACTTAAAACGTTTTTGAAATTTGCAGGTTTTAAATAAACCTAGGTTTTCTTAAAAGGTTTTAAACTTGCTTAAAAGGTTTTAAACTTGCTTAAAAGGCCTCAAGCTCTCTTGACAGGTTTTAAAATCTTTTTTAGTCTGTTGGTTTTCTTATTATTCGCCAAGTTCATCTATTTAATTTTACAATTGTTTCTTGATTAATTTGCTAGTCCTCCATCTTCAATGCCAGAGGCCTACAACTTTATTTTATTTTCATGTTGAAGCAATTCAAAGAATTTTTTTGTTTATCATAATTAGCACTTTTTGTAGTTTAAACTTGGAGCCAATAATTTATTTGATGGGTAACTAAACATTTACTTTTTAGTTTATCTACTACCTATTTAATCTGTATTAGATAATTTTATCGCAATGTTTAAGTTTGTTTACGAGCGAGGTGAAACAAGGTGTATTTCGGTTAAATACTACTAAAATAACGTCTAGTAGAATGTAGATGATTTAAGTTTTGTTTTGGTAAGAAAATTGTTTTAATTAATATTATAAATCATTGTTTGTTTAGTCAAATGTTAAGGCTACCGTGCTGTTTTTGAAACACATTTATGGTTTTATCATTCAAGTATCGTTTAAATCTCAAAAATTAACGCGTTCGCTACGCTCACGGGTTAAAATTTTTTGATTATTAATCGGTCGTATTAACACACTAGTTGATTAAATAACTAATATTTAAATAGTTGTGTTGAAAGAGTTGAGATGCAAAAATGGGTTACATCGTCTACAGGGTGCTCGAGATATTGTAGTTAATTTAAAAAAATTGGCTTTGCATCGCATTTATGGTCTTTACCTAAAAACTTCTTTACCTAAAGTGACATTACACTAAAATCGCTGGAAAAATACAGCAAATAATTGTTTTGTTTTCGTCGGTTGCCCAAGACATTACTTTTTAGCGAGTACGAATTTTATCCTAAACCGTTCTTGCATAATTAATTAAAAACCCTGTTTTATACCTTTCGGAGGCTCTGTAGCGCCCTCAGGGAAAAATATTCTGGCTTTTCAACTTATTTTAGCTAGAGGAACTACCCTTTAAAGTTTGACGTGACATATCTGTAACACCTTAGCTAAACCCCCCTCCCGTAGCCGGTAGAGCTCTCACTTTTGAGGATGTGGATTCCGGAGAATTATATGATCCATCAAATTTTTCATCTTTCTAGCCTTGGATTGGATTGCTAATGGAAGGGCTGGCTTTTAGCCAGCTTACACTTTGGGCTCATTGTGGAACCTCCCCAGAGGTGCCTCTTTCCCCGTAATTCCTCTAAGCCATCCCAACTTTAAGACAAACTCGAGCAGCTTGATGGGTGAAGTGCCTCTGATTCTAACCATATCCAGCCAGTAGTCACCAAGTATGGATCCTTTAATTGATGCTTGTGCAAGACACGAGCAAAGCACGTGCTCCACAGTTTCATCTTCCTGATTACAACCTCTGCTTCTAATAGTCCCAAAGTGTGAAGGTGTTTGTTTAGCTTACAATGTTCCATGACGATACTCGTGAGTATTCCCAAATTTAATGGAGACAGGTTGAGGTAGTATTTTGCGTGTCGTGCCGAAGGAGCAGAAATTGCTGCTTTGCCTTGTCTACAGCCCGTTCTTTTCGACCACATATATCTATGTGAGCTTAGTGTTTTTTGTTTTATGAGGCTGTTGAGAGTGCTGGCCGCCAGAATCAGGATCGGTTCCGGCCCATTCAGGTAGCAATCCGAGCCCTGCTTTATCAGCTCATTTGCTCTCTCATTGCCTTCATTAACCTTGATGCCCTTTGATTCAGTAGATTTCAAAAGCATTACTTGTCGAATTGTCGTTTAGTTCTGCGATGCAGTTCGATTCCAGCTTCGAAGTTATTCTCTGGCGGTTCAATATCGCTTTCTTTTACCATTTTCGCACTTTCTAGGATGCCATTAAGTTCAGTTTGGAAAACCGAGGTGAATCGTATTAATTATTAATTATATTTCTGAGGCTGGTTCTTAGTGGTTCCTTGCATCGCTTCCTCTCGGATCTATTGTGCGCCTAGGATTTGGTCTTCTCTTATAGGAGTTCTGTGCTTTTGATATACTCCAGAATTTTCCCATTGATAAGTTAGACAGTTCTCTTTGAAGCATCTTCTCTTTCCCGAGAATGCTGTAACGATTTCTTGTAAAAGTCTCACAGTGTAGCAGAAGATGAATTAGAGTTTCCTCCTCCTCTGCACATCCTCTGCATAGTGGGTCTTCTTCTAGTCCCATCGTATGCAGGTTTTTTTTGAGCTGACAATGACCCGTTATTATTGCCGTTGCCAGTTGTAGTTCATCTCTGCTCATTCTGAGTAGAGAGCGAGTTCTTTTGTCAGAGTGTTTCTCCAGTAGGGTTTTTAAATGTCCCTGTCCAGGAGTTTCCCTCCAGTATTTAATATGCCACTTTCCTAGAAGTGACTTTATTTCTCTCTTTGCCATTTCATAAGAAATGCCAAATGCGGGTTTTGGTCCAGTGGGTCTTATTTTGCTGCTCTCTTTGGCCAGATCGTCCGCTTTCTCGTTCCCTGGTATGTTGGTATGAGCTGGAACCCATACCAGGTTGACGAAATTTGTCCCCGCTAGCGCATTCAGTCTGCGGATGCAGTCCGTTACTAGTCCGGACCTATCACCTTACATGCGTTCAGCGCTTTTAGGGCGCCCTAAGGGTATACTGATATTTATTTCTAGTTCAAGTGAGAAGATTCCTGTCCCTGAGTCAGATTCAGTTTTTGACTCATCGTTAAAAATATATCCTTTTACCCTTCTTCCTTTCTCTCTCTATATGTGCCACGTTGCTGAAGCTTAACGCAATAACTCACACAGTTTGAGGGTCTTCGAATTCAGTCGCCCATTTTGATGAATTAGACGGTGCTCAAGTTTTGGTCTTCCGCTCTTTTGACCATTGTGGCTCTTGGCCATATTCTGCTCGCAAAACTATCAGTTTTCACCTTATAAGGGTCGTCGAGGATTCCTACTGGGTGTGGATACGATTAGTCTGAGCCAGCTGAACTGCCGAACCTAATTCTTTTACTAGATTGCTACTCCTTTCCCTCCTCTAGAGAACTAGACGTAGTACCTACGTTCGTTTTAGGGGGGGTTCGGCAATCGGTGAAATCGTCATTTTACCACTTCGTGCTTTAAGGTTGCGCCACACACACAGGCTTACCTTCCGGTTTGGTCTGCACAGGTCAAACCTGAAGGAAAGACCTCCGTGTGTGTGGTGCAGCCATTAGAGAACACAGAGTTGATGTTGATTAATTGTGTTTCGAAGGGTACTTAAAGTGGCGGTATGATGTTGGAATGACTTAGAATGACTGGATGAGTTAGTGCCTAGTCCCTTTGTTCAATAAACAGACATCATGGACTTAGTACACCAGATGAGTGATGGCTCATCTTTGTGCCTAATTTGTAAATACGTATTCCATGTTCCAAGCTATTTATTTTTTCTAATGGGCTCTTCTGAAAGGAAAGGGGAGCTTATAATTGCAAAAAATTGTTTTAAAGGCAATCCTAATGGAAGTTTTGTTTTTTCTTTAGGTAATCTATATTCTTTGATAGTGAGTTCAGGTTACGCTATTCTTCTTAACAAAGAAGAGCTGATTTTAAAGGGGTATTTTTTATCTTCGTTACCCTTGGGGGCGTAGTACCATTAAATTTTAAACGACAGCTCTGTTGTTAGAAGAATATTATTGGTACGTGAGTTTTGAAAGTGTGGAGTGTCAGAAGCCGACGTCGATGGACGCCAACTTAATTCTCACCATATTAAGAGTCTTAAAACAAAAAAAAATGCTCAGCTCGTTTATCCATCGTAGCCGAACTTGTTATCATCGGAAATTTTTTTTACGAATGTTTTAGGGGATGCTCCCGTTTATTTAATTTAAAAATGTTATTTATTTTTTGGTGTCGTCCGCTTTCGGGGCGTTTGCGTAGTATTCATCATGTAAGGGGGTGATTTTTCAACAGAGCGCAGGGGTTGTTGTACTAAATCAATATTAAAACGTGAAATAAATTGCATTACGCAACGCGCAAGCGTTTTGCAATAGTTTCAGTTGTTTTCAACAATCTGAAATAAAGTCATGCGCTTCTGTTTTCATCTGAAAGGATTTATCGTTAGAATCGAACTTTATTTTTTTGGGGGGTATAATTAATTTATAACGTGTGTAGTTTGTAGTCGGTTATTCGTGGTGATGTTTTAGAGCAGTGCCTCCACGTAAGTAGCGCTTTGATGGCCTTTTTAGAGGTTTAATTTTGATTTTTGGTAAGAATGAAAATTTTTCTCACGTCGTTCTTGCTATGAATTAAAGTTCAATGATCCAACAAGTGAGTAAAATTTTAAATTCAACACGCAAACACCACCTGTACGACCCGAAATAACTTATTAATGAATTCATTAAGTACAACATTTCTATTGTTTGTAATGCATGTATCTTTATTTCATCTTAAATACCACCCACTCGCTCATTGTGCACAATTAAGGCTGTGTTTTTTAATTGTTGTATTTTTTAGGTCGAAGAATTGATGGTTGTTGTGGAGAAAATTTAATTAAAAAAGGAGGAATATTTTTTGGATTGTAAAAAATGTGGAGCGCAGTGGCGCCGTACGATGTTGAATGTCCGGCGCCTTCCGCAAGATCAAAACATAGTGCTACTTTAATTGGACATCACGTATATCTTTTTGGTGGAAGAAATGGAAATTTACCACTCAAGGATTTTTGGCAATACAATTTAGGTACTTATGAGGTCTTTTGTTATAATTTAAACGAAAATTGGAACAATGGGAAAAGTATGCAAACATTTCCTCATTTATTATCAAGTGTTGACACGTAAATCGACTGTTTTGTTGGGGGTACATGACATATTGTCTTTGTCGATTTTTACCTACCCCAAGGCTACCCTTAATTCTATAGCGAATTACTTGACACCCCTCTTGTTGTACAAAATGATCTATTGTATCATTTACCGATTACCACAGAAATGGATTGCTTTTTCATCAAACCCAAACATTCTTCTCCCCTTTATACCGTTCGCGCGTCTATTAATGATCACGTAAAACCAATTATTAATTGCCACTTCGTCAATTTAAAAGCCTCCTTGATTGGAAAAGTTTTTCTAATTCAACTTTTTATTTTTAACCTTAAAATATGATTTAATCTCAAAAAGTTGTTCGTAATCCTTTTAGATCTCGAAACCGTAGTCCTGAATACGTAAGTAGCTTCAATTTTGTTTACAGTGGTCCATTGTATTGTAACTCAGACTTAAGGGTCAATTGGCTTCTGAGCCTTATAGAAGTGCGACTAGTTTGATCTTTTGTTCATAACCCTACTGGTATTTATGTTCTCAGGGATTCAATCTTACCAGACAAGCCTAGAATGTCCCTGAGAAGTTTGCTTTTGACTTCTTCAGGAGTCAATTAAGCCCGCCCTAAGTGTTTCAGCCTAAGCTGAGCCAATGCATCGCAATTGCAGAGAATGTGTTCGGCGGATTCGATCTTTGATTCACAGAGTTTACCTATGTCACTATCCTCCAGTCCCAGCTTTTTGTGGTGGTACCTCACCGGGCAGTGTACAGTAAAGAGATCCGTGAGGAGTCTGATTTCGTTCTTTGATATCAGAAGAAGGTTTTTAGCAGTTGTCGTCGAGTACTCAATGAATTTCTTCGACTGTCTTTGTCCTGGTGCATTGTTCCAGTGAGAATTTTTGTTGTTCTCAGTATCCCATTTTTTTATCTCTGCCCTTCTATGTGTTCTAGATAGTCCACAGAATGGTTCGGGTCTGATCGGGATGGCTTTTGAACCTATGCTAGCTAATTCATCAGCTATTTCGTTCCCTTCAATTCCCTCGTGACCCGGCACCCAAAAAAGGGCAATTTTGTGGTCCCTTGCCAGAGTTTTGAGGGATTGTCTGCATTCCCAAGCGGATAAAGGCTCAAAACTATTAACTTTGAGTGGCTTTATCGTAGCTTTGCTGTCCGACATTATGTAGACTTTTTTGCCCTTTAAATTCCTTCGTAGGCATTCTCGGGCACATAGATCTATTGCAAGAGTTTCAGCTTGCATAATTGTGGGGTAGGTTCCTAAGGCTATTGATGCCATATATTTTGGGCCATATATACCTGGTCCCTGTTCGGTTTTAGATCCATATGAATACCAGATGGAGGAGTTTGGCTTCTGTTGTATTGATTGACTTCTAGCCGTGTTGCTTCCTGTTCCTGTTCCTGAATGACCACCTCGAACGGTGTCTGGAAGTCGAAACACTCTTACAATGACATCTAATCGTTTTTCAAACAATTTTGGCTGTATGAAGGCCAGGAGCTTTAGGTGACATATTCTGTCACCCAGTTTTAATTTCTTGCTCTGTGCAGTTTTTATGGCGGTTTGAAGACCCTCTCTTTTCTCTCCTACTCGTAGGTGAAAGGGTGGTAGGTCTAAAAGTACCTCCATAGCTGTAGTCGGGGTTGTGCTCATAGCTCATAGCCCCTGTTAGACCCAAACCCTAGGAGTTGCAATTTCTGCAACTTGCTTCGTGTTGTAAGACAATGGGTCTTATAATTGATGTATATGACCAATAATAGTCTATGTGCTTAAAAAACAAAATTAAATTTCCAACGTATTTTTCAGTAAATGGAAAATGGCAGCAACTGAAACCAAGCGGAGATCCCATTCCATCTTTGCAAGAACATTCGGCTGTCGTTTATAAAGACAACATATTTATATTTGGCGGTGAAGTTGGCTTTTCTGCTGGAACTGAAACGCCATTATGGGTTTACGATATCAAAAATAACAGCTGGAAAAAAATTAAAACACAAAAAGGTATTATATTTTTAATTAGGAAATGGTCATTTGCGTGCATGTGAATTTTTTATGTCATAATGAGCACACAACGTTTGTTTGTGTTAAATAGTTTTTCCCAGTGTTAATAACCTCGCTAGGATTAATTTTTTAAATTGTAATCAAGCAAAATGCGCTTAAACGAATTAATTACTCTATTTAGGGGAACAAATTTTAATTGTAGAGAGAGGGTAGCTCGCGGTCGTCGATATTAAATTTAACTTCCTGATTGCAGAAGCGACGTCATCATGTTTAGGTATACGTGGATAGTTCACTATTGAAATCTTCTGATTTAAGCAAAATATAGACGTGAGCAGGGCCGTAGCCAGCCAGGCTCAGCTTGCTCTGGAAAGGTATAACCCTGTTCGAGCCTAAGGATTTCGCGATAATAATAAAACGATAAGTTCAGTGGCGTAAATAACGGGCCCGTGGGGCCCTCTTTGCGGAAGGGTACCCGAATAAAAAGGGCCCCCGAAAAATTGCGTAGTTTGTACCAAAAACTAGCCTTTCATCACAACTTCTAGAAGCCAGCTTCTTTTTTTCAAACCAATAGAAGATAAACTTGGCACATGTTTTAGCGTCTGACGCTAGAAATGAAAGGTTTCTATTGGCTTAGTAAAAGAAGCTAGCTTCTAGAAGCTGTGGTGCAAGGCTAGCTTAAAGAGGCACTTTAAATATGTTTGTTTTTATAATTATGTATTTGAGAATTTAAAAAAGAAACAAGTAAATACTTTTCTTCCCTTGTAAAGTTACACATATGTTTCGACAATAAGTAGCTAAAAGTCGGTCGGTTGTAAAAGTTTTAGAAATAGTCACAAATGAACCCTAAATTATCTGAATTTTTATAAGCAAATAAATACCTAATGTAGAATCGACGATAAGATAACACAGTCTGGCTACGGCACTGGACGTGAGTCAATTCCATCCACTCTGACCTATTAAAAATGACATTTCGTGATAAACCAAGACATTCCAAACTATGAAAGTTTTTCTTTTTGGCTTTTACTGTTCGATATGCAAAGGGAGTATATCGTGATCGCGTTTTTTTGCAACCAATCGAGCATTATTGATCAGCACGTGCCACCTGGGTACCGAAACCGCTCTAGAGAATAAGTTAACAGATTCTCCCCTTTAAAAGTAAATATGAGGTCAGTTCTTTTATTGGGCGTCAAGAAAGTCCGTTTATTTTGAAACGCACACGCCATTACATTCCAAACGCATACATCTCAATTTCCTTCTGGGAAAACTTGTTGGATTCCCATGAGTCGCGTTTATTCTAACTGCCAAGTCGATAAACATTCGCGCATTTAAATACCACATCTCGTTATAGATTTTCCACGTTATTCAAATCCACCTGTTTGCTCCAAGAATTTCAATTTTCTTTAAGAAAAAACAATTACTGTAAGTGTGCTCTGGTGGTAATTGTCCCTCGCATGTACTTAAAACGCCCCCCTCATTGACACAGCTCTTGTTGTTGACAAACAAAAAAATTCTCCAACAAGGGGTGACCTGTTTTTATCATTCAAATAAAACGTTTTAACTTGAAAAGCATCTCTTCTCTGTCAGTTATAAAGTGCTTTTCCCTAAGATGAATAATGCATGTGCATTTGAAATTTAAAAAAGGTACAAAAATCAATGGAATTATTGGGATGGAAGGTTGATGCGTTTTTAAAAATTTAATTACCTAATTGTATTTTCGACTCTTATTAAGAAAAGCTCACGAAAGCAAAAAATAAAAATCAATTTGATGTAGCACGAATATTTTCTTTTGTTATAAAAATTTAATAGTTTGAGTAGCTCTTAGCCAGGGTAAACTAATAATGAAATTTCTGGTTTATTAAGAGTCACGTTTCAGCTTTTATAAGAGCTTTTTGTTCTTTTTATAGAGTACAATGCGTTATAACGAGAGATATTCCTTTTATAGGTGCTACAACCCCAAAAGGTAGAAGAGGACATACGGCTCTAGTTTACAAAGGCTCTATGGTTGTTTATGGAGGTTATCAAGATTTACGAGGCTCTTGTAGCGAACTCTGGGCTTTTCACTTCGGTTCGTTTACTAAAAATTCAATTTCCCTTATAAATATCAACTTTTACACTTTTAGAGACTTCATCGTGGCACTTGGTGTCGTCAGCTAACAAATCAAATTCGGACGTTTGTCCGCCAGCTCGTCACAAACACTCGGCAATATTACACGACGATGCCATGTGGATTTATGGAGGAATGACCGACTTACAAGAACGTGCTGACTTGTGGAAATGGGACATTTTGTCGAGCACGTGGAATATCGTCAAAACCAAGTTAAATCCGGGCCCGTTACAAGGCCACGCCGCTTGTCGTTTACCTTCTTCCATGATCATTTTTGGTGGCGAACGTGATGGACATTCCACGAGCGAGCTATGGAAGTTTAGTTTTAGTAAGTAACTAGCTTTTTGTAGCTCTTGGACATCCCGTGCATTTGTGTTTTTAATTTGATTTCTTTGCAGCTACCGAGCTTTGGGAAAAAATCGTAATTAGCGGAATAAAACCTCAACCACGTGCAGAAACTGTCGCACTTACTGTTTCTCAACTTTTGTTACGAGAAGGCTGTTTGAATTCTCTAGAAGCTGGTGCTGCTCGCACTCGTGCGCGTACATGCAATTCGGCAGATCGTGGTAATCGTCACTCGTCATATCTTCCCAATAATCGCGTGACCCCGTTCGAAAAAACTTACATTTTTAAACCGTCCCACATAAACTACATAGACGGTAGCGATTTAGCCCAACAATACTCGGAAGAAGCTACGAATCAAAATAACAAAACTGGATTTTTACAAGAAATAACAAAATTATCAAATTTAAATATATCACGTTTAAACAATAAGTGTAGTTACACAATTTTAAGCGGTTGCACAACCGATAGCACAGAAAGTTTACTAAGACAATACGCCTCGCCTCCAGGAGTTGAAAACGAGACGGAAGAAAACGAAATAACTTCACCGTCGCGAGGCACTCTAGTTAAATCAAAATCGGCTTTCGTAATTAAAAAACGCGAACTTAAAGATAATTCTCCCGAAAGTGACAAAACAACCACGACACAAAAACCACAAAAACACGTCGAATTTGCTAGTGGCACTAAGAAAATAACTAGAGAACCATTATCGGTGCCAAATTTTAGTGTGATGACTTTACCTACACCAGTTTTAACTCCCGTAGAAGCGGCGCGTTTAGTATTTTTAGATTCGGACGACGAAGGAGATACTGACGAAGTGTTCATTCCGCCCGTTATCAACAATGTGGGACAAGTAAAGCCGTCGAATTCATCCAAAGACTTTACCATTTATGAAAATTTTAAAGTGGTGAAAAGGGGCGAAAGTTACAGTTCTCATTTAGCCTACGCTGATAATCCTTTATATCAACACATAATCAACGCCAAAAAGTTGCAACAGCCACAAGTGGCCGAAGTATCCAACGAGACGATTTCCTCAACTTCAGATTACGCTAGTATAGAAACTGTTAATAGGCTGTCTTCGGCTAGTAATTATAGCGTTAAAATAACGCCGCAAGACGAAACGAAAGTCAAGGAGAGCGTAAACGAAGGACCTTTCGGTTTTTGTAATCCAAATTACTTCGGACCCGATTTACAAGAAGCCAACAAAGGCGAAAGCAAAAAGGAAATTTCCAAGCTGTTAAACACGCCAGATTCTGTTTTAGAAGAGTCTACTAACGGTTGTACGAAACACAAAAAAGAAGACACTTTAGAATTACAAAGCTATAACGGTTCGATAGATAAAAACACTAAAGTTTTGTTTAGAAATAATTCTAGAAACGCTCCACCTAAATCCTTGCCTTTGGTGGAAAAAACATGTAATCGTCCTAAATGTAGAGCACGAAGTGCTAGTCGAGCAGAAAAGAATTGTAAAAAAAACAATCAAACTGAAAATCAAGTTGAAAGTCCGCCATTAGAAGAATTTATTCCTTTGTACGTTTTTATTGTTGGGGGAAAAGAACAGGGACAAGTTACTGTATTTAAAAGACCCTTATCGATTTGGAAATTGAAGTTATTTTAAAGAGGAGCAAGAAAAAAAGATTGGAAAATCCGTCGTAAATGTTTCAAATTTACATCAGTTCTGTGCCAAAAAAATTGATAGTATTCCAATAGATGTAGATTTATCCATGAATACAGGGTGATTTTTTTAAGTGGTATTAACAAAAAGTTCCATATTTTGATGACCTTTAAGAATCCGTTTAGAAAATTACAAAATTCAAAATGGGTTCCGAGTTAAAGCAGAAAAACTGAAATGTTGCATATTCGTTTTTTGACTGTAGTTTCAAAATGGCTTACTTTAGAAAAAAATATATAAGGAGAAATTTTCAGGACATCAAAAATGCTATCAAAGGATACCAAACTCGACTTTTTATCACATCGACGCTAGGCGTCGCGACGTTCAACTTTTCATTTTCTTATCGAGGACCTATCTTTTTATTAACATAACCTGAAAAGTTGTGTAAATTAAGAAAAGTACAAGATACAAAGTTCTCGTTTGCTATCCGAATTTAGAAAATTCCTTTGTAATTTTTACAAAAAAATACGATAAGAAAATGAAAAGTTGAACGTCACGACGCTTCGCGTCGATGTGATAAAAAGTCGAGTTTGGTATCGTTTGATAGGTTTTTTGAATCTCCTGAAAATTTTTTCCTCAAATTTTTTTTAATAAGTCATTTTGAAACTACAGTCGAAAAACGAAATTTTCAAATTTCAGTTTTTTTGCGTTATCTGGGAATTTTGAATTTTGGAATTTTCGTAACGGAATCTTAAAGGTCATCAAAACATGCAACTTTTTGCTCGTGTAACCAATCTCGTAACTCTTACGGTTTCCAAGATCCCAATGTTAGTAGCACTTTAAAAAATCACCCTGTATGGACGCGCACATTTCTTAGCAAAAAAATTGAAAAAAAGCGCGGGTAAAAAAATATTTTATAATACAAATATTAAATAGCTGCGTAATATTTATGAAGAAATTTATAAATTAGTATTAGAAAAATTTTAGGTGTAATTGGGACGATTTTATGTGCAAGAAAAGATGAATTTGGTAGTTTAGAGGTGACCAACATACAAAAAATTTTTAATCAAAATTTTTAGTAGTTTCGATGACCACAAAAATAGGTCACCTAAATTTTTTTTTGACAAATTACCAAAGTTTGTGTAAGTTTACGTGGGATTTTTTTAGAATTAATTAAATATAGGAAAATTCAAGGTTAGTGATTACCAAATAGGAATAATCCGTCGATTACAAAATAACTTCTTAATTCTTATAGCATTTTTTTTTGAAAACAAATTAAGAGACCTGGAATTAACCAGCTTTTTTAAAGCACCAAAAGGCACGAGCTTTTAAAATGCTTTTTCCTCCCCTTAATAATTTTCTCTAAATAAATAGTTCAATGCTTAGGTACTTTTTTTGTACATAAAACATTTTAAATGTTAGTTAATGTGTCGTTAAATTACAAATAAATAGGGTATCAATAATTGTAGTTACCCACTCTTTCTATTTCTTAACAAAAGTAGCTTTTTGATAATAAACTTAGATGAAGAAACTACCCTTAGAAAAGAAAAAGTTAAAAAATTTACTCCTATCAACTTATCAACATAAACGTTTTAAATATACTTGAATTTTTTCATCTTTACTGACACGTGTCGGTAAAGATAAAAAAATACAAGTTTATAATTTTCTTTAATTACAAAAAAGTTTGATCCATTTTTGTGAAAAACCAAACCAAAAGGTAATTCAAAGTTCATCAGACTAGAGCTGGTGACCTTCAAGTTTTTGAACTTTCAGTCGATACTTTACCAAAAATTTTTAGAGCTTTAGAACTTCGGGGCAGTTCTTTGAAATACAAGGGCTCACGTTGAGTTCTAATTATAGTGTAAACTTGGTTGTCCTTAATTAAATAAAACTTTGCAATAATTCAAAAATGGGTCGGAACTTTAATGAATACCTTGTATGATAAATTTAAAAAAATAAGACTGTTGCAATTATGAAATTACGTGCAATGATTTTAATTTGTTATTGTGTTGTTGTTGTTTTTTTGTGCGAATGATTTACAAAAAGGATTTTTGAAAGATTTTAAAAATCGTCCAAATATTAAATTAAATGTAAGATGTAATTAATAATTTTGTTATAATTAATTGTGTTAATAAATTTAATTTGGTACAAATCTTATTTGTCGAGTAGTCGTGAGGGTTCAATGGGTGGGTACGGAGAGAAAGGTCCCGGTTATTATTTTCGATGGTCCCTGGTTCGAATCCCTAACCCGCTATATCAGTTTCTTGCTTTAGTGGTTTTTTTTATTGTTGAGAGGTGAACGCAAAACTTGCCTGAATTGTTGATTTTTAGCCCAGGAGCCAAATGTAATGCACAATTTCGCCAACCGGGCTAGCTTAGTGGAGATGGGGTGGGTTTAATAAAAAAAACGCAACTACAACATTTTTATTAGTGTAAACAAATTAACTATAAATTGTACATTCTACACACTTTATTATCTACCACACTTAGTCTTCGTTGCTACAAGGAGCAGTTAGAAGAACTGCTTTGTCGTGGTTCATACATGTATCGACACGATTTGACTCGGGACCATCGCATCCCCAGACGACCAGACCTGTCCAAACCTTTTGGAACAGATCACCTGACCTGTAAGACACGGGAGTTGTTTGCCAAACCCAGACCACCAGACCTGTTCTTAAGACCTATTCAGACGTTTAGGGACAGACCACCTGACCTGGAAGACACGAGGGGAGGTAGTCGAATCCCCAGACTGCTAGAACTCTCTTTAAGAGCTATTCAGGCGTTTAGAGACAGACCATTTATCCTGGAAGACAAGGGAGGGGTTTTCTGAATCCTAAGGCCACCAGACCTATTCTTAAGACCTATTCAGACCTTTCGGGACAGACCACCTGACTTGGAAGACACGAGGGGAGTTAGTCGAATCCCCAGACTACTAGAACTGTCTTTAAGAGCTATTCAGACGTTTAGAGACAGACTTTTTGACCTGGAAGACAAGGGAGGGGTTTGCTGAATCCCCAGACCATCTGACCGCGTTTGGTTACACGTGACTTTCTGTGGGTATCAGAAGGATGTTGTTCCCTTTGAATAATATGTTAGGTTAGGGGCAGGTTAGGCTTAGTGTACAAATTTCAGAAGATCTGAAGACCTATTCAGACGTTTATGGACAGACCACCTGACCTGGAAGAGACTAGGGGGGCTAGTCGAATCCCTAGACTACTAGAACTGTCTTTAAGAGCTATTCAGACTTTTAGAGACATACCATTTATCTTGGAAGACAAGGGAGGAGTTTTCTGAATCCTCAGGCCACCTGACCTGTTCATAAGACCTATTTAGACCTTTCGAGACAGACCACCTGACGTGGAAGACACTAGGTTGGCTAGTCGAATCCCCAGACTACTAGAACTGTCTTTGAGAGCTATTCAGACGTTTAGAGACAGACTTTTTGACCTGGAAAACAAGGGAGGGCTTTTCTTAATCCCCAGACCATCTGACCGCTTTTGCCTGCACGTGACTTTCTGTGGGGATCAGAAGGATGTTGTTCCCTTTGAATAATATGTTAGGTTAGGGGTAGGTTAGGGTTAGTGTACAAATTTCAGAAGATCTGAAGACCTATTCAGACGTTTATGGACAGATCACCTGACCTGGAAGACACTAGGGAGGCTAGTCGAATCCCTAGACTACTAGAAATGTCTTTAAGAGCTATTCAGACGTTTAGAGACAGACTTTTTGACCTGGAAGACAAGGAAGGGGTTTGCTTAATCCCCAGACCATCTGACCGCGTTTGACTGCATGTGACTTTCTGTGGGGATCAGAAGGATGTTGTTCCATTTGAATAATATGTTAGGTTAGGGTTAGTGTACAAATTTTCAGCCTTAAAGCAATGTATTTATAGTGCTTAAAGCATCGATTAAAAAAAAATAATTTAGCAAACTTAAAATGGTGTTAACTTAAGCAATTAAAATACACATCTGTACGTTGGGTTGCATAATGTACAGGGGAATTTTTTTTAATATGCTAATTTTATGCATTTTTTCACAAATATTTTAAAAAACGAAATATTAAATCCATGCGGTTATTTTCTACCCTTATTAATATTTTTCAATTCCAAACTACCCTTAATAGGCATTTTATAAATTTTTGCGCAACTTTGACTTCTGACTTCGCTGATGATAGTAATGATAATCAAAAAATTAGAAACTTGTAGAAAACGCCTCTACATAATATTTGAATTGGATAATAGAACACCCTGGATAATAATTATGCATACCGCTTCTCGGCACTAGTAGGGCTTTCCTCATTTTCCTTATGTATACCTAATGTTGTGATTATTGTATATTTAATAATTTTCATATACTTTAATAAGTATCAGGACCTTTTATTTCTAATTAACCTAAATAAATTCGCAAAAACTTTTTAATTGTGTATAATAAGCTTATCGTTTTTAATTTGAGAGATTTGCAAAAAACTAAAACAGCGCTTTCCATTTAATTATAACATAAAAGAGAAGCTAAAAGCATTTATTTAATAATCTTTTTGTAAAACATGATAATCAAAAAGATCAAAGGGAACCTAAACATTTGATACTTATGTATGATGCAGTTTGTATTTCAAAAACCTTTTGTCAAAAGGTTTTCGTAAGACAAATCTGCAGTTTGAAATGTACGTGATCGGAATCATTTAGTTTAGGGGCATGTAGCTTTAAAAGGTTTTTAGTTTTTAGCTTATGATGATGTTATTTTCTTACCTTGTTCAGAGATAATAACAATTCTTTATACTGTTTTCATTATAGACCTTTATTAAACGTTTAGAAATGAGATTAAAGCGATAACGACTTTTTGGTTTATTTTAAAATTTATTTTATATTAAAAATTATTTCAGAAGCAAGCTGAAAGAGCTTAAGGATTCGATGTAGAATATGGCGATACTGTTTGCTAGTTTCCTATACCGTGTCACCGTGTGTGCCTACTTTCAAAACGGAACGTAGGGAAATAACATCACTTATTGCAGGTTGCTATTCGCCATATGAATCTAAAGGGTGGTAGTGGTATCTGCCGAAATAGAATTATTTTCTACGTCTACTAAAAATGAAAAATTAATTTAAATATTACCAAAATTTGAAAAATATGAACAGTAATGACATGTCAAATTTTAATAATTTTTTTAACATTTAAAAATGAGCTCGCCCTCACCTCTTACGAGCAGCACACTGCTATTATTAATTGATTTCCAATGCGCTTCGACTATGTTCCGCTTTGGTAGTCGGCACCCGGTATACTGATACGGGGTGAAAAGTTGTTTTCTACTACAATAAAATAAAGAGAATGTGCAATATTGAATTTGAATTTCACCCCTCATTAGTAAACCCTTCAATATAATTTTACTAAGCCTTTAATCCTTTACTGGACAAATCGAGTTACTCCATTCAGATTTTCATAAAATCGTAGAATATTAATTGTACATTTTATAGACTAGGCGCAAAAGTTAAAGTATTTTATGCAAGCGGCATTTCATATAACATTTTGGTAACCGATGTTTTCCTAGTATTTCAACCCTGCTGAATACGAAAATTGAGGTTATCAAAGCGAAATCTTAACCGGAAGCGTGATATTCAAGATGACACCCAAGATGTCAGCTTTGTTATTTTTGATGGAATCATTATGGACAATTAAGACAAATATTTTTATTGGTTCGGATAGATAATTTTATACTCTACAATTTTTATTAGAGGTATAACTATCGTCAGATCACTCCTTAAGGAGCTAGAGTCGATAAAAGCACCAGTGTTGTATAAACCGTTTTAATACATAAAGCAGTATATGGAAGCATCTTGGTGAGTTCAGCGAGGTAGCTTTCCCAGTATCCAGCTAGGATGTATCTGTTAAAACATGATCAGAGCAAATCAAGTTCATAAAAGTCGATCATAAAGAGGATATTGCGTCTTCTGTTTTGACAACATACATAGAGTTCTCCCGACTCTCTAGACCCTTAAAGAGTGATTTTATTGTAATTTTTTGTA